>PYHX02000467.1:63786029-64133760 GCA_004302925.2 Cochliomyia hominivorax
TCACTGTATCCCTTAACAAACGAGATATATCTACAGTAATGTGTTGCCAAAACATGTGTCATTAGTTATTAGTTAAAGAGATATGCGATATTAAATATTTTGTTTGTAAGCGAAATACCCTCCACCATGCCATATTCAAAAAATTTATAGTGCATACATTTTTTTCTTGGAATTTTTTTTTAAATTTTAATAAGAGGTCATCTCAAATATCGGTCCATAACTTTCTTTCTATGAAACTGATTTTAAATAACACAATCGAACAAACTCTAGAGAAATTTCATTAAGATCTATCAATTGCTGTGTATGTGATCGTGCTAACAATAGACAGACAAACAAAGTGATAAACAGACATACAGGTACATCACAACTTCTGGTGGTGGAGCAAAAGAATTTTTAATGGATGATAAATAAGGTTCCGCAGAGAAACTAGTGGAATTGGAAAAAACGTTTAATATGGCCGGAATTTAAAAAGGTAATAAATACAGGGTGTTCCTTTTTATAACAATTGAATCTCATTCCCGGAATGATCCTCTAATAAGTCATATATTGTCTACAACGACAGGTGCTGATAAGTGTGTATATAATGTTTGTAATTCCGTGTGCTATAATCCAAGAAGGAATCATTTAAGAATCATTTGATATTTTTAGTGTGGGAAGTGCTTTGTGTGTGTCCTATGTGTAATGGGTGCAATGTCCAAGTATACATTTCTATTTGTATCAAACCCAGAAGTGTTTTGTTCTTATAGATAACAAATTTCAGAAATCCATAAATAATTTTAAATTATTATTGAACTTTTAACTGTAAAATTTATGACTCCATTATTTTGTATCTTTTAAATATTTGCATTTATCTTATTTAATGACTTGTGGTGTAGGGTGCTTAAATCATAAAAATATTCGCATTACAAATTATTTTGTAATGGAAGGAATCTGGTTGTATAAATGTTTATTGTTCTTTGAGATTTTATTTTTTTTAAATAAAGTTCTTTTTTGGTATTCATAAATATTATTCTTGTTCATAGGCACATGCATTTATGTTATTTTTTATATACATTCACCCAGTCAGTCATTTACTTCAAATGTCATTCTTTCTTTTAGTTAGTCAGTCACTCACTCATTCGTATACATTTCAATTATTAATTGCTTAGAGAATGCAGTAAATTTCAATGAAAATGAAAGCAAAAAATAAAAAAGAATTGAAAAAAACCATTAAGATTTTCAACGACTTTCTTTGTCGCCACGCGATTATACTCGTACTCCGCTGTTCCAATCACCCACCTCTCAATAATAAACATCAACATTACCAAATGTACTTTATCATTGTTGCCTGTATGTATGTTGTATGTAGTACATATGTATATGTGTTTATATGTTGTTGCATGTTTATACAGTTGTGGTCAATGGAATAGTACCATATGGGTATTTCTTATACGAAATAAGAAAAATTGTAGAAACGGTAAATTCTAAATATTGTTTCAAACTTATCTGGAATTTGCACAGATTCTTGAGGTTTTGGTTGATATTTTGATAAGTTTTTTTAGTTTCTAATTTTAATTAATTGATTTGGAATCTGTAAATTTAAAAATCAGAATTTCTAACTTATCTGAAAGTATATTATAGATGATAGCAACATTAGATTTTCAAGGGTCTGTGACCAGTTCTTTGTATTTTTTTCTTCTCTTTTCACTGGAGCTTAATATCTCTGATCTTAATTTGAAGATTAACAATGTCATTAATGTTTGAACTATTGTGCTCTCTTAAAGGTCAAGAGGAGTCCTATTTAACAAATATCAATATCATACAAATCAATAGTGTTTGCCGCAACAACAGAACACTTGTTATACGAGGATTTTGTCGTTTTACGATTTTACTTATAAAAAACTGAAAGAACATTTTTCGTTTTCGGAACCAAGTTTTCTCTTAACGGTATCGAAACGATGTCAAGTTGATATTCCATATTTGGTGGAATAGAAAGGTTGAACTATTGAAATTAGTTGCTTTGAACGCATTAATTCGTTTCAAGATAGCAATAACTAAAAATTCGTTTTATAGTCCAGATTTTACCTCTCTTGATACTTTAAGCCATAAAGCTCTCTTCCAGAACAATTTGCACTTATGATTTCCGAATATATGAAGGGAAGAATTATTAACTATTTTATTTGCTGTCAGTCGTTCTTTGACCGAAGTTTCAGTAGAGTTAAACAGGGTGAAATCCTGTCATCAATCTTTAAAAAATCTAATTTTTGTGAACCATCGAAGATCTTGGGATACAATATATAAAATATCAAATAACTGACCAGCCAGTGCTGATGTATGGTGTTCCAGTATTAACTCCTTCGCCATGTTATATACAGTGATGAAATTTGCAAGGTGCCTTTAAAAACTATAATAGACTGTGTTCAGATGTATTCAAACCTTCATCTATATGAGGAGACGAAGTCTAAGGTGGCTCCTTCCTTTGTGGTGTTATCATAGGAATCATCACAACTTCAATATAATGCTATTGGAATCTTCCCCAAGGCTTGTCAGAAAAGATATTAGAATACACGAAGAGATCATAGTCTGGGATGCGTAAGATTATTTTGATTGAGATATGTATATGACAACTTTATATGACATTAACAGACACTTCAAAATTTCTTCACTTACAGGTTACCGTATGAATGTAGTATGAATAATCGCAGACTATGATCAGAATCTGCCGCGGTCAATAACTGAGATCTGGATGGAGCAATAGTTTCAATGAAGTGTCAACCAAAACCCATGTCTTCCAAGTAGCCAAAGACCTTATGATACATGAAATTTGTTTAATTATTAGTCCAGAAGACCTATGAACACACCAAAAACAGGTTGCCTAATTTCTTAGTTTGAAATTAAAAAAAAACTTGTAGTTGATTGAACAACTGGAATACTCTTCCATTCTATTCTGGATCCAAAATATCTGTTGAGTAGAGACAAAATTCTAAATTTATAATACTGAACATTTAATATGATAAGATTTTGTTAACTTCTTTTTCTCTACTACTCCTGCTATTTTCTTTGCCACCACTGTATCCACAAAAATTTTATATGCATTTATAGACAGTTATAGTCGGTGGCAGTGTGCAATATAATGTCTATACGCTTTAGGAGGCATTCTTAACAAGCGCATAATAAATGAAGCCAAACATTGTGTGACGATTCAGTGGAAAAAAGAAACGAAAAAAACTTTGTACGAATTTTTTGTTTATGCTCCATGTATTAAATTATATTACGCTCCACCCCGTCCATTCTCCCATCTAAACAATAAACCAAATATCCATCCATTCGTCCGTCCGTCCATCTTTTCATTTGTCGTCAATTTCACTTAGTGTCAGCCGTTGTGTCTCAAAAATATTTAAAAACAATCTGATTTTTGTTTTTCTTTTCTTCTTATTCTTCTTCTTTTTGTATTATGTCAACCCTCTTGGGGAGGAAGATAATTGTCAAACGACCAAATCAATGCGGAAAGAAGCCAAAAATTCTTTAAAAGTAAATAGACAGGCTGATGTAGAGACAGAGAACGAGAGACAGAGACGGAGAACAGAGAATGAAATGTCAAGTGGTGTCGAAGTCTACTGTCCTCTGTATCATATCATTCATTTATTTATTCGTTTTAAGAGGAGGCTGCTACTGTTGCTGCATTGCACTTTATTTGACATTATTCTTTAATATTTCCACTTTAATTCTCCTCTTTTTTGTGTGGCTGACTTTTTTGTAAACAATTTTTGTGTTTTGAATAAAACGAAAATCCCAACAAGAGACAAGTAAAAGTGTTTTATTGTTTATGTAAGTCGATTTTGGAATACCCTCCATGGAGATATTCATCTGACAAAGTTAGCTGTACTTCACCAGAATGAGGTTATTTACACTAATTTTCTACAAGTGTTGTCGATGTTTTAATTATAGATTTTTTTTGGATCTACTTCATTGATTATTTCGGAGTGAAGATAACTGAGAATAATTTAAATAGTGCTATTTTCTTTATATAATACCTAGAGAATAATATATCAACATTATGTTAGGTTAATAAACATTTGGGGTAATACTAATCGTTAAATATCCTTCCGAAAACTTTAAAAGATATTTAATATTCTTATCGGCCAGTCTATCAGAAGAACAGTTCCAAAAAGTAACAATTTAATTTTTTAATGTGAAAGGACGATTTGACTTGTGTCCCAGAAATTATCTAAATTTGCTTCCCTGTGAATATACCAAACCCCTTTTCACAGTAAAATTCCCTATATGCGAATAGTTAACTTAGTTAGGTCCGTTAATAGATTGATGATCATTAACTTCGAAAATCTAATAAGAAATAAAGAAATTTTGATGGTAGTGAACCATTTCGTTCATACGGATATAAATTTATTAAACTGGTTATCATCGCAATTCATACCTAAACGAATTGTCCAGTAGAATCTAAATGATTCGGTTTTAAGAGGACCATACAAGTCATGTTAAATCATTAGAAAATTCAGTCATAACTGAGGCACATCGCAAAGAGATCTGCGATCGCGGATTATATCTAAAGTCATTTTTTTTCTTTCCATTATTCTTGCAACAGGTAAATTGAGCGCTAAAGTGCAATCCAAGTCCCTTTGCATTTCTTCCTATTTCTTCCAATAATGCAAATTCTCCTCCTAATATATCCAAGAACGATTGATACTGATTTTGCGTTATTTTTATTACCGGCAAATCTAGCTAATTAGCTTGCATATTAGCAAAGTGGTTTTTATGCACAAAGAACCGGAATATAGTTATATCGGTTATCGGAGATATCCCAATAAATTCCTCTCTATAAATGCCAATATGTAATGACATACTCGCATGAACTCTCAATTTAGAGTTTTTGCATATGTTTAAAGGCACCTTAATTAATCACTCGGCATAAATTGTCAAGTGATCGTTTTTTATCGTAAAAAACTGATTTTTGTCGAGATTGGGCAAGGAAATTCGTTTGACCATCATTTCTGAGTCAACTCCAGGATGTGTGACAAGATACTCGATATTTAAGATGCAAGCGCTCCTCCGATTAAATCTCCATTGCTATAATGTAGCGATAACAAAGCAGACAACTTAATGAATTCATTTTTAAACTTCATGTGCTAAAAAATTGTGGCCAGGAAGTCTTAGAATTTCCTACAAAACAACTATATCCACCATACCTTCCTCGGCTTACTGGGGTGGGGTGTTGCTGTCTGGTCCGTAAAGAGTATAATAACCACATCTGCTGTTACAAATATGAAGAATTTCACAGAAATGTGAAGTCGATACTTGAAGAGTTTTGATAATAAAAAGTAAAAGAATAAACTTTGGCCTTGTGCCAGCCATCCAACTATCGCATACCAGCTGTGTAAGAAATTTTTGGAAAATAAACAAATCAAATATTCTGAAATTGTATTAAATATTCTTCTCTTAAAATTCTCTTTAAAATAAATATTTGAGTTGCAAACATTTTCAGGTTCCTGCAACAAATTTTTTTGAATGAAATAAAATAACTTTGTCTGTAGGTAGACGATGACAAACATCCAAAGAAACATATAGTAAATTGGAGTTACACCCTTTGCAGAGGTAAAACAGACAGATTCTATAGTATGTGAATTTTAGCACGTTGTCGAATTATGTATGTATGTATGTATGTACTATATGTATATATATGTACATTCGTATATAAATAATAAGAAAGAAAATAATTTTGGTAGAAAATTTTCCATATATTTTTCTTAAATTAATCTTGAATTTGTTGTTACCGAATTATAGGCACTATGAGAACCTGATCTATATACGTTTGAAAGGTAATGGATCCAGAACGCTCTGGAACTCTCAAGTAGTTCTTCTCCTGATATACAGCTAAATATATATAAAACATTTGATCTTGTTAGAATTTCTTTAGGGATGAAATGATTTCTTATCGCTTCTCATGTCATTATTGTTGTACTTGAGGAATAAATGTTTTGGTCATAACTTAAATTTTAGGGTTTAATTGACACCGATTTTTGGACTGAAAATATTGCTGATATGATTGAATCAAGTGAAGATTTTCTAAAATAAAAGAGACAAGTTTGTTCTGGAGAGTCTTTTAAAATTAGAGCAGCTTAACTAGATTATTAACCGGTTAATAAGCTTTAGGTATTAATTGTCCTTTTCAAAAAATCGGGCTTTTTAGAAGATTTTCCACCCAGAGTAATTCAAGTTTCGAATTGTCAAGAAATTCATAGGTAGAGATATCACCAAATGATCCATAAAAGATTGGGGTATGTATATTTTTGTATATGAATTATACAAAATTGGTTTCAGATTAATAGAAAGTATTCCGAAACTGCATAGAATAGTAGAGGTTGAAAATTAATTTTCTATTGTATGATTTGAATACTGATTCACTTTGATTTACTGTTATCTAATGTAATAATCTTAATAAAAAATGAATTATAAAATTTTAATATTCCGATTTATAAATCATATTTTCTGCGAAAAGAATAAACCCTCCTGAGATCACTTCTGTTTACTTTTTTTAAAAGTCCTTTCAAAAAATTGGAGATTTTAAAAGGACATCGACAAACTTGGGTGGAAGGGTTAAATACACCTTATCAGTGATGGCTATTTGGTTCTAAATATGTTTAAAGGTAGCAGTAAAAAGACACCGCTTCGTAGGGTTGAATGCTAATTAAAGTCATCTGTCACTTCACAGTTTCTGCGTCTAACGTCCTACCATATCTTCTAAAATTAACCACAATTTGAGATACTTTAGCGTTGCCAAACGAGATGAATGCACATAAATTATTAGGAGCCTTCTCCCTTAAAAATCCTTGACTAATTCCCCGAAAAATTTACTGGTTTTAAAAAAATATTTTAAAATTGATCCGATTATAGGAAGTTATAAACCTGATGATGCTTTAACATATTTTATAATAGAAATACAAGTTGGTGGCCTTTTACCAAAACCATACTGAACATGATGGCATTTCTCTCTTTTTTGCTTTGCTACGTAATTTAGAAGCACTAAATCTTAGTTCATTCCAAAAGTTCTATAATTTTTGAAGTATCATAATTTTTATATGAAAAGTGTATATTAACATTTCCCTCTAAGACCCCATGAGGTGTATATTATTTCTTCAACTTAAAGTCGTGTAAACTCTGTCTGTTGGAAACATTCTCACACTTTGAATAATTGTGAAAATTTGACGATGCTTATTGCAGTTAATTATGGTTGGTCCATTATTTAATATAGGACCCATACAAATGTCCCCCTCGGAATAAGGTTTTTAGTCCATGAAAGTCCTAAATATAAAACGAAAAAACATAAAAAAGAAAAGTAAATGATACGAGGGCAGTTCATAATTTTTCGCAGCAGATTTTTACAACCAAAATTTTTTCGTATCAGATTTTTACAACCAACAATTTTTAGTATCAGATTTTTACAACCAACAACCGACTATAACATTTTTACATGTTCAGTTTGAAAAGGTTGTCTTAGGTATCGGGTTGTAATTTCCAGATTTGTTTCGGTTTTAAAAAGGAAACTTCTTCGAACAATAACAAATACGCAGGAAAATAATTGTGGAGGTAAACGTGCCAAAAACAGATCGACACATAAGCGGACATAGCAAAATCTCCTCAGATTTTGATTTGATGCAATATGGGGTCTGGGATGATGGAACATCTTTGAATTTATCGTACAAATTATTGAATTAAACGGTGAAGTGATATGTAATCAAAATTATTGGCCCTGGATATCCAAATCTTTATAAGGGCCTACTAAAAATTATACGGTTTATAAAATTTAGCGAAATATCTAAAATCTAAAATTAAAAAAAAAAAAAACAAATAATTTAAGTGAAATTTATTGAAAGAAATGTGAATTTAATAGAAATGAAAGATGGAGATAAATTTAAAGCAATAACAACGATCTAAAAATAATCAATAACAAAAAGGGAAATGAATAACAGAAAAAAAACAGTTCAAAAGAATTAGCAGCCTCATGCGACAAAACAAAAACAGAACAATAACAACAAAAAATGTTTTACAACAATTTACAACTTTAACAATTCAATAAATAATAGTTTTAAGAGAGCGAATGAACTTTGCCGGTAAACTAAAATGAATTTGTTAATGGATGAATTTAGACTCTCTTAAATTGAAATTGTTTACAATGTAAGAGAACGAAAGAGAGCAAAGAATTAAATGAATTCATTTCTATTGTTAATGGCTCCCATGACGAGATATAAAACCGCTGAAAAATGAACACCAAACCAAAACAAACAAATGAGCGAATGAATGAATGAAAATGAAAATGAATGAAAGACGGAAGGAATGAAGAAGAAATAAACAAAACAAGTCATTGCTGCTGCATTCGGTTAAGGTGGGCTCAATTTGTTAGTGAATCAGTTAGTATTGGGCTTTCGTGCGGATTGGTAGTGTAAAGATTAAAATCGATAAGAGAACTGGATAAATTAATGTTTTTGTTTTGCTAACAACACACAAAACTGTTTAAGCAGACGTTCAGATACAAGATACGCAAAAATAACAAATAGTACGTGTTCATGTGGATATTTTATTCTTTAGTTTGGGTTTTTTTTTCGATTTTATTGTTCAAAATAACAATAATGAGTTGTTTTTCTAAACGAAATTAAATGAAAATTTTTAAAAATCAATTTTGGAGAAAAAGGAAAAAAATCAAAGAGATCCAATGAAAAAAGTGCATGTGTAAAGTAAAAGATAATAATCATTTTTCAATAAAATCTTGAAAAGAAAAATCGTGTGTTTAAAGATAAAGAAATCAAGAAAAGAGAAAAAACACAACACAACGGAAAATTTAAGAAAAACAACAACAATTACAATAATAATAATAAAATAAAAAAGTATCTTAAAAATACGTAGTGCGTGCTTATGAAAATTGTTTGAAAGTTTTATGCAGCAGCAACAAAAACAAAAACATTTCACATTTGTTCAGTCAGTTAGTCGGTTAGACAGTGTGCGAGTTTAGCAAGTGTGTGTGTGTGTTATTTTGTGCATTCAAACGTTCATCGAGTTTTAAACAAAAATAAAAAAATTAAAATTAAAAAAATCAAATTTGTTTTTACTTTATTTTTCCAATGCGTGGGTGTGTGTGTGTAATGCACGTATCTCATTGAATTTATAAAATTATAAAAATATTACAAAAAAATAAAAACAATAAAAAATAGTGAAAATATCCATAAAATCACAATCAAAAAAGTATCATCCTCAACCAAAAACAACAGCAACAATAAAAAAATAATTTTTACTTTTTTTGGAGTTTTAAAATGTAAGAAATAAATAAAATAACAACAAATTAAATATTAAAAAAACAAAAATATATCATAATAAATTTAAAAACAATAACAAAAGACTTATTTTCTTAAGTTTTTTTATTGTTTCAATTCAAAATGATTATCAATAATAAAATTGAATGAAAAAAACGAGATTTTTGCAAAAAAATAAAAATAAAATAAAAAATAAAATAAAAATGCCAATAAAACAAACTTAACCCAAATTTGTGTAAATACAATAAAATTAATACGATTTTTTTTCAAAAAATATAAAAAAAATACAATACAATAACAAAATAACAATAAAACAAAGAAATTACTTAAGCAATTATTGTTACAAAGCAACAACAGCAGCAGCAACAACAACAACAATTATATTAATGATATATGCATTGTTAGTTGTAGTCACAGGTTTTTATATTTGGAGAAAAAATGCTATTTATGGCATATTTTAAATGCCCTCCATTGGGAAATTTTTGAAATATGCAATTATAGCTTTATTAGCTCTATATAGGGCCTATCAAACCCCAGATTCATAAAAATGAAGAGGTTAAATGAATTTTAACATTTCGTTTAAAACGCCAAGAACGAGTCACCTAAAACCCTCTAAAATATAGACTCATAACTCAGATTTGTTTTGATGAAAAACGAATCTAAGTTAATTTAGCTATGTCCGCCTGTCTGTTATTGTAAGACTTGTACTCAATTTAAAAGATTTTTGGAACTTAAGTTTCTGAGCAACGATTTGAGTTAAATGAGAAACTCAAAAAAGCACCACAATTGGTGAAGAGGTTATGTAAAATTTCGTGTGTAAAGTATATATTCCTGTATCAAATCAAATTCAAAGTGAATTAAGCTATGTCCGTCTGTTTGTTGCTCGCACGCTCACATCAATAATAATTTTCGAAGCTCTTTTCCTGTCCTGGAGTGTAGGATTCTGTGACAAACAAATCATTTAATATCTCTCGATATATAAGCATGAATCAAAAAAACATTCAAAAACATTTTCAAAGAAAAATTTCAAATCCGCTTCCTTGATGGTTTGTAATCAGGTTTGTTCCGTTTTATCGTTACTTTTAGTTTGGATTGCATTGGTAGTATAAGTACGCAAAATGAAATAAATGCCTGTTATCAGATAACTATTGTATTAAGCATACTTTTAAGTTACAGTTATGGGGGATTTTTTGATAGGGCATGGGAAAGTGGTTTCCTCCATATGCTGTTTCATCAAATTTTATGAAATGTGGCGCATAGATAAAGCTTTAAGAGATAACATTACATTCTATATAGAACATATTATCGGTTAATGTGAAATAAGCTGTTTAAGCTAATATTATAATAAAAATATTGATACAATTTTCCGAAAGCCATTTGTTGGCGATTAAAATTGTGGGTTTCTTCCAATTCTGCATAATTTCGTAATATTGTGAAAATTAAATATTGTAAAATTAAACTAAATAAAATTTCATTAAAAAATAAACGAAAAATATGTTAAATCGACATATATTTAGTAAAAACAGCAATAACGCATCGTAAATAAAATAATACACAAATTTATTAAATTCTACATACTTTAATGAAGTTTTTTTTTTTAATTGTCTATTACGTATTTTACACTATTTTCAATTATTGTGTGATTTTTATCGGGTGCGCTTTGTTGCACAAAAATTCTCCTCAGTCCTAGAACTCGATAGAAATTTCACAAATCACGACAAAAGTTCCTTTAGGAAGTGATTGGACAAATATTGAAAATTCTCGCTGTTATAATTCTTTAGATATTTATAATCAATATTTGCTTTGTATGGGGGATAGTCCTTCCACTGGTTCTATTGGAATTTTTCATTAAATAATAATTTTATATTTAATATTTTATTTAACAATTTAACGTAATTCTTTCCACGATTCAACTATAATTTCGTAAATTTAACTTAAATATGATATTAGAAATTGAATAATGTTCATCAATATAAAGAATTTGTTTGTCAATTTGAATAATGTTTTATTCAAATTGAATAATATTTATTCAACTTAACCGCATTTTTATTAACGAATTCAAATAGTCATATTGAATATTTTATGGACGAACATTTTTTGTTAGATTGAATAAAGGTTGTGTTGACTGATATATAACCCACTTTTCTTCTATACCCTTTTTGCTACCTTTTTTGGTTCAGTGCAACTGCAAACGTTTTTTTTTTATAAATTATAAAAATATAATTTAATAAACTTTTCAGTCAATCTAGAAATTTTATAGCAATGAAATATATTCTTATTTTTAGAATGGGATTTAAAATCCCGATTGTTCAATCCAAAATTGCTTGATTGTATTTTAAACAAAAATATTTGAAAGATTTCAATAAATTTGTTGGCCCCAACAAAGGAAAAAATAGGTCAGATTAACTGTTCCCGAATTATAATGAATTTTTTTGGTAAATAATTAATAACACGTTTCATTTTTTTATTTTTATTAAAATTAATTTGCTGTAATTTTCAATATATTTTTTAAAATAAATTAAAAATTTCTAAGTGATTTTTATTTCGCCTTTATGTCCATTTATTTCTATTTATCGCATTTGAATCTCCAAAAAAATATAAAACGATGATTTTGTGTGACAACAATATTTTCAAAGTTTAAGAATTAATTTTGTATTTTTCTTACGAAAAAAAAATCCATGACTCATAATGAATACAGAGTCAAATGTAGTAAAAGTAAATATATATATTTTGTTGTTGTTGTTTTAGGCATTTAAGCGAATTATTCATAGTTTAAATTTTGTAAATTAGAATAATGCAAATTAAATAAGGAAAAAAATCGGTAAAAATAAAATATGACAAAATCACAAAGAGCAAAGTCTAAACGAGGTGGAAGTTTTAATAGATTCTGAAGATATATACATGTTTGTTAGTGTGTGAGAAATATTAATAATTTAATGTAATTAAAATTTTAATTGACATTTATATTAAATACGCAATTTAACCCAGAATTAGTCATTAAATGACTTTAACAGTTATTGCTAAACCGTTTTAATACATAAAAATCGAAGAGAGGATTAAATCTGTCTGATTATGTAATAAATAGTCGATATTTGGTATATATTCTTAAGAAATCGGTGAGTCGAAGAGATCTTTAGATAGATGATCATAGAGTTTATTATGATTCTTCTTTATAATTTACATTGTTGTGTGATTGACTCTAAAGCTTTAAAAAATCATATTTGGTAGGAAATTATCGAAATGGATCGTTTAGATCTTATTCGGTAAGTTGCTAACAGTTGATTTTTTATTAAGAATTTTTGGGTTTCTTGTAAATAAAAATCAGATCCAGATTTGTTATATCTTAATCGTTTTAAAAGCTTAACAAAAATATATGCGAGATTAAATTAAAATTGCATTAATCTTGATTTATTAAAATATTTTAAAGGGATTTTGCTTATTTGTAAGATATATCTTTTTATCTAAAGCAGATTCCTATTCCTCACATCCCAAATAATTTACAGAGCTCAATGAAATTATGCCTCAATATTTTTATAGTCTTGAATGGTTTCTTATATTAAACCGGTAAAATCGGTTTAGTATATTAAAATATATAGACCGATATTTAAAGCAACCTATAAGTTCAAGCTAAAAGTTATATGTATCTCAATACCATTTCAAAAATTGTCAAAGTTGTTTAAGTAGAAACAAAGTTATAGTTAAAAATATTACTAAATTTGTGACTCATTGTGTTCCCTGTTATATTTAAGAAAAACCTTTTTGTATTGTATATGTCTGTGAGTATGAACGTACATAACATAACGTATTTACTTTATCCGCATTTACGGTGGAGCATATTGAAGATTCCACAAGGCCGAATATAGCATTCTTACTTATTCCATTTAAAATTAACATGATTTTGTATTGATTTAACATTGTGAACTGCAAAATTTAATGTTATCTAAAATATATTAATTTACATTTGTTTTTGTTAATTATTTTCTAAGTGTATTTTCTTATTTTTTCAAGTGTAATTTATCAAAATCAAATAATTAGTTACGATTACAATATTTTCGTTTCTTATGATCTTTAGCCAATTCTTTTTCTAATGACATACTAACATTTAACTATGACTACGAAAAACTTGCTGCTGCTGTCGATATAAAAAATTTGTTATTAAAATATTTATAAAAGAATTAAAATACAAAAAATTTTAATACTTCCAGCTGCAGTTATATTGTGCAGCGAAGCGGCATAAATGCTCATATTTATTTTGTAATCGAACTAATTTCATTTCTGATCAATTTTTAATTAACCCACTTAACGTGTGAAACGTTTCCAATCATGCGGAACAAAAATATGAAAAAAACTCAAAAGGAAAATATAAAATAAAACAAGTAAGAATTCTATATTCGGCTATGCCGAATTTTCAATACCCTCCATCACAAATGCATGTGAAGTTCGAACACGTAAACGTTTACATTAGTGTATACAGAAACCGGAAACCGGTTTTTTTGCATTTCAGAAAGCCGACTGGTTTCAAATAATTTCTATTTTTGAATTATTCGATCTGCCGTTTTTTTCAGTCGATTAACCGGTTTTTAATGAAAGGCACTTTTAAGCATTTTACTTAAATATTTAGCTTAATTTTTGTATATTCAGCCATGATAGAGAATATATACATTAGTATTCAAATGTCGGTTTTTTTGAATACACATAAAGACATTTTTCTTAAATACAGTACAGGAACTATTAATGAGTTTTCAAGTAATTTTTATTTTAGGTTATAATTTTTTAACAACTGAACCGATTTTGATAATGTTTGGAATGGTAATGAGGTTTATTAAGCTTATTATAATATTATTTTTTCTAATGTTTTAAATTATAATTAAAAATTGTACAAAAGTTTCTTGCTCGAATTTAGAGGTTGCCTCAGATATCGGTCTATAACTATTAACATGCAGAACTGATTTTGTTGGTTGTAAATAGGAAACTTTTCAATACTATAACAAATAATCAGGCCAAACTTCACTGAACTCTGTCAATTATTGTGGATGTGAGCGTGCCAACAACAGACAGACAAACAGGCATAGCTAAATCGACTCAGATTTTGATTTGATGCAAGAATATATTTATACATTATAAGTTCTGAGATGATTCTTCCTTAGCGTTACACACGGAATGACAAAGTTAATATACCCTCTTCACCACTTTGTGGAAGTTATAAAAACATATTTTTCATTTCAATACCAATCAATATGTTTGCAAGACTTTGAGACGTCATATTGCCGGTTTGGTTACCCATAACAGAATTAATTTCCAATTTCCCTCCAGATGGTGTTAAACATTTTATTTTGGAAAGATAAGAAGATATTTAATTACAAATGATAAAAATATATTGATGAAGACAATAAAATAAATTCATTAAAATAAAAATTAAGAAATTTATATTGAAAGATCGTCTGGGGTGTTTTTTTATTCATCTCATTTCATTTCATCGATTGTTTCAATAAATTTTAATTAAAATATCAAAAATAATAATAAAATTCATTGGTTCATTAAGTGTTTGAGTTGTTTTGTGAAAAGAACTTAATTGAATTGAAATATTTATTCACATTTTAAATAGTGATAAATAATATTAATCAGATATCTCAATAATCTTATATAAAGAGAGATAGAGAGACATAAATAACATTATTGAATAACAACTGACAGCTAAAGAACGTGATCTAACATTTTCTTACCATTTTTGTATTCTCGTCAAATACGTAAATGGCAAATTATTGATTTATGGCGAAATATAATTTCTGCATAAAATATTTATGTAAACTTATAAGAATAAAAATAATTAAATAACCTGTTTTCTTATTTAAAAAAACTAAATTAAAAAAAGAGATAAAACAAAAAAAATATAGAGAAATTTATGGGTTGAACAATCAGGAAACCTCATTTAATTGTTGATTTTTTTATAAAAAAACATTAATTGAATGAAGTGCTCACTGAATGGGTTAGTTTAGAATAATACTGTAAAATGATATTTAATATGTGATAGAAGTACCACAATCAGAGTTATATACTCGACAAAACTCTGAGTACTTTTAAGGTTAAATATTTTTGTAGTTTTAGACGGCTTCTAGATCTCAATTGAATTAGGTCTTCGTAGCACTATCTAAATAAGTGGAAAACTAGAGGATCGACTTTATTGTTACGTTTCCATTTTGTATATAGCAAATATATTGAAATTAAGGGCGCTAAAAAAATTTAATCCGAATTTTGCTAAATATGGGCGTGATGTGTTGTTAAGCTTATTTCAACTAATATGAACACAAGATTGAAGTGAAATCAAAATTTTTCAATGTGAAAAAATGTGAAAGAGGTCTTGCATCCATAAGAATTTACAAAGTGTCCTCTTTTACCCTTTATAAACATCTAGATCTATTTGGACCCATCTGTTAAACACTTTTTCTATTTAAGTTTAAATACCCTCATTTTTTTAATTTTATTAAAATTTGAAGTTTAGTTGTATATAAGCTTGGAGCTTCAAGAGGGATTAAATAGTTGTTTAATCAAAAGAATGACTCTTTAATTATAGAAATATTGAAATATTAACTTGAATTTTATATTATCAGATATCGTTCTATAACATTTGCATACTGAACCTTTTTGTAATTGTAATCTTGGCAGAATGAAAAAATATTAAAGACAAATTTCATTAAATCGCTACTGGGAAAAATATATAGTCCGACCCATTAGCCAAATTAACGTGAAGCCGAATATCCATAAAGCAATGGTAATACGCTGAATTTGGATTGATTAGAACAGTGCTTTTTATGAGATATTGAAAACGGTTTGCATCTCTTTTCTAATGAACCTAAATTTTCAAGATACACAAAACAACAGAGCCAATTTTATTGTACTTGGATGACTAAAGGATTTATTGTGATAACTGCTTGAAAAAAAGGCATAAGTTAAATCTAGCTTATCAGCCAAATTATCACACAATCACAGGGGAAGATAATCTATGTATTTTTAAGAAATATTCCATTGTACAAGAGGCAATTATCTTCCAACATGATATCACTTAGCGTTTTGGCTCATCCGCATTATTTCCCTCATACATTAATAACATTAATGTAATAACCGATTAACAGTTACGATTAGATACTTTTCGGTTTAGAGGCCGATAAAAAATCCAATACTTGACATTTTTATAGTCCCCACCACCACAAGTTGAGGAGAGGATATGTTAACTTTTTCTTTCCGTTTAAAGAATGAATCACCAAAGATCTTATATTCTTGCATTAAAATCGAAGTCTGAATCGATTTGCTATATGCTGAAAACTTAATAATAATTTTTGATAGGTCATATAACCCAAACAAATCTTTTCAGATAATACAAGAAATCTTACTGAATACTGAATTTATAAAGAATTTAAGAAGGGCACTAGAGAGTGGTATCTCCTAAAACAATGAAAGTCTTAATATCGATTATCTTTAAAACGTTTAAAGCTTATAAATAAAGTCCTAATAGCAAAAAAGTAAACACTGACAAAAATATTGGTAGGAACATTTTTAATATGTCCTGCAGTTTATTCTAAACTGATCATTGTAGGGGGTATTATAAGTATTTTAACTTCATTTATTTTCCCTTTTCATTTGACAAGTAACTTGTTTTCTTTTGAATACTCAGGATCAATATTTAAGGATACTCTTAAGGATATAACGAAAAAGAAAAGTCAATTACCTTTTCCTTTATATTTATTACAATTAAGTGCGCTCTATGATTTTTCAAACTGATAATAAAAATACTTTTCAAATTAAATGTTATGGTTTTCTATTATTTTTCTTTCATGAAAAATGTTCATTATTTGTTTTAGATAATCGAACAAAATTTAATTATCAAACAAAAAAATGAGAAAGAAAAAAAAACAAAATCAGGAAATTGTAATTGTCAGTGCGAGTGGAGGAAGAAAAGGATGTCCGTATGATTAAATTTAAATGTCTGCCACTTGAAATTTTCATTTATCTCTTTTCCACAAAATTCGTTAAGGAAACAATGATATAAAGTGGTTACTGAAGTTGAGTTTTGCTTCCTAAATGAAAAAAAAAACCAACAACAAAACCACAAGCGTCAGTCAAAGTATTCCACTAGAAAGCAAATACAGTTTCATTTTAAAAGTAAACAAAAAGCAAATGATTGACCTCCTACAATAGAAAATTTTGGTATAATTTGAATTTGAATATAATAGATAATGGATATATGTATATATATATAACTATAATCTGTAAGACAAACAACGGGAATCATCAAAACATGAAGCTAAATGAGATGAAAAAAAGAAACGTAACAAAACTTATTGTAAAACAAGCAAAACAACCGACAACTGCACACATATGTACACACATAGAAACATACAGTGGATGTATGAATGTATGAAAATTCACACATACTGTCACAATTTGTTTAAACATATTGTAAATGCATTTGATTTAAAACAAATATCTTTGTATCTTAAATATGTTTAACTGTATCTACTTAGATATATGTGTGAGTGTATATGTGGATGGTTGTATATTGTATGCATATTGTTATATTGATAAACAACTAATTCGTAAAATACAACAAGAAAACAAAACAAACACTTTCCAAATTACAACAAACAACATAGTAACTATAATAAAATAAAAACAACAACGAAAGAAAATTAGTGAAGCACCTACTTATCTGGTTTTATTATTCGAATTAAAATGAAGTGAAAAAAGAAAAAGAAAAACTAAAAACAACAAAATGAAAAATATACAGTGGTGTTCAATGAATCAGCAGCAAAGATATTTCATAAAGTTCGACTTAGTCAGATGTGCATGACATTGAGGTAAAGCTTTCTGAAATGGATATTTGTATTATGAGCTTTGAAATTAGGCCAGACAAACACAGGGAACATGTGTCGAAGGCAATTGATTCGTTTGAAAACGTCCATAACATTTGATCATGATAAAATTCGATCACTTTTTGCAAACAACCTAGAGAATTTTTCCGAAATCTCTAGGTTGTTTCAGATATCGTGTTAATCGAAAAGCTTTCTAAAAGTTTTGCAAAGTAAAACTCTCTAGTCAAACCGATTTTGGATGAATACTGAGAATAAAAACAATGTTCAGTTATTGCTGTTGCCCATCTCTCAGCGGAAATAAAAGGGAATAATAAAATTATCAAAGTTCCCGAAACAATGGACGTAGAGGTCGTATCCTAGAAACTTAGCTATAGCAAAACCTTTAATCTTAGTTATAATTTTAATGCAAAAGAATGACTTGGAACAACTCGAAACAAAATTGAACACTGAACATCAAAGTGAGCAACTTGAGGTTTCATGTTCCTTGTAAGAACAACTTGAACTATCTGTCACTATTAGTGACAGATACTACGATATGACAAGTGGTATAAGTATCACCATCTTTAGCCTAAAGAATTCTAAAATACTTATGATCTCTGACAACCTTAATTTAAACTTGAAAATGATACTTGGGTCTAGTTTATAGGTAACAAATGGTAGTTCCAGGCTCGTAAAATACTTGGTTTTAAAGACATTTTGTCCCTTGACCTTAAATAAGTCCAAGGAACAAAGTCAAATAACTAAACATTATCCTTAACTTTCGTATCAGTTGTCCTTCTGTATACAACCGTTGGCAAATCATCTGGGTCCGTTTCAAGAGCTCATAATACAAAACACCCTTCTGTTTCCAATAAATATAGAGCATTACCTTGGCTTCATGGATATTCAGATTCGTCGATATATTTGTCGTTTAAAAAGGCTTTATATATAAACTTTTGCATGTGAACTTATCGTAATAATTCTATTTTAAATCAAGAATATCCTATTTTGCATTAAATCATAATTTCCATAAAAACATTTTTTCAATCTATATCGGATACAGTTCAATTTCTCTTGGATTCAGTTCAACTTTTTTCCGATTCAGTTCATATAGAATTGCGCAGAATGTCTATATATCTAAGACCTGAATTCGATATACAGACATTCTTAATCTCGACTTCGTATTGTTTGGAGCAATTACAGTCGAGAATGTTAATGAGAAATATTCTCTATTATTTCTGGGTTTGTACGCCAAATTTGGTAGCAAAAAAACTGTATCGCAATAATACGTTATCATGCAAAACATTAGTATTTGTTTTTGCTCGATCTGTGATCTGTTTGTTTACTTCAAACTGTTAACTTGAAATATTGTTTAGGTATTATCTGTTGTTATGGTGAAGAAGTTCCTCAAAATAGGACGGACAATAAGACTTTGATACAAATCGCAATAATTCGATATGTTTCAAGACACAAGTACTTTAGGTTTGACACCAGGTGACTTATTTATTCAAAAACCTCAACAAGGAACTCGTTTTGATAAAATTTTACTCGTAGAAGGTAATAAAGGCTAACCCGGAGGAGGACTTTGTCTATAGATCCAAAAAGTACCAGTTTGGGTTTTCAATTGGCTACGAATCTTAATGAAAGAAAATATGCCAAAAAGAAATCATCTAGGAAAAATTAAGTTCTTTGTCGATTAAGCTGTCTCTAACTGTCTGTTGGAAATCAGAATACAATTAAATTTGAAATTGAAAAATTGTATAGTAAAAAATATGAACGATCTTCTGACTCAACATAAAAGAGTATTTTCATTAAAGAAACATTTTGTGTCAGTATGTTTGTGTGTAAATTTGACATAACCGAATATAATTATCATGTTAAATATACCTAGTTGTAGGTCCATACTTACTCCAGCAACAACTTATAGAGTGATTAATTACATACAAATGAAAAACAATAACAAAATTAAAAAAAAAAAAAAAAAAAAAAACTTTAAAAAATTTACATACAAAAGTTCACATCAGAAAAAAACAGTAAAAACCTTTCACTAAATAAAAATCGACTTAATAAACAAATTTATTATTTAAGTAAAATAAAATTAAACAAAGAAAACAAAAAATTTAAATTTTGTATGGGTGTAATGAAAAAAATTAATAAACAAATAAAAATTCACACAATAATTGTTAACGATTTGAAAAAAGTGTAATAAAAATTATTGAAACAAAATAATCTTTTTTATATAAAATTCAAATACAAAATTTGAATGCAAAATTTTCGACAACAAGCGAAATTTAATTAAGTTAACAAAAACCTTTTGTTTGTATTGAATAAAATATTATTTTCAATATTAACTTGATGTTCCGTTATTTGCAAATTAAATTTAACTAAACTTTTTCAAAAAGTTTAAAATTTTTGTTTAGTAAATTTTCATAGATTTAAGGAAGCAAAAAATAACAGTTTTTTGCATAAATCAGAGGTTATTGCATTTACAGCTGTGGTCAAATAAATAGCACATAATTTAATTAATTCTTTAATTGATATTTTTCCCTATAAATCAAAGTAATCGAAAATAATCGTTTTTTGGAAAATTCTCTAATAACTTTTTATATAGATTCCTGTCATTTTGCTCGAACAGGTAGCCCATTTCAGGAGGTAAAAATACTACATTATTGTTCTTATACCACTCAAGGGCTTATTAACCATAATGACAGGATGCCAAGTCTGACCAAAAATAAGTGTACACATTATGAATTCTAATGAATGTGAAGCAGACTTTTATGTTTACATTTCTTGATATAAATTTCGGTATTTATAGAGCCCCAATGACTGGCTATTTTGTTGCAACTACATATTGTCTGCTATATCAGAAAACATTTTCGGCCAGGAAGTTCCGAGAAATCTGCAAGAACGTACCTCTCGTCACCCATTAAGCAGAAAGAATATTTTTAAAAAACTTGATCCAATTTCCATGTTCAGTTCTTTGTCTCTTAATTTTTAGCAGCATTCCATTCATGAAGTTTATAAGTCTTGTATGTTTTAAACCTTTTTTGTACCAAATAATCCGAGCACTGTGCTAATCGGACTGCTTTCCAATTGGATGTGTTGAATGCTCTTTTGAAAATGCTTTATTTTTTGGCTTTAGAAGCATCAGGTGGAAGGAACATTCCTTCTATCTGAACTAGGTTTTCTATCAACGGACAAGTTCCCCCGGTACTGTTTAATTGGAAATAATTTGAAGGTGGACCTTTAATACTTGGCCAATTTTTTGTAGGACCAAGTTGGATTTTGTTGAAAATATTTAATAATTTTAGTACGCACTTTTTTCTGGTCCCTCATTTTAATCAGTTCTTGGTTCAATAGTTTTACTGAAAAACGTGTGTTAAGATGTTTTCGATCTCACTCCTTATTAAATTTAAAATGAATTTTTAAAACTTAAGTTTAGAAATGTTCTAAATGCTACAAATGAGTCATTTTTGGAATTTCATTGAAATATTTTTGTTTATAAGTTTCATGTCAAATGTCAAACTAACATTTACACAGTTTTTTCACTTTATTTGTAATGTAAAACTTGCGGTTTTATAAACATACATATTAAAATGGCAAAAACATGTATTTGTGGTTTTAATTAATAATTAGAAAGAAAAAAAAATTATTGAGTAAATTCAAAAAAGAATGCTGTAAATCGCAGTATTTAAATGACATCTTTCTAATCAACAGCTGTCATATTTTGACATATTTACAAAAATAATCTATTACAGAATTATCTTAAATATAAAAAATATTGTAATAAACATAGTTTTTTGTTTATATCTGATAAATGACAATTAATTGATTTTTATTGAACTGTGGTTTAAGTCAAAACACTTAAAAGAATAATAAAAATTAATTAATAAACATAAATTTGCTTTTAAAATGCGGGAAAAATAAATAAATGAATGAATATTTAAATAATTTTTATTGAACTTTGACAGTTAGAAAATATGTTGGCAAAATTTGATTAAATTAATTGTCGCATAAATAAGATGAGATTAAGAAGCATATTAAAAGAGTGAGATCGAAAAAATGTTGTCACATGAATAGTTTGAAAAAGATGCAGGAAAATATGACATTTTAGATATACCCAGGTTTTTCTGCATATACAGTATACTCTCAAAAATTAGACCCACTTTGTACCAGGTGTAGTTTTAATTTGTGACATGTTTTTCTTTCTGGACCTTTTTACTTTCATAGAAAATAAACATATTATTGATGCTTCGAAGTACTTTCCAATTAGGAACATAGGCCGATATCCGTTAAATCAATCTTAAGCCTTATTATAACACTTTGCTCCAAAAGATCAAACAATTACTTCAATTTCGAAATATTTCCATTTATGAAGTTTCATTTGATCCGGATTGCTATTAAATATTTATATGACTGAGCAAAGATCTATTTATAAAATTTTTGAATAAAAATGTCCGAAATTAGGAATACAGTTTCTAGTTTTATAGCTTTTAATATATTGAAATGGATGATTATAATTTTTATACAGATCGAATTTTTATGTAAAATATTCATTTTGGATTACCCACTTTTGTTTCCAATTCTCTATTCACTGGTCTTATCTCGGAAAAATTTTGAAAACAGGCTCTTGACTACAAAAACTTGATTACTGCTTTGGTACCATTGTAGAGTGCTACAGATTCTGAAAGTTTTCAACAGATCTTGTAATTGTTTTTAATTTAGTTGCAAAGGAAAGTTGTTCCTAAACAAAAAATTATTAAGATGGATATTACTTTTGTATGACCTTGTCAAACAACCATAAAGGGGCCTTTTGAGCGCTAACTCGTCAAAAAGTATTAGTTAAGTGCCCATTTCACAATTTTTGCTATGTGTATCGTTATTAAGGTCGTCCGGGTAAAAATTTTGTCTTAAGTGTTAACTAAATACAAGTAGCATTATACATAATAAGGTAAATTCAAACTTGATTCCAGCTTTGAGAAATTTAAAAATTTAAAATTTTTTATTTCAAAATTTTTAAAATTTATCCGAATCTTCTTTACATGGGCTTCCGTTATTAAAAGATTATAAAGATGAGAATAAAATAACAATTTTATCCGTAAAAAATGTTGTCATCTTTTGGAAATATTTGCTTTTCACTTCGTTTTAGTTTTAAGAAGTATGGTTTCTTCGCATACCGTCTCCTTTCACCTGATGGTGATGAGTGGCACTATGTTGAGATATCTGACAACTGTAGGGTATACTTCTTTAACACCACTTTATTTGTCACTTTATCACTGTTATAGAATAAAAATAGTTTGATTCACATAAATAACGTTTGAAGTGAAATAAATATTAAACACAGTATATTTTAGTAATAATATTGATGATTTAACTTCAAGTTAAATCATCGTTGAACATAGTTGATTTAAGATGGTACATATTTGAATCTTTTGAAATTTTTATTTTTAATTACTTTTTAGTAGTAAAATTTAAGGAATATAATTTTTAAACAACTAAATTTATTAAGAAACAATATTGAATTAACATGTTTTATCATTGAAGCTCATTTTAACATTTGATTTTGCTGCATAAATCAAAGTTAATTCAACATTGTTTCACAATAAATACATTTTCTTTTGAGAATTTGAAGGTCTAATAATAAAACTTGCCGATCTTTTGAAAACTTAGCAAAGTTTTAAACCAATTATTGTTTAGTTTTTTTAATAAAGAAAAAACAAGTTTCTTATCAACTCTCTCAGATCAGTTAAAAATTTATTTAAAATTCATAAAGAAATAAAATTTATGAATATATGAATATTATAATTTATTTAAAAGAAAAAAATATTTATGTGCATTAAAAATGATGAATTTATTTACTTTTAAGTCCTTGAAATATTTCTTATGTTTTTGTTGTTGTTTTTATTTTTAGTTATTTTTTTCATTTTTAAATTAAAGTGTCATTTAATTTATTACAATTTAATTTAAACTATTTTTTATTCATTTTTTTGTTGTTTTATTTTATTTGTAGATCAATGAAAACGAGTTAAGTGCAATAATCGTTTGTAGGCCACACTAGAGCCAAAAAGTAAAACACTTTAGAAACCTGTATTGAATGCAAAAAAAAAAAATGATCGTAGAAGAAAAGAATACATAAATATTACCAACTTTAAGAAAAAAAGCCAACATTAGAACTTTTTTCACTTATTTTACTGGACTTAAGACAAACAAAAAAAAATGCCACGATTCTGAATGAGATTTTTTTTACGTTTACGTTTTGTCACTATCGTAGAAAAAATCATAGAAACTTTGCTTTGAAAAGCTTGAAGCTTGAAGTTGGTTTGTAATAAATTGTGGTTGGTGTGTTTGAAACTTTGCGGTCCAAAACTTTTATTTAAATCGTAGTAAAATTCAGTTAAGATGAAACCAGATTTTATTGTTTATATTAATTCGATGTTGTTGTTATTGTTGGCTTTAGCATATAATATGCTAAACATAAATTAAAACAAAAACATTATTTCTGATATTTTTTGTTGTTTGCTTCGATTCCAAAACAAACAACAAATAAGCCACCAAACAACCAAACGAACAAAATAATAACGAAGCAGCGTACTAGTGAGTTGGAGTCAAAGAAGAAAAAACAAACAAACAATATTAATAACAACTCTATAGTGGCAACAACGGCACAAGAAATCTATAGGTTGAGCTGAGGAGAGAAGAGGAGACGAAGAGAAGACAAGTGAATGAAGTAGAAGTGACCTACAAAGACAGGTTTATGATTTTACTTCGCATTTACTCTAGCAAAGACTCTATAGCAAAGAACCACTTTGCTAGACCCAGTTGAGACAGACAAACAACAACAACGACAAACAAAAAATAGAAAAAGAAAAAAAACTAAAACCAGTTAATCAAGCAGCAAACGTTGAGAGACGCAACGGTGCTGGCAATATATTGTGGTAAATAAACCAGCAACGAGAGAATAAAAAAATAATGGCAACCACAACAACATTTACAACTATGATAAATACCCCTCAGCCCAAAAAAGCGGGACCTCCCGTACCACCTAGACCACAACAATCAAGTTTACTTAAACAGCAACAACAACGTGACGTATCATCGTCATCATCTTCAAATGCAACTGCAACGGCAGCAACATCATCATCATCAACATCGCAACGTTTAATGAGCAAAGTAGGTCTAGAACAACCGCAGATTCTTAAAAAACCAATAATAACAAATGCCAACAGCAACAGCAAAAGCAATACGGCAACAGTAAGTCTAAATTCTACTTCAGTTACAACAAGTGGCGGTCGCACGGTTATCTACAAATCACCATCTTTAAATTTGCAAAAACGTCAAGAGGATCGTGAGAAACGTAATGAAGCCAGTACTCAGACAGCAACAACAGCCATAACAAGAACAACATCAGCAGCAGCTACAACAACAGCAGCTAAAGCAAAATTAACAAATGGCACGCAGGCACCTAAACCACCGTTAAAATTAAGAAAAGCTCCCGATGTGCCAACAAATTTCAAACCACGCATAATAACACCGGAAGTTGAAAAAACTGAAACAAAATCATCGGATAATCTAAATCAAAATGTCAACAGCAACAACAGCAACAACAACTCTAACAATGGCAATAATATTGTTATTGTACATTCTTTACAAGGAGTCGTTACATTAAATCGCCATCACTCCATGGGTGCTGGTTCGCCTCAAAATAAACCTTTGATTAAAGACACACGCCTCAGTTTGGGTAAAGTTGATTTTGAAAGAGTTGGAAAGATACAGGTGCAACAATTGCAACCCACTACCCAACCTTTGCCAAAACCTCGTAAAATTGTTAAGTTGCCCGTGGCCACTTTAGATGTAGAAGACACTAGTTCCTCTACCACCACATCCTCATCTTCCTCTAACACTTTGCATGTCAACAGTCTTTTCAAACGCTCTAAAACTTCCATCGAAAATTTCACTTCACGTTCGAATATTACCACTGTCAATACCAGCGGTACTGGTAGCTATTTGTCGGGCAAAACAGTGGAAATAAAAAATAATTTAAAAAATGCCGCCGAACGTTTATTCTCGGAAATAATGGTTAATCAACAGAAACAAAATGCTTTGGAAACCACCAATACAATTATAACAAAACACGAGAGAGCCATTCAACATCAGGCGGAACCTATGATGGCGATGAATAATGCAAATAATGCGAATAATATAACAGTGGTAACGACCTCTAAGGATTATGCATCCGTCAACAATGACAATAATAATTGTACGCGCATAAATATTATAACGAACAACAACAGCAGCAGCAGCAACAACACTAATGCACCAACAACGAATAATCAAATCAGACAAGTGGTATCTGCATTCAATTCTCCAGAGAAAAAATCAGCTGCATTTCATGAAATGCTAATTTCTGAATTGGCTGCCATGCGTACCAGATCATGTTCTATGGAAAATTTGCAAACAACAAAACAATTTTTACAACAACCACCACAATCGCCACAATCGGTTAAGGAATCAATCATTGACAAAGAATTTCAAAATTACAAACAATTTAAAACTCTGGAGAATCAATTGAAAGCCAACAAGATACAACAAGATCAGCAACAGCAAAAACAAAAATCAACAACACCACCACTATTAAATAACAAACATCACAATCATCAGCATCAGCATCATCATCCACAAACTCCAGATGATGATATTGATGCTGATAATATTGAAGATGCCGATGGTGATGTTGAGGAAGATCTTAAGAAATCTTTAAAAGTTATAGCCGCCCAAAATACACCACGTAAACGTACACCCTCTGGCTGTTCTTCCGATTCTTCACCTTATGGCACTGAACGTTCTGCACGCATTCGCACCTCTGATTGGATTGAGGTGGGCGATAATGGTAAACAAGTAACTCTAACTAGTTGTCATATTAGTTTAGAGGATTCTGGGTTAGAGGATGAAGAACGTATGGATGAAATGTCATCATCGGGTGTGGGCGATTCATGGGATAGTGTTAAAGAGGCTGAACAACAACAGCAACAACAATTGCAATTACAACAACAGCAACAACAGGCTAAAAGAAATCGTAATGTAAAGAGGTAAGTTGGATTTTTAATTAATTTTTGCATAATTAAGGGAGTTTTGGTTTTGAAAAAGAATCAAATCTGGATTTAACAAAGTCAGGAATCATATTAGACCTGGAGCTATATAAAACTTTAGCACGACATCGCACAGTAGGCATATTTTTGTTGATTTTTTATTATATTCAAGAGCATAATTTTTTACAATGTGTTGTTTTGGACGAACTTTGGTTAAAATATTTATTATATACCAAAATTATTTTTTGAGTTGCTCTCCTTTGGTCTCAAAGATGGTTTCTATAACCATCCCAAGCTGTATTCAATTAGAATACTGAATACAGCTCGAAATAAACCTGTTATAAGGAATTCAATATTAAATAGTCTTTTGTGACAAAACTTGTTCTTTAGAACTGTAATATACGGGTTTAATAAAAATTTTGAAGACATTTTCGAGTTAACATCGAATTTAATGAGATTTTGTACCAGCTCAAAACCTCAATTTTTTGTTGCTTTGTTAATTTGGACATGCTTCTGATCCGTATACATAGAGACCAGTTGCCGAAAGTTAGTTACCACATCAAAAAAACACAATCATGTTTGAAAGGGTCTCTACCCAGTGCTCTATCCCTTCCATATGTTTTTCCAGTAAAGGGGATAGTAAACCGATTCAATAAAAATGTTATTGGAACGAAGTTTCAAAATTTTGGCCGCTCTAATTCTATATACAAAAAGTAATAATTTTTTGCTTTGAATGGGAGGTACGTCTCTCATAATACTAGCGTGAAAATAATCTGACCCGACAAAAAAGATTATTAATTTCTTTCTGTTTTATTCACTTTCTGTTATTATGATCTTTTAGGTAATTAATATTTTCTATGTCTCTTATGGTTCTACCTAGAAGAAAATCTGCTTCGATATAAAAGATAAAATATATTAATTACGTAAAGTCCCTTTCTGTGTGAAAAAATATATTTTTTTTACACGGTGTAATTTTAAATGTGTTGATGATGTGGTAACATGGACTTACATAAAATAATGTATTATTTTGAAAAATTTTTTCTATAATTGTTATATCATTTATAAATCGAAATTCTCGATATTCACAAGGGTGGAACGGACTTCGTAAAATTATAGTCATACCAGTTACTCCTTAGAAGGCAGTGATTTCTGGAAATAATTTATTTGTCACTTCCCAAAATACAGCCATTTTTTATATAGCGCGTTTATTCTATTCTGATAGTAATTTCTAGTACTCACTGGCACTTCGGGTCTTTCTGCTTCTGATTTTGGCTAAAATTATATTGATTTTGATAGATTTTTCCCTGAAAGTTTTTTTTTCTAAAATTTCTATATCGATTATAAATACCCAAATATCTAGCGTCACCACTTTAAAACCAATCGGAACAATTTTTGTTCATGGTTTGATATCTCCTTCAATTTGTCCTTTTGATAATTTATGGATCTGGTAACAATTTCTAATATTCACTGATACTTCGGATGTTTCTCCATTAAAGTGCTTCTGATTTTGGTTAACATTTGTTTGAAATAGTTTTCTCTTCACATAAAAATAATAGCATTTTAAAGGGGAAAGCACCTGAATTACTGGATGTAAATACTAGATTTTGCTATCAGGACGAAAAATTATAAAACGTTATTTTTTTCGATTGGTCTCGCAAAAAAAAAAGAAAAGGTCCGTGAAAAAAAATAATTTCAACATTTTCTTTCATGCCAGGGACTGACTGGTTCAATTTTTTTCGACCTACCCTAATATCCAGTTTATCTTTAAAAATCCCAAAGAAAACTTCAACCTAAACTTAAATACGCATTAAATATAATCATTCTCACACTAGATCTAGTTTTATGTCATACTCACCCTTACATATTTACATACATACATACATACATACATACATACATACATACATACATACATACATACATACATACATAGTATTTCACATGACATTCATAACGATTGTAATTAAAATATTTTAGATTAAAATAAAATTCTCATTGCGAGCACAATGTGGGCGTACGATAACTTTTAACTACAGAAAATAAATATCAAGTAGAACTTTGCAAAAAAATAGAAATATTGTCATTTGCCTGTCAACAGAAGAAAATTGCAATATTGCTATAGTAATTAAAAAAAACGCAAATACTGAAAAAAATTCAATCAAAATAAAACAAAGAAACTTAGAAGGAGAAATAGAAACAAAAAACACATCATCTGATTTGAAGTTAGATGCGATATGTAAGTGGAAAGGCAGCGCTTTAGTTTGTAGTTTATTTTTTTTTGTGACATAAAATAATGTTGTAGTTTTTGTTGTATTTTAATAATATAGGAAAGTGATTGTAAATTAGTAGTTTTTCTGTTACAAACATAGCGTTGGCTCACATGAGCTATAGAGAAAGATATTGCTCAAAACTATATAGAACGATATTTTATGGTCTCAACAACCACTAGGAATGAATAAGGAAATAGAATAGAATTTTATCATTCAGCGTATAACAGCCAACAAATGCTCTCTTGTGCCCTCTTTAACTCTAAGCCGATATAGTTTCTTACCTTTTGAAAAATTTTATAAACTCTAAAAGTCTATAATCAAGGCAGGTCAAATTCTATTCATTTAATATAACAATTTTGGTTTCTTAAACTTGCCCCTCCCATAGCATTTCATCCAACCATATGTCATTACAACAACTCTATTACTAAACTAGAAAAACACAATAAAACTATAAAGAAATGAAAAAATTAAAAACAAAAGCAAAAAAGTTGACATGCATCGCATTCCAAATGTGGGTAATTATTGTAGTCCAACAATGCTTTTGAGGTAGTTTGACAAAAATATGTGCTGTGAGCACAAGTGTAATATATTTTCTTGAAAACAAAGTTATGACAATTAAAATGTGAGCTTTTCTTGTGCTTTTGGTGTTTGATTAAAATTTTGTCTAATGCTAAAATAAGAGTTAATCAAAGATAATATTGCAAAAAAGACAAAAAATAATAAATAACTTACAGACTGTTTGACAAAAGAGCCTTTATGACTCTATCAGTGGAAAAAGCATATAATGAAAATCCTGATGAACTAATTTGAGAGCTAAAAAGGCAAGAGGTCTCTGAACTTTTAATAATAAGAATTTATTTTGAAAGTTTTTTTTTACAGAAAGTTTGTTAATGGTTTGATGTGGTAACCTGAACGATTTTAAACTCTGACCTTCTAATATTTTCAATTTACATAATTGTACTTTGTCTAGATAAGGCAAAGTTATATTGTTATTTTAGGCTGATCCTGATACATGTTTTTCTAATTTTTCTAATGTCTAGTAGATCCATTATCATAATATTTCGTGTAGTGATGAAGTATATACAGTTCTATACGATAACCACATTTTGTTTGTCTCAAATATGGGTCTATAAAACTTTTTTATTTTTGGGTTTTAATTGCAAGCAAACTTATTAATGCTGCTGTCCTTAATCTACGAAATTTTAGGAAGTCGAATCGAGTTTAACCTTTTTGATGGACTTTTTTACGGCATTGAAGAACTGTCTGAATTTCAAAGAGACGATCATAATTAAATTAATTCATATTTTGATCCAATTATACTAAGTTCTTATACATACATCTGGTCTTGACATAGACGATATAAATTTTCGATAAAGTTGTTAACTTAAATATTTTAATTATTTTAGCTAATACCAGACCTCGCTGCACTGCTTCTATTTTATTGAAAATTTAACCGAAAATCACTTAATTGTGATCCTCTATTGGGGAATATCTTTTCCTACCTTGTCCGCCCTTGATTTTTTTCTGAAAATAAACATTTTTTTATATATTCTTTGTAACACGGAAGACCTTTCTCCATTTATAGTTGATAGGGGAAATATATATTCCCCTGATCCTAACCATCTTGATCTGTTTAGTAAATTATTTGATTTTTTTGCTTTATGTGGGGAGTATTTCTCCTCTTGACCCTATTCATTCGTCATTATTTCTGGTAAATCGTTTTCTTTCGGGGTTGTTGAGATTTTTGGACTCTTGTTGCAAACGTTCTTAAGATTACAAAATATTTTGAGGCATTCTTTAAACTGGCTTCTACGAATCGTGGTTCAATGTTTAAAGTTTATAAAAATCGGGCTATAATTAGTTTAAAGTGCATTTTTATCTTTCAACTTTTGATGTTTATTCGTCTATCGGTTTTATATAAGTCCACATCCAAATGCTGAGTTTCGGTCCATATTGACCAAAAACTGGAAGGGATTCCTAAATAGATCTACTCTAAAAATCATTTTAAAGTTAGAATTGTAACAAGATTTCGCATACATATGATTTATATAACCAGCTAATTATGGATCAATCTGTAATTTCATATGATGCTCATATAACATTAACTTCCGAATATCACTACAAATGACTTAAATCTCTCATTAATGTGAATATCATGAAAACATTTTAAATAGGAGTGATATATACAACTACAAATCATAAGATCGCGTTCATCGAGGGTTAAGGCATAAAAAAACATGCCTGTATCGTGGTAATGCATATTATATAGTCAGACTTTACCTAATATTAAATAGATAAGCTTTAATTAATTGTTAAATATTTAGGTTAATTCGGATCAAATAAGGAATCTTGGTCTTATCTGAAAGGTAATAAAACAATAAAGAATAGGGAATAATTGAGAATACATTTTGAAATCGAAAACCCCGATTTTAATCTGTTACACATAAAATTCTTATCAGATAAAATTCTATATGTTTAAAAATATCTGTTGCATGATGTTATTTAGATTTTAAACTTCAAATTGTCTAATTTTAATTCGTTTCATTTCCGCATGAATAATACTTTTCTTATTATTCAAAAATTCCTCTTAAAATTTTTTAATTAATAAAAAAGTACGTTTAATTAAAAGTCTCCTAAAAATATCACATTAATAAAAAAGAAGAAGAAGAAGTCATGAAAATGGTTTTATGTTTCTGTAATAATAAGAAATCTTAATTAAAATCTTAAAGGTAAAATCTCTTCTTTTTATATGTAAAAATATTTAAAAAGATGTAAATTTTAAACCTTAAAATGATGAACATAAAATCAAGTGAAATTTGAGATTAAAATAAATTTAATATCTTTTGTTTAGAATCTTAAGTTAAAATTTTGCTTCAACATTTATGGCAAAACAACGAAAAGTTGTTGGGAAGTTTCAATTTTTAAAGTTTTTTTTTTGTAATTGTGACTCATATTATTTGTTGGAGCGGTAAGTTTTAGGGGTAAATAATTGGATAACGAAAATTATTATATAAACAGATAAAAAGGCTATATTCGGCTATGCTGAATCTTTAACAACCTCCACCAAAAAATGCGTGTGAAGTAAATACGTTATGTTTCGTACATACACACTCACACATACACATATTAATGAGTCATAAAATTAATTATACCCAATAACCAATTTAACTGGAATTCAATTTTAGACCAAATGTATTTCAAGCCTTGAATTCATGTATTGAAAATATCTTTTATTACACTTTTATTTAATAGCATTTTCCAGTTAAAAGGAAATTTAATTTAAGTTTTTTAAATTTTTAATTGAAAAGTGTACATATTTTCCAATAATATTTCATGTGTAAACTGTTTATACAGTTTAAATTATGCCCAATTCAAGTAAAATTTTCCATTCTTGGAATTTTTGAACATTTAGCGTTTAATGGGTAGTTTTGGCTGTAAATTTTTTCTGAGTCAATTTTGATAATTTTTGGAATGATAATGAAGTACAAAATCTTAATTGTAGATTTTCAGTTGACAATTTTACGAAAATTCTTCGGTGGAACTTAAAGGTTGCCTCAGATATCTTTTGACATGTTGAACCGATTTTGAAGATTTTAAATAGGAAACTTTTCAGAACTAAAGGCCAAATTTCATGGAGCTCTGTCAATAGTTATGGATATGAGTGTGTCAACTAAAGACAGATGGACAAAGCTAAATCAACTCAGATTTATTTACGTTATGGGTTGTTAGATGATTTCTTCTTAGCGTTACTCACAGAATGACAAAGTTAATACACCCTCTTCACCGTTTATTGTGGTGGTGGGTATAAAAAGGTGAATTGAAAAGAGTTGTACATTAAATCCATTAGATGTTTAAGGAATTTTTATTGAAGATCCTTTAGGAGTGTTACTAGTGGTTAATCTTCCAGAGCAATCGCAGTAGCGTTTTCTTATTTAAAAATTAGACATTAAGCGATGTTATTTTCCTACAATTTGTTTGCGATATTCAGTATAAAAAATATGACTTTAGGCATTTCAACTCATCCGTCTTCTTGTTTACATGTTCAGATTTAATCCCCTTTTGGTACACCCTTTCAGAATTACAGATACAGATTTATAAATTATATTTTTTCTAAATTTATTTAATTATATTTGTAATTGTGTGTTCGTGTTTATTATTCATTTTTTTATTTTGTACATTTTTTATTGTATCTTTCTTTTGGTATTTTTTTCTTATTAAAATCTTAGATTTCATATCCATGAAGTATTTATATCTTTCATAATATTACTGTAGATACTCGTACGGATCGGTGAATAGATATACAGTAGTTGTATATTGTAAACGAATAAACAGTTTTTATTTGTGTGTCACTATAAAAATTATTATTTGTTGAGGCTCAACTGAGGTTTTTAATTTTATATTAATAATAATTATCTTGTTTTACTATTAAAATATTTTTATTGTTATTAAAATCAGAGATGTGCTAACTTGTGTGCGAAAGAGTATTTTTTTCTGCAGACAATTTAATTATTATGGGGATACTATGATCGCTACATTTATCGAAGCAGCTTTTACAAAATGTGGGTACAATATTTGAAATTAAAATAAAATGTTGTATTCGAATATATCGTATCACTAATTTCACACCAGCAAATGCAACCTTTAACCTCAATATTGAATAAAATCGCTTCTAAAGTTTTCTAATGTATAAAAAATATCTAATTTTACGCCCTCTGATCCTAACGCCAAATAATGAAGCGATGTTAGGGTACAAGTTTGGAAAAAATTCGGATTTCGCTCTCCTTGTTCTTTCAAAAAAATTGTATGATTGGTTTTGGAAAATTATGCTGATTATAATACGGTGTAGATGTCTGTAACGAGCATAAAAATGATACTACTATCTCTTCTCTAGTCGATGTAATGATTTTCGTCAGTGTATCTGGCTTCCTGCCCATGTAATGTTGCGGACACTCTAGAAAGCGCAATTTCAAGAACACTTTGTTAAAATTATTTACAGATTATTTTTAAGGCACGAGAACGAACTTTATATAAATGTTTTCCCGGAATATGATTTTAAATTCGTAAAGCTCATCATCGGTCTATATATGGCTGTAGCTCCCATAAAGGGCCACTGCTGAAAATCACTTTAAATCATGGACTGAAAACAATTGTTTTTTAATTAAATTTTATATTTTTAATCAGAAAAGGCAGGGATAACCAAATATGGAACTAAAGACTTGAATATACCATTTTTATCGTTATTGTCCCGACTGCAAAAAAACACTATGGTATGATAAATGTCACAATAATTACAGTCCTCGTTTTATAGCATTTTGTCCAGGAAAAATATGGCTTCAGAATATCAATAAAAAATTTTAACGATACCGTCAAACTTGATAGCGCAATTAAATCCAAAGGTAAAGGAAAATTTTTGAAAAAGTACTGACGTAAAGAAAACGTGTACCAAAAGGTATGTTGTGAGTTTGAATATTTTTTTTGGAATGTCCCATTTTTGTAAACATCATTTTCGATCTAGATATTGGTCTCGAAATGCAGAATCTGTTTTTATTTTTATTCTTAATGTAACGCTAAGAAGAAATCATCTCAAACCCCATAATGTATATATTCTTGCATCAAATGAAAATCTGGGTCGATTTAGCTTTTTCCGTCTGCCTGTCTGTCTGTAGCTGGCACGTTCACAACCGCAATAATTGACAGAGCTCTATAAAATTTGGCCTATTTAAAACAAACAAACCGGTTCAATATGTTAAGAGATATAGACCGATATTTGAGACAATCTCCAAATTTAAGCGAAGAACTTTCCTAAAATTGTCAATTACAAATCGACAAATTAGAATAAATTTTTACCATAATATCGAAAACATATGTACCGTCATACCATTCCAAAAATTATCAAATCGGTTCAATGGTAAAATGTTATAGTCAAAAACTTATTAAGGTTTCTTTGTATATGTTGATGTGTATGTATACTGTACATGTACAAAATATAATGTTTTTATTTGTCGGGCATTTGTGGTGGAGGTCATTGAAGATTTGGCATGGCCGAATAAAGCATTCCTACTTGTTTACTCATTATTTGCTTCGGAATATATATATAGAGTTGAATAGATACCTAAATCGTCCCAGTATTTGATAAGTCTAAAGATATATTTTATAGGTTATAGGTTGAACTATTAGACAGTTCAATTAAAATTTGATCACACTAATGATGCCATTTCCCGCTATAGACTAATTTTACTATATCAAGACTTTAAATTTCCATATAATTTTCATTTTAAATTAAAATTAATTTCTTATATTTCACAAAATTTACCCACCCCTGTATCAATATTAATAAAGCTTCATCATTTCTTCTCTATAAACATTTTATATCGCAAATGAAAATTATACAAATATCAAGACGATTAAATACTTATTAAACATTTATAAATTATTTTATATATTTTTTAGAATTAAATTGTAATTGTTGCTTGAAGCTTAATTAGTTATAAATGAATAAATAAATAAATTTATTTTCGTTGATTTGCGTTTGTGTCCATAAAGACAAAAAATCAAACAAGGCGCTCAAATAACTTGTTGTTAATTAAGGGTTTTTTAGTGAAATTAAAATAAAAAGCTAAAATGATGATAAATACAATGACAACTTGAAACAAGAAAGAATGACTATATTCGGCTATGCCGAATCTTCAATACCCTCCACCACAAATGCATGTAAGTAAATACACTTGAGCCCCGATTTGCGTTGTTAATGGGGAGCAGTTAAACGCGACGCAAACCGGACTTTTTCTACAATTAACTTTTCTACGAATTAATTTTTCCGAATTAACTTTTTCTATATAAATGATCTGAAATTAATTTTGTTGGGGAAAATTTTCATAAAAATTTGGTATTTCTCATAAAAAAACAAGTTAACTTAGGGTTGGCGGCTTCGAAATCATCAGAATTTCCGTTGCTACTAGAAGCAGTATTTTCTTAAGGTCGGAGTAGATAGAAAGAGGGTTTCAAAGGCAATTTTCCCTTATTTTGATCATGTTTTCAAATCGATCGAAAAGATTCCATCTTAATCAAAGAGGAATAGCATCTTGCTTAGATTGCAGTGACGTGACAATTTCAGCTAATTGATTTATTTTATCACTATCTCTGTTGCAAATTGTTCTTAATGTTGTAGAAGATAGTTCAAGAGCTCTTTTTATATTAACAGCCTTTTCTCCCGATTTAACATGTTTGATTGCGAATAATTTTAATTACTTTTCTTTTATTTCGACTCATTATTTAAGTCCTTAACCAGACGCTGGTTTTTGACATCACTTATTTAACAAAGAAATAGGAATTCCGCTTATTTCACGCAATCTGAAAACTTAAGATACAGATGACGATAAATGTTATCAGTGATGTTAAAAATTGTAATCCACAATGCTGCAGTAAAAAGTTTAATTGTCTTTAGCGACGCAAATCAACCGACCTCAATCGGAGTTAAAACGACGCAAATTATACTGACGCAACTTAAAATTGCAACGACGCAGATTAGTTTTTTGTCAGTTCTTAAAAAGTGACGCAAATCGGGACCACGCAAGTGGGGACTCTAGTGTACGTTATGTTTCGTACATACACACTCGCGCATACAATCACGAACGTAAATACAGGAACACTTAATGAATCATAAAATGAGTTGTATTTTTGGCTATAACTTTTTCTCAACTGAACTGATTTTGATCATTGGATCATGGAATAATAATGGAATACATATGACGTTTAATTATGCCAAAATCTTAGGTTAAATTGTCGATTTCTAATTTACAATTCTTCGCCGAAACTCAGAGGTTGTCTCAAATATTGGTCTATATGTTTTGATATACTAAACCGATTTTGCTGATTTTAAATAAGAAACTTCTCAGGACTACCACACCAGCTCTATCAATTATTGTGGATGTGAGTGTGCCAACAGACATGCAGGTAGACAGACGGACTTAGCTTAATCAACTCAGATTTTGTTTCGATGCAAAAAAAATATATTACATTATAGGGTCTGAGATGATTCCTTCTTAGCGTTACACACGAAATGACAAAATTAATATACCCCCTTCACCACTTGTGTTGGTGTAGGGTATAATAATTAATTTAAACTTTCAATATGCAAAAAAAACAAAGGTTGCGAATATTTTTTAATAAAAAATTAAAATAAATGTGTTATTTTTCAAAGTGTAAATTTGCAAAAAAATAATAAGAATTTATTACAATTTACTAATTATCAGATAATTGCAAAACAACTTTAATTAGGTAAGAGGAATCTGTGACATTTAAAAGATTCTTATTTATTCTCTAATGACACTGAATAATTGACAACTTTATGAAAATGATGTAAATAAATAAATTATTTAATTGAAAAATATATTTTGAATAACAGAATACCGTTAATTGTGTAAGAAGATTTCAATTAGATGATCATATATGACATTATTGAATTATACAATTCTTTAAATCAATTAATTTTAATTAATAAATTTTATGCAAAATTAAAAATATAAACTTTTTTCAAAAAGCCAGTTTTTGCATAATTAAATTTAAACTTAAACTCAGGTTTTTAATTACTTTTATTAAAAAGTACGTTCTAATAGATTGGAACACGCAAAATAAAACAATTAATATCACTATATTCGACATCATACACATGTGATCACACAGGCATTATAAACCCACATAAATACACGAAAAAATTATGAACTTAATAAAATCGATCATAATTACCGATAGAAAAAAAAATAATTCAATTCCATCCTTAATAGATCCAGAATCACTTCCTATGTCAATTTAACGATGTCTGTGTGCCAGGGTGTCTACGTAACGTTGTGAAAATGCTATAAGTTATAATTCTAGGGGTATTTCAATAAAAAATGCAATTGATAGATCCCGATCTTTTACGAATGTGTTTCTTGACCGGACCCGACTTTTTGAACTTAGAAGATTCCACTCAAACGCCATTTATCATACTTTCCAGGTGTTTTCTGATACTTTGACTGATCCATCTACATTCCGTTGAGTTTCTGAGATTTGTTCGAGAGCATCTTCATATTGGTTATATGCGAGCCTGCATCAGCATCACTTAACTACTCAGTAAGCAAAAGCAATCGACACAATCGACTGGTTGGCCTAACAACATGTGCTAACATTGTCGACCCTTCATCATCATGGTCATATTGATATTTATCTCAAGTCCAACGTTGTCAATCCTTTCAAGTCCACTAATCGCGGATGTTGTATATCTTATGCGAGAGTAAACAAGTGTCATCTGCATAATACTCTAGTTGACGTGAGAGACTCCATATGATTCCCCCTTCCTCTGAACATACTTCGGTTATTATACTATTAAGCGTGAATATTTGGAGTGATAGGCTCACCCCTGTCCTAAATGGCTGGCTTACATTGCCATTGTAAAGAACTGAGGATTCAGTATTCTCGTACATAGTTCTGATGATTCGTATGATTTTCTTAACTACACTTTTTCCCATCAAAGCCCTTAAAATGGTATTGTGTTTATGTATCCATGGGTGAAATAATTAAACAGTTTTCTGAAAAATTGGACCATGACCAATGGTTGTAATATAAAGCAAGTACTTAGTTCTTTTGGGGTTATTCAAAGTTTAAGGTTTTAATTTTTAAATTGAAACAAATTTTCAAAATATTAAGAATGACAAAAATGTAGCATCTTTATATTTAAATATCTTAGTTCTATTTTATTTAAACGCACTCTTAATAAAATGCGTCATTCTCCTTTAATAAATAAAATAGGAATCTAGTTCCAACCCCTGGGGCATATACATATTTATGTTTAACTTATATAGCATAACATTACTATATTTTATGAGAAAACTTAATACTTTTTCGAACATAAAATAAAAGCAATAATCTCTCACCAGGGATCCGAAACTACTTGGTCACCTTTTAATCACACAAAATAGAAACAAAAGAGAAAAACTTGTCTTTTTTATAAAAGTTTAAGTATTTTTTATGGCAAAAACATAAAATGATCTGGTTTAATTAAATAAAACAACCTTGATATGTTTTTTATATTTAATTTATAGCATTTTTTATATATTTCACTATAAATATTAGCAAAATTATAATAAAAAAACTGTAATTAATTGCTAACACACAACCACATAAACAATACATTAAATATACATTTAATTTACCTTGATTTCATAGAAAAAGTTTAGTAACAACTGTTCCATTATACCCTACACCACTATAGGTGGTTGGGCTTGTGCTAAAATTGTAAGGAACAAAAAAGAAATGTGCTAACAGCACTTTTAAGTCTACCGTTCGATTTGGGCTCACTTTGTGAGTCGTTTTGACTCTGGCTGGCAGACTTCCCATGTAAATCTTAATAAAATTTGGCAAGTATCACTATTTTGGCCCCAATGAAATTGTTGATAAGTCTATTATTTCAATTAGACCCCATTCAAATGTTCCTCGCGGTTCAGGGTCTTAAGGATGGAAAACTTTTAAATATCAAGCGATTTTAATGAAATTTGGTACAAATATGTCTTTTAATATTCCAAAACGAGGTGCCAAATTATACGAAGATCGGTTCATTACATAGGTCCTCTTTCAAACATGACTTTAAGGGGCTTAAATCGCACATACACGTTGTTATTGTTATGCCCTTCTTCACCACATTTGGTAAAGAGGGTTAATTTACTTAGTCATTCTGTGTGTAACTCTAAGAAGGAATCTTCTAAGACCCCATAATGTATATACATATATACATGCATCAAATCAAAATCTGAGTCGATTTAGCTGTCCTTCCGTCTGTCTGTCTGTTGTTGGCACCCTCACATCCTCAATAATTGATAAAGCTAAATGAAATTTGACCTGAATATTTGATATAGTCCTGAGAACTTTTCTATGTAAAACCAGAAAAATCGGTTCAGTATATTAAGAGATATAGACCGATATCTGAGACAACCCCTAAATTAAAGCAAAGAACTTTAGTAAATTTAAAAATTATAAATAAACAAATTAAAATATATTTGTCCATAATATCATGAAATATAATCCTGATTACTTTTCCAAAAATTACCAAAATCGGTTCAGTAGAACACAAAAAGTTATAGCCAAAATATAACTATTTTTATGACTCATTAAGGTTTCTTAGTTATATATAAAAAATATATTTATATAATGCATGCGTTAGTGTATATGTGAGTTCTTATGAACATATTAGTTCTTAGGCTTTTATGGTGGAGGGTATTGAAGATTCGGTTTAGTCGTATATAACATTCTTACTTATTTTTATTTATTTTAAAACGTTAAAAGAAATAAAATTAAAAGAAAACCAAAAGGAAATAGAAGAGATTGAAGTAAAATATTAAAAAAAAATATGTTACAACAAATACCGCAACAAATTGTTGGTAATTCTTGCTAAAGAAAAAAGATCAATAATAATATTATTTTCTGTGTTTTTTATTATAAGAAATCATGTTTTGAAACGGACAAAACGTTTTTTAGTGATTTGAAGACTTTGCCAATAATTTAGCGAATTTTTTAAAGCACGTTCGCGTACTTATTCAGAAATTTTTATATTTTATCTTCATTATCAACACAAAATGAAAAAAAAAAATTTAATCAATTTCCGCTTTTGTTACGGAATATCACTGTTTTTCATAGTTATTGTTATATTTTAAAGTAGTTTTAATGGTTTTCAAATTTATTTAAGGCTAAAATTTATTGTATTTTTGTTATAGTTTTTTTTTCAATAACTGATATTTAATGGGTTTTAATAAAATTTGCTATTTCTTTTGGCTTTTCATATTTTTAACAAATTTGTTGAATTAATGACAGATTGACCAAATTGTTATTGATGATTAAACAGGAAAAAACCTTAAGATTTAAAATTCACCCTCAATTTATTATCAAGGCTAAAGTACTTGTTCTGGCAAACATAAATGAAATTATACCTTTAAACACTTCAAATCGTGACAGAGGGTATCTTAACTTTGTCATTTTGTATATTAAAAAAAAACGAATAAGGCTCCATAAGTGTACAAATATTCTTAAATATAAATCTAAGCCGTCCTTATGTCTATAGCAGATATAATATATAAAATCTGTTTAATTGATAAAAAGTTTTAGGGCTCCACCTGAGTCCCCTTATAAATTCTCGGAGATAACTTTACTGCATGTTGGCAACTATTGTGGTAATTTAGCTGAGATTGCTGAGGTCGTTTAAAATCAATCTTTATCGCAGCGAAATGATGACAAAGAAGCTTGATTAGGTGATCTCAAATACCTTCCTTACTTCAAGTTTATGTATTCTGAAAATATATATTTTTCTGACTGTAATAAGAGCTTAAAAATATTGTACCATTGTTCTTTGCTTTAGATCATAATTAATCCAAAATTCTCCTTTTGAATCGTTCCAAAAACATGCAGTTGAAATATCCAGATTCCAGAATACAGGACGAATGAGACAACGCTAAACTTAATAAATTTTATATTTTCTGCATCTTTTTTAATTTTTTATCACTCTTTATGATACCAACAAGAGCAAGAACAATGCAGAGTGTACCTGGTCTTGAGAGCCAAAGGAATCCTCAGATTTTTTTGTCTGAATTTCTGAATATTGAACTGGAGGTTAAAATAAATCATCATCTTTTAAGTACCAATTTCTTTGACACTAATTATTATCGACCTCAAAACATAGTCTTCGGCAGCAGGGGAATCAATAATGTTAATGATTTTCCTTTTAAAATTATCCTCAATGTTGACTAAACTGTTTATATATTCCGAGTTCTGGCTGAGAGATGTAGGACAATTAAACGAATATCGTGAGTAATATGATCCTTTACCACATGCAAAATAAGGCTTGGAACGGCTCGACTCGAAACCAGCAAGCATAAAACCTATTGTTCCATCTCGTTCTCAATTGGTCCGGAACTTCTCTTGTAGACAGCGTCAGATTTAATTCAATGCCTGCAATGGGCGGTGGTCGGCCTCTAAGTATGACATTCCTCTGAATACCGTTCAAAGTTGGCATTTACGAATCCCGATTAAAAAAAAGGTCTTGTACGATGGTGTCTACGACGATATCAAATAAGAATCAGTTAATTAAATATTTCATTGAGTTTCTTTACCGATTGGCCGTTTATCTCCTTATGTAGGTGATGCATTGAGGGCAGTTTTATTATATTAAATATATGCCTTAAGGTTGTGGATATTTGTGGTTGTGGTTGTGGAAAGAACAGTATAACTCATCACTGATCCTCTTTCAAGGTTTTTGAAAATGGACTATATCCTAAAGGTTTCTTTATTCTTTACTACAGTTGCTAATTTTTAGTACCGGAATTCTTAAAATTCAACGGCCAAGGTTATGAACCATTATCTAAAGTACTATTGCCAAGAGGCTAAAAATTTCGTACCAATAAAAAGTAAGGAAAACAAATATTCCTAACTTTTTTATGAACTGCTTTCGGATCGATAAGGTCAGGGGGAGAATATACCCCCATGTAAAGCAAGCATAGTCTTTCTTTATTAGAAACATTTAAAGTTAAAATCTGCTTTTGGAAAGAATGGAAAAGACATTGAATATTTCATTATGGACGTTAAAATGCAGCTGGTAACGATCTATGATTTATGACTGAAATCTGCTCTTTGATTTTTAACCCTCCTGAGCAATTTAAAAATTTTAACATTTTGTTACAAATTGTTACCCATTAAACATGATCCCATAATGAGATTATTTTTACTATTTTTTAAATTATCAAAATATGTTTTATGTGGAAAATTTTCAAAACCGATTACAATTTGCTGGTCACCCTTATGGTTTTAAGAAATAATCAAATTTATCTTCATCCATAAATTTCATGTAAATTTTGGTTTAATTTTTTTTCTTATTATTCATGTAATTTTACTTTAATACCATGATCATTAACAGAACGAACATATTCATAATTATGTACATAAATACATAATCCAAATAATATTACTTGTATGTGCATACATGTATTTGTATGTAATAATACAGAAAATAATAATAATAAAGCACAACAATAACAAGTGTACAAAATTATTATTGTAAATAATAACAAAACAAACAACAAACAACTTTACACAATTTTACAATAATGAAAAAAAAACAACTTCAATTTCAATTCAACAATTTTACACTGTTGTAACTGGGTTTATGTTGATTTTGTTGTAATTTTATTTATTATGTATTTGATTTGTTATTGTTTCTTCTTCTTTTTTCATTTTTATACCCTCCACTACCACCTGTGGTAAAGAGGGTATATTAACTTTTTCATTCCATGTGTAACGCTAAGAAGATGATTTCTTCTTAGATCCCATAATGTATATATATTCTTGTATCAAATCAAAATCTGAGTAGTCTATCTGTTGTTAGCACGCTCACATCCACAAAAATTTACAGAGCCTAATGAAATTTGGCCTAAGTATTCACTATAGTCCTGAGAAGTTTCCTATCTATAATCAGCAAAATCCGTTCAGTATCTTAAAAGATATATACCGATATCTGAGGCAATTTCTCAGTTTAAGCGAAGCACTTACGTAAATTAGTCAATAATGAATCGATAAAGTTTATAAGTTTATATACAATGAATTATATATACTTCATTACCATTCCAAAAATTAACAAAATCGGTTCAGTAGAAAAAATGTTATAGCCGAAAATATAACTTATTAAGTGTTTTTGTGTTACATTTAAAAAAAAAACTTATTACGTATTGTGTATACGTTTATGAGTGTATTTGGACGAATCACAATGTATTTAATTCACGCGCATCTGTGTTTGGAGGGTATTAAAATTCGACATTGCCGTATGTATCATTCTCACTTGTTTGTATTTGATTTGTTGTTCTTATAGTTTTTGTTGTATTACCACAATACGTCTTTTATAATAATCATATGAATGAAAAGTTGCAATAACAACAAAAACATTATAAATTGGATTATAGTTTATGTCAATTTTTGCAATTTTAATTACACATACACACGGTAAAATCTAATGTAAAACTTACATTACATACATCTATGTAGATATTTTACATGTAAGTATACACTCATACTCACGTGTATACTAAAAGTACGTAAATATGGTTATAAATCTTTTGGATTAATGATGATGATCCAATTGCAGTTTTTATGTTGTCTTACAAATAATTGTTGTTATATTAGTCAGTGGCTTTTAACCGGAGCGCTTCGCTGCCAAAAAATTATCTTCTCTCCAAGAACTCGACTCTCACCTCACGACGTGTATTAAAGAAAATTGATGCAACGGAGATTTTGCCAAAGCCTCCAGACCCTGTCCGTAATACATTTTGTCCATCAAAACTGTCGTACATTTCTAATTCTAATCGTCGTACATTTTGTATTGTAAAACAAATTATTGAAAATGGCGATTGAGACCAAATTTGAGATCTTTCGCGGTTATAGTTCTTGAGAAGAGGTCTTATACGCCCTAAATTTTATCCACAAAATAAGTTCCCTGAGAAAGTTATTGGAACCAAATTTGAAATTTCTCCCTGTTATAGTTCTTTAGATAACCGATTTATTTAATTTATATTAGCTTTGTATAGATATGGGTACCTCTCACTCTGGCTCTATCGTCATTTTTTGTAGCCTTTATTATTTTCGGGTATATTGGGATCATGTTGTGAAAATTTCAGCAAAATCGGTCCAGTAGTTTTTCTTTCTATAAAAAACAATCACAGATTCAATTTTATATATAGACAGATGGCCAGTTTCTAACCCACCAAACATTTAATTGAACTTTCAAAATATTTAATTATTTCCAGATTTTTACTTTGAAATTTAAGTAACGAAACCGTTTTTCTACGTTGATAAAATATTTTCCCAATTTTATTCATCTTCATTTTGTTTGCTGGGTATAATTAACATTTCTCTCTAAGTAGTTTGTTGCATATTGTTGTTGTATAGCTGTAAATTTTTACATGAGTAATTTGTTGTTAATAGATGTGAACAGTACGCTCTCATCCGTATGTCCGTCTCAAGTTTAACTTGAGTTCACTGTAATTAACTACAAGTTAAATTACCAGACATTATAAAAAATTTAAATGAGTTCGAGTGAATTGAAAAAAAACTTACAAATAAAAAATGTATTTATGTGTCAGAAGCGGATCTAACTAAAGGAAATTGAATTATAGAATGTTTTATAGTCAAATATTTAGCTGATCTTTAGCAATAACTACTTAAAGGGTGGTATTGGATCAGAGGAGCTCAGATTTTCTTACCCCCGAGGTTAGAACACGTATTTAGCTTACTTCACAGGTAGTGTACAACCTCTTAACTAATTGAGCACAGCCAGCATTCATTCGATGCAATTTTTTATAGTTATACAGTGGTGGCTGACGAAATTTTCACAAGGGAACCTTAAATTGTTTTTAAACTGATTTGTAGCAAAACAAGTTCTTACAGAGTCCGTAGTATGAGGAATGTACCTCTAAACTCATTTATTTTGAATGAGCATTACGATTGAATGGTATTTCCGATTTGATAAGAATACAATTGTGGGATATATCTTATAATTTAAGGAGTATTTAAATCAAAATATTAAATCTTAACTTTAAATCATTTTGGACCACTATTGCGTTTTTGCAACAGTAAACTTTCTTATGCTTTATTTAACTTGCTACTAGTCGAATTGGGTTACACTATATGTACATTAAGGCTGAAATGTTGACTTTTAAATATAATAAAAATTTTCCTCCGATTAAAAATTGACCACTTTGTGAAAATTTTTAGGACCCAAAAAGGTAATTTCAGATTACCTAGTGCATAATATCAGTGCTTTTCACTCATAATTGTCGATATTGTAATCAGAATTACCTAAATATAGCAAAAATACACAAAATTCAAAATTTAATTTCCATGTCTAAACGGAATTGGGTAGTGGTCCAAAAGGGGCACACGTTCAGAATTTCCCTTTAAAACATTATTCTGTAAGAATTTTTAATGTAAACATATGTATGTTCAGCCGATGTCATTAGGTGAAGCATTTTCTCCACCAAACCCATCTGTATTTTGTTAATTATTAAATATTTTCTTAAGTTTTTGAGGTAAAAAATACAAGCATATGTTTGTCATCCACTCAATAAATCTGCAATGGGCCAAAGACCCATGACTAGGTGATAAAAAAGTAAAAAGTAGGAACCAGTTCTTCACTATATAACTACTTTATACTCAAAAAATTAGTCTAGACCCTTATAACGACAGAATGATCAATTTACTAAAAAATGCAATGTTTGAAAGAAGCTTTTTACCGATGTACAATTTCGAGTATTTCGGATAAAAAGATGAAATCAGTTTACAGTTCTTTTATACTAAAACTTCATAATATGAGATTAATTTATATAAATTTTATTAATAATTAAATATTAATAGCATTATGGGACTAATGGGCATCGCCAATTTGATAGCTGCAAAAATTCTATATTTGGTTTTTGCCGAATATTGTACTCCCTCAACATAAATGTATGTGAAATAAATATGTTTTGTATCTTACACACACAATCGCACTTGCACCTACAAACGTATAAAATAAATATAATTTTTTCCTAAATGCAACACTGAAATTTTTTCTACTGAACAGATTTTGATAATTATGAATGAAGTATATATAACTTAATATTAGGCAATTTCATTCTAATTTGTCGATTTATAATTGACAATTTTACGAAAGTTTTTTTGCTTGAACTTAGAGGTTGCCTCAGATATCGGTCTCTATATTTTAATATACTAAGCCGATTTTGCTAGTTTTAAATAAAAAAAGGACTATAACAAATACTCAGGCCAAATTTCATTGAGCTGTGACAATTATTGAGGATGCAAGAATATATATGCATTATGTAGTCTGAAATGATTCCTTCTTAGCGTTACACGCGAAATGACAAAGTTAATATACCCTCTTCACCACTTATAGTGAAGAAGGGTATAAAAATTATATGGAGTAACTTCTTTACGGCTAATAAAACTTTAATGAAATATCACAAAGTCGTTGTAAAGATGTAGACAAGTTTAAGTTTGTAATGTAGACTTCAGGAGTCGCTTATCTACAGAGGCCCAAAATTGGACACCTTGGATCAGAAAGGTATTAAAAAAGAACCAAATTATTTATACTGCAAAGCCGAATTTAATGGAAGTTTTTTTAAACGTTTTTTAAGTCCATCTCTACATTTTGTCCCGGTTTCTATGCCTTTAAATCCGTAGCCGGCAAAGTTATGCACATGGTCTTTTTTACTCTTTACTTTTGACTTGTACATGTTCCTAATTTTTGGGAAATTTACTCTGTCCGGATTGAACTAACATTAAAAGTGGTGGTGTTGTCGGATAATTTTTCAAATACAGTAAAAGAAAAGTTCAGCGAGATATGGATGTATTAAATATTAATTTTATTTTAAAATAAATAAACTTATTTTTTGCTTTTCACCTTGAGTAAAAGTCATTTTTGCGACCAAATTAGAAAACATTATTTGTATGTACTTTAAGAAAAAATTATGAACAGTTCTCACACAAACACAAGCACAAAATATGAAAATACACTCAGCCGAATCCTCATTTAATTATTTGAAATTATGTAATAAATTATTTGTTCACTTTTTATTTTTGCCACAGGTCGTGCACAGATTTACATGTTAAAAATCAAATAATTTTTTCTCAAAAATATGTTACATTAAATTTGATTAAAATTGTATTATTTTTTTGACAATTTCCTCGTAACTACCGAATTGTGCATAAAAATAATGTTTTGCTGATTTGAGCAGATTAAAAGGCAATCGCCAAACTTCATAACAAATTATTTGAACACAATAATTATGATTGATTAATAAATTAATTAATTGACTGAACATAGTTTAAGTTAACGTCAAGTTGCCCACAATGTAAAAGCGTTAATTAAATTAATGTTGATTTACTTTTTGGTTTGTGGTATACGATGAGGTAAATTTAAGTAAATAATTTTTCGATAAGGAAATAAATTTGAATTATGTTGGCGGTAAATATGATAACAGAGTTTTCGTAAACAACAGCAATTGATCATAATTTAATTTCTGTTTGAACTAGAATTTCAATAAAAAATCGACATTATAATTAAAAAATCATGGTCGTTTTAGATCCATAAAGCAAAAAAAATAAATTACACACAGAAAAAAAAAACATTTAATGAAAAATAATTTAACTTTTTTCAGTTATGATTTTGCTTCATAGATAAAAAATGTTAATTTAACATTGCTTCACTGTAAATACAGTTTCTTGAGAATATTCTTGAAATTTTACTACTCAAAAGTACTTTTTAAAAATTTATCGTTGTATAATTTTATATATTAATATAGAAGATTCTAAAATGTACAGTATTATTTCATCATAAACGTAAAAACGTTCAATTTAAAATAAATAAAAATAATTATTCGATCTTAAATCAACTATGTTTGTTTTTCAGTGTGTACTAAGGAAAGGAAACGTTTAAGCAAAAGTCTGTTAGGTGTTAGGTACGTGGGACAATAACAAGTAATAAAATTTAACTGAGTTTGGACCGTCAGTTGACTGACTAATAAATAAACGGACGGACGGACAGTCAAAGGAAAATTTAACCAGATTTAGTAATTTATATACGTAAAGGGGTCCTAATGATTCCTTTCTAACGTTACATATGGAATCCTAAAGCGTATAATATAGAAAATAATTTTTCATCATTGGGCCCTGATTATTCGACAATTAATCGAATAAAATTCCTTATTCGATAAGCTCTCATCTGTGATAATAAATACCATTTTTTAATAGTTGGAAAAACAACCATTTTATTTAAAGTTCTTATTGAAATTTTGAATCAAGTCAAAATGACTTTATTAATTGTAACAGAACATAATCCACAATGCTTTTATTATACATTACATATTTGGATCCAGCTTGAACTATATCTGACTTCTGGTTGCCTAAAGTCATTCCTTCAAACTAATTATTGGAACTAAATAAGTTTACACCAAATTGTTTATCATTCTTTTCAGTAATCTGATATGTAAAATCCATAAGATATGGGTCAATATTAAAACACACTTTAGACTTGAAAATATTAAAACTTTTTAATTCGGATTGAACGGTTTCAAAATATTTGCAATACCGACAGGATGCATAGAAGGTTATAATCAGCGATACATTAATTTGGTACTTCCCCCATTAAACACTTTTCAAAGGGCTTAAAATATCCGGTGAAAGATTCAGAAAACTTTGAAATAGTTTTCAATTTTCATTGAAACGTTAGAAATATCTAACATGTTTAAAGGTTGATGTGTTTTAAGTTCATTTGGAGGATTACATACCCCTATTTTGTCAAGGGCGCGGTTAAAAAAATTATTGAAAGCAACTAAATTTTACTAGAGGAAACCTAATTTGGGTATGATTTTTGTTGAAATTGACCAATATTAGACAAGGCTTGTGGGCAGGTCTTTGCCCAAGTTCATCCAAGATTAAGATTTCTCAAAAAGGTAATACAAATTTAAAAAACTTTTTAAAGGATTCATATATTTCTATGGTTATTGGAGCATTTTGTTTAATATTCTATGAAAATCGGTCGCTTATTTTCCAAAAATTTTAGGACCTACATTAAAAACCCGACTTTAACACAATATGTGTAGTAAAAATCTGGTTTATAAGAAAAAATTAGAACATTAAAATTAAAAGTTACCGAATTTGTTCAATAAATTTATTTCTAATCTTATTAGGGTTTATCGTTTCCCGGTTTTGTAGCATATCATATATTCTAAAAAAATATAATCTTTAATTAGTTTTCTGGTACAAAATACTTTATTTCACATATGAAAAAAAAATCACGACATGTATTAAAAAATTGAATGCAATGGACATTTACCAAATGCTCCTGGACCTGTCCGTATTTGCATTGCATGGGAGCTATCTCTTCCCTTGATTCCAATCGTCCTACATTTTGGCATGTTTGGAATCAAATTTCGCTGTTACAGTTGTTTAGATATTCGATAATCATTATTTCCTTTGTTTGGGGGTATACCTCCTCCTGGTCCTATCGGTTCTATATTTAGTTTACTTAAATAGTTCCTTGAAAATGTGATTGGGACCATTTGAGAACCCTCGCTGTTATAGTTCTTTAAATATTTGATAATCATTATTTACATCTTGTGGTGGATTTACTCTTCCTGGTCCTATCCGTCCTACATTTTGGTCAGTAAAAAAGATCCTTGGGAAAGTAATTGGAACCAATTTGAATACTCCTTCTTTCACAGTTCTTTAGATATTCGTTAATTAATATTTGCTTTGTATGGGAGTAACTTCCCCTTGATCCTACCTGTCCAGTACTTTAGCTGTCTATAAGCACCAAATAAACAAACAAACAAACACAGATTCATTTATATATGTGTAAAAGGACAATTTTAGAAAATCATCTTTCCAATTGCGATCTATATTACACACTGATTCAATTTATCCGATTTAGATAAATTTTGATGAAATATGGTTTAATTCTATCTAAGATATCAGTCGATAACTTGTTAGCTATTGAAGCGAATAGAGTTACACAATTTCTTCACTAAAATTACTTCCTAAAAATTTCCGTTAAAAATTTCCCGGGATTTGGAAAAATGAATTTCCCGTGAAAATCCCAGGAACGTTTTCCCGTGGAGAAACCCAAGCTTATATTTCTAAAGTATGATAAATTCCTGTTTTCCCTATTCTATAATCTTGTTATTCAAAATACAGCATTCTGACTTAGTACAGATACAAAAATTTAAATATTAAAAAAGAAAACGAACAAATTTAAAAATGATTTAACAGTTGTGTTGAGCAATAAATATTTTTAGTTTTCTTATTCATAATTTGTTTAGCAACATTTTTCTTAGCAACAATCAACAATAGTTAAAATATACAAATTGTTGCATGTTCTTCATGCTAACTATTGCTAACTCCATTTTTATTTAGTTAGTGTTTAAAGCTGGTATTTATACTAAAACTAAAAATGGTTTTCAATTCAAATTTTTTGATTTCTGTTAAAAAAAAAGACGCAAAGTTATAATTTGTATACCCTACACTGCAATAGGTGGTTGCGGTATAATGCGTTTGTGCTTAAGTTTGTAACGCACAGATAAAATATTGCTGCCACCACTTTTAAGTATACCTTTCGACTCAGAATCACTTTCTGAGTCGATTTAACGATGTCAGTTCGTCTGGCTGACGGTCTAAGTAAACCTTGTGAACAAAATGCAGGTTGCAATTTTTTGAGATAACTGGCATGTGTCATTATTTTGGTCCAAGGACAATGGCTATCGAAATTGGCGATGATGGTTTTATTATTTCAACTAGCCCCATTAGAAATGTTCCTTCCGGAATGGGGTTTTAAGGTTTTAAAAGTCCTGAATGTAAAGCGATTTTAACGAAATTTGTCCAAAATAAATTTAATAATGTGCCAAATTATACGAGGATCAATGCATTATTTCTCGTAGGTCCCATATAACTGTCCTTAAAAATAACACTCATCTCATATAGAAACAATTATTGGTGATAAGAATCGGTCAAATTAAGATGTAGGAAATTTTACAAGAGTCGGTACATAATTTCATCTAGCCCTCGTATTATCTCCCTAGAAGAAGTCTTTTTAAAGCACAAAAATTACACAAATATATTCATACCAGAATATACTGCACTCTTAAGCACCAAAGAGAAAAGTTATACAAGACTTGATCATTAATTTTTTAACCACAATATGGTGTAGGGTATTAAATAGTCGGGCTTGACCCTTGTTTTTTTATTTTGATTTTAATTTCTAGGAATTACAAAGAGGAGTTTCTTTGTCTTTAGATTTCGTTGTAGTTTAGTTTCAGTTTTATTTTCATAAATTTTCTATAAATTCCAGTTATGATTTGACTTAAACTTTGGCAAAATTGCTGTTGTTGTACTTTTTTCGGTTTTCTAGTCAAAGTTGATTATTGAAAGATCATTGATCGTTAATATAAATGTTGTTTTGTTTTATTTTTGTCATAATTGGAAAGTTGTTGTCAGTTTTTTTTCTTTTGGTTTTGTTGTAATTTTATATAAAAAGTTTAAGCTCTTGTTTTAGTTTTAGTTTAAGTTTTTATTTCATTTTTTTAATTTTTTCCATCTCTTTCATAAAGTTTATTGAAATTTATATTTTAGTTTATTTTTTATTTGGTTGTAGCCACCTGCTAATGTTTCATATGCTGCAATTAATCCAGTTGTCTTTTCTGTTATTTGTATCAAAACGAAGAAAAATATAATATAAATTTGCGCATTGGACTGTATTCCGTGACAGAGGATGTTTTTAAATGGCAGGAAATTTTAATCGTTTTCCATAGATGGAATCATTTGTTATTTTGAGAAAATATATATATTTATATATACAGATTATATTTAAGTTTTGTAGGAGATGATTTGTAATTTAAATGTAGATTCAACTAAAATTTCTTAATTTACTTTAAATCTTTGTTTTAATTTAAATTAGTTTCTATTAAGATCTGAATTGAAATAATAATTGATATACATTTGTATTCTTATATGTTGTTAATCCAAAAACAAGATCACCATGATGGACAGATGTGTTCAAGATTTATGTGGGTACTTACAAAGCGTAAACCAACATCCCACACTCCACACTCAGCACAAAACTCCTAGAAGGGCCTCACCAATAATCAGTACAATATGTCAAGATCGAGAAATGCTTCCATATCTGGAGAACATATCCTTGCTCGCTCTGGTTTAGTTGATTAGGGAGTAGTAACATCGTGAGTCAAGAAATCTGTATTTTGGTAACTTCTGCTTTAAGGTATTTGAGGGAACATTTACTATTCTCTGCACAGTAGGGCGGAATCGTTTTTAATAAATCTATAACTTTGCACGGAATTTTACAAATCGTTAGCAAAAGAATGAAGTCTTTTTGTCTTTTGAAATTTAGTTTAGGGCTCTAAATGCATTCTGATTTATTCAATCTCTGCATGAAGTGTTTCTAATTCAAATTTTTTTGGGTTGATCAGCCCTTTTTACTCAGCTTCTGGAATCTCTTTATTACACACCAACTCTCACAACTTTCATAAGTTGTTTGATGGGATAATAAACGTTATGAGTTTGTGGCAACAGACGATAATTTTTAAAAGTCTTTTTCTTTAAATAAATATCCAGATATTCAAAGGTAATCGAATGTTCAGAAGACGGTCGTGTATGGGAGCTACGAGACACTATAAAAGTTGTTTGTTAAAAATTTATTAGATTTTGCTTTTATATGATTCGATAGGGCTTTATGAAACTAGATTTCTAAAGGTGCCAAAATTTAACAAGTCTTCTTCAGAATTGTAACCAGTAATTTGATGATATAGTTTATATGGACATCGAGCCAGACAGACGATCACCATTAGATCTTTGTTCTGAAGCGATCCGACTACCAATCGGCCAAAAGTTTTCAACTCAGTAAGAGTTGTAGCAATCGGAAATTCGTTTTCAGGAGAGAAATTGAAACAACAATGAAACCGTTACAACAAGAACGAAAATTTCGTATATTTCATAATTAACACAAAACACTGTTATGCCAAATTTTGTCCTAATTCCTAACTGCAAATAGTATTTTAAATAATTCCCTCTAAACTACCGGAAAATGATTATTTCACCATTTAACAGTAAATTGTTTTTCTCCCAGACCATTAAAATCGACCCAGTGTCCAAATAGCTTAAGTTGTTGACCTCTTAATAGTTTTCAGTTCTAAAGAATATCAAGCAAGAACCTCTCAACATCTGTAAATAACCGTTAAAGTGTCGTTATTATTTATTTGTTCTTGTTGTTATTGTTATTGCTTTTGTTGTTGTTGTACTACTTGTAGTTGTTACTTATTATTATTATTATTATTATTATTATTATTATTATTATTATTATTATTATTATTCTACCATTGTATTGCTATAATTAAATTATATCTGAGTTAAATGACTTAAAAACGAATAAGAAGAAGATAGTGGTCGTCACTAACTATTTAACAGTTTTTTTTTTTTGTAATCATTTTATGGTGTTTTTTCTTTAAACCATATTTAGTTGTTTTGTTGTTGTTGTTGTTGTTGCTATTTGCGATATTCTTATAAATTTAGTCTTTCTTTTGTTGAGAATTCCCATATATCTGATTCTCAGGCTTTTTTGTGGTTGTTGTTGTTAGTGTTCTTATTTATAGTGGATGTATGTAATAATGATAAGTAGTAAATATGTATTTACTTGTTTAATGTTAATAATTTTTATTATTATTATTTTTCTGTTTAACTATTTGTTTTTGTAATGATTTTTTTCTGGTAACATCAGTTGAATGGTTATTCATTGTGGCTTTTTCGACGTTGAGTTCTTTAGAGATTATTGTAAAGATCACAGATGAGGGTTGGATGGCAGTAATGCTAATTTAGCGGTTATTTATTTGACAATGTTGTTGTGGTATAGAATTTAAGAGAAAGATGTCAAAAATTGTATTAAAATTTTTTATAACAGATCGAAACTACAGATGCCGTTACTGATTTTGACTCAATTAAACTGTATTAATTCAACGCTTTATTCAAAATGTCTCCGAGATATGCAATTGTTAGCTAAACCACGGATCGAAGTTGTTATTGTTGCAACAGTTCATCTGTATCTGGTTGTTCTTTCTTGTGGAAAAAACTTCCGATAAATACAGCTGTCATCACGTTAACAGACTTTTGTCGGGTCTGGCTTCGGTCGTTCTGTAAATGAGATTGTCTTGAAAAAGGCAATTGGGGTTGTTCAATTACAATATCAATATTTTCACCTAGAATGAACTAGGTGAGACTGTACAGATGTTTTCTCTATATGTCCCATAAAAATTACGAAAAAATTCCCCAAATAAAGAGCAGAGGTTCGAACAGAGTTTGAATGTATATTTGAATCATATCAAAAAAAATTATGAGCTCATTTTTATTACGACTTCTAAGAACGTCAGCTGTTTTCCTGACCAAAAATCCTTAAAAATTAAATTAATCTTTAAAAATTCTACTTATTAATCGGACAGTTGTTTTTATAAGTCTTAAAATTTGAGCTCAATTCTATGGCTTTTGGAGTGAAAAAAATCTCGTCAAGCTCGAAACGGATTTTAAACCCTTTTCGAAAACTGCTTCAACTTAAGCTCTTCTTAGTTGTTATATATCTTTACAACTGAATTTGTCACATTTTCCCAAACCTGTTGTTACTTCGAGGAGTACAGGGCCTTAACAAAGATCACTATTGAGATTTCTTTCCGTTTCGTTTATAATTTTTGCATTTGATCTTATGTTCCTAATGCAGTTTCGTTTCTATAGTTGCCTAGAACAACTCTCTTTGTGTGATTTTCGTTGTAGTACTTTGCCAATATTTCAAATCTTATACTTTCTCAGAGGGTGTTGTGGAGAAACAAACTGATCACTCTCTGGAGTTTCTTTGTCGATTTTCTCTGTATTTATCGAAAGTCGAGTAGGCCAAAGATCTTTTTTGACGTTTTTTAATTTTGGAGGGGAGATGAATCAGGTCAAATTTGTTATAATCGAAAAATACGATGACAATTTTTTGCCTGCGGTTGAACTCGAATCTGGTATGCTTGAAGACTTGTTTTGTAGATTTTAAGGAATGATATGTAATTAATAACTGCGGACCACGCCATATCTGCGAGATAGTATATTTCTCAATGAGTTGTTTCTAATTGGGACCAAGGAAAGTATAAGAAAGTTAAAAGCACTTTAGACTACTGAAACCACATTGGAATTCAAAAAATAGATCGGTTTGATTGGGGAGACAGGTGCTTTCAGGAGAGAGTGGAAGAAAGTATGTAGGAAATGTCCTCAAACTTACTTCATTTCGAAAGCCTACGAAAGAATACATTGACATAAATGACTAAATTTCGATTAAAATTTTTAATTATAAATTTAATCGAGTCCAGTATTTACAGAAGAGATTTTTTTTTGACAAAATAATTGTATCTGCAATCAGTTAAACGATCACAGGACATTAATGATGAGAATATTTAAGGGATCGGGGACCTGAATATATTAATACACGAGTCTTTTCATACAATGATGTGAATATGTGACTTGACTTTAAATCGCAATTCATCTGTAAATAAGGTGTAATTATGCATATGCCTTTGCTAGCCACTTGCTCCTGAAATAAGTTAAAGGTCAGTCCAAATTTGCTTTAAAATCAACAACAATTATTTAGTTTGCAATCAAGTTAACATCACTGTTTTCCTGCATCCAAATAGATTTCATAGTTTTCAAAGATTCATCTTGCATTATCATTATTGTTTTGTATGATTACAGCTTTGAGGGCGCTTATATGCTACCAGATTCAACTTTATTTTATTTTTTTCTACATTTATTTTATTGTATCTTAAAGATTTGTTAACGGTTTTTGCGCCTAAGGTTATAAACTACTCTTACAACTACAACAATAACAACAATTCATGTAAAAAGTGGAAAATAAACAGAAATATAAACAAGTGAAAAGATATAAAGAAAAGAATAGAGAAGAGTAGAGTAGAGAAGAAAGAACAACGGTTTTTATTGTCATTTCACCATTAGTCTACTAAAGTGTACTCTACACACCTTGATATCTTATTTTTAAAAACGACTTTTTTATTGTTTTATTTAAAAAGAGAAAAATATAAATATAAATAAAAAATATTTATGTAAAATTGTAGTTACAGAAGATGACTTTTAAAATTTCAAATATAAACTTTTACACCTGTTGATGATTTTCAAGATAATGTTCATTAAGGGAAAAAATACTATATACACATACATATAAACAAAGTAAAACGTAGTTATTGACAAAAGTTCTTTAGAAAGTTGGATTTAAATTGTTATTAAAAAATCTTAACACTGTGATTTAGATAAACAAAACATTTTAAGAACAACTATGAACGTATTAGAGAATATTGTTTGAAGTTCCGAGGCGTAACACCTTAAGGCGTTAGTTGAGAAGTATTTGTACAACTTTAAATAAATTGTTGTTAATTTGTAATAGTTTTATACTCTACACCACTACAAGCTGTGTATCATTCTCTATGTAACGCTAAGAAGGAATCATCTCATACCCCATAATGTATACATATTCTTGCATCAAATCAAAATTTGAATCGATTTAGTTATGTCCGTCTGTCTGTTTTTGGCATGCTCACATCCGCAAAAATTAACAGAAATCAATGAAATTTGGCCTAAGTAATTACTTTAGAATCGGTTCAATATATAAAAAGATATAGACCGATATCTGATGCAACCTTTAAGTTCAAGTAATGAACTTTCGTAAAATTTTCAATTAAAAGTTGTTAAATGGGAATGAAATTTTGCCATAATATTAGACTATATATACTTTATTAATGTATTTAAAAATAATCCAAATGGGTTCAGTAGAAAAAGAGTTATAGCCAAAAATATAACTAATTTTATGACTTATTAAGCATTTCTGTTTATATAATGTAGCGTTTATATAATGTATGTATGTGAGTCTATGTGTCTTTGTATATATTTAAATCTACGGAACCAAACTTATTAACTTCACACGAATTTGTGATGGAGGGTACTGAAGAGTCGGCATAAGCGAATATATAGCATTCTTAATTGTTTCATATATTCTTAGAGCAGCTTAAGAATGATTTCAAAATTTTTCAATTAATCGAATTGTTTTAAAATAATTATCAGAGAAAACTTACAAAATATTAATTTCATTCGTTATGAGGAACATTTTACGTTTATCGCACACATTTGAACCCAAATTTGGACTGTAATGATATTTTTATATGCAATTTTTGGTACTTTTTTCTAACCAAATTTCTTACTTTCAATGAATTTCTAATTTTTATTGCAATTCCATCATAAAATCTATGAATCATTTTGTCCAAATGTATAAAAAATATCTGCAAAAAAGTACCGTAACAAAGGTACGATTTTTACTCTCTTAACATGGGAATTTCCAAAATGTACCAAACTCATATTCTAATTATTATGTTTTCGAATGTAATAGAAATTTTATTTCTACGTACAGTGGTCAAAATAATATATTGGGTGCTTAGTTTTTCCCTCAAATATCCAAAAAAGTACCAAACATTTATCAGCTTATTTTGAGCACGATAAATTATTTCTGTTTAAGAAATTAACGTTTACCGATTTTATCAGTCTTTACCATTTTCCCCTCATACTCAATTAATTTCCAAAAAATCTCACTTTAATGGATCTATTTGGGGAAAAGAAACTACGGTCCTACGGTCCTATTTTAATATTTGTAGCTTTAGCGGTTTAGGCTGTGGAATGAGTCTTTATTAATACAGATTGATTATTTGTATGGATAAACTGGACGTTCTATTCTTCATTTCATCTGTGAATCTCTTATAGGCAACTGTATGCCTCTGAACACATAAGGGACTGTACAAATCGATTCGAGAACACCTCAACTCTCACCATGCGAAATTCAATAAAGATATTTTTAATGGCTTCAAAAATATTTTACAAAATCGTTTTGAAACCAAACTAAACTAAAACTTGGACCAATCAAATTTGGTGAATTTTGGCAAGGAGTATTGCGTTGTTGCTTCAGTTCTCTAATTATGTCCTTCAGTGGTTCCAAAATGTTTTTGTTTCTTACGACCAAAATTTCTTTATAACTATGAAATCAAATCGATTCAGCCTTCCTTATATGAATAACATGCTGGAAGGAAGTCAATGAAACGCACTTTTTGGTCATCTTGGGTATAATTTTTGTAATCGCCTAATTTTATCTTCTTTTTCACTTATTTTCCTCTGGAATATAAATTTTATCTTTAAAATTCTGAAAGAATTTTTATCAAGTACACATAAATCAGATCACTCATGATATTGAAGAAGTCCTTTCCACGCTAACCCTCTGGACTCTGTTAATTTAAAAAATTGAATTTAGGAAATTTCAGAATAAAAAAGTGGTAAAATGTGCTGCTGTAAATCAGAAGTTATAAAATTATTTAAGAGCAGAAATCAAGGCCGAATTTATAGGAACTTTATGGAGAACTTGAGAGGGTTTAACCTGCTCGTCTAAATATTATTTTTGGAAATCTTATTTTAAATTTTAGAGATTGTTTCGGAAACCTGTAGGTAACTTGTTTAATAAGAAATTGCGATAGGGAACAAATAAAAATCAGATCGATGTTTATTGAATTCGTATATTTTTTTGGGCCATAAGACGGGCATAAATGTAGTTCGCTCTCATATTGATGTCGTTAAAAATATTCTCCTGGTGTTTTTTTATGATTCTTTTTATTATTTTCAATATATTTTTTAAAGTTATACGAAATTTATATTTTTATCTTTTTTTCTTTTTAGGTAAGTTTTTTATGGATTCATAACGAGTTAGAAAGTTTAATTAATGAGGTATGTTATTAAGAAATTAATGATAAATTTAAATATGGAACCTAAAATCGCACTTGGGGTTCTTGTTATCGTAGTTTTACAGCCTTAAAATTCGAAATAAAATTGCTGCAAATAAAGGATTTTTTCGCAAAAAATTCTTCTATTGAATTTTTAGATTGTCTCAGATATCGGTGTATAACATTGTATTTACAAGTCGACTTTGCTGGTTTCAAATAACTTACTCTTTAGGCCAACAAAAAACAATATGGACAAATTTAATTGGCACAATAAGTTCGAATGTGAAAGTGAAAATAACAAACAGACGGATGGATATTTTAATTTAGTTTAAATATCTATATATTTATAGGAGATTTACCTTCATCACCACATGTGGTGGAGTATATCATTTGTAAAATCACAGATTTTCGTTTATTTACCTTTTATGAACTAATTTCCTTTAAATACATCTAATTTGTGCTCTAAAAAATATTTCTGGAAGTTTTACAAATATTAAGTGTTTTTTGCTTGGAAAACCAAGTCTTTTTAAGCCCCATGTCTCTCTTAAGGGTTAATAGTTACCAACTCCATACAATGCAACATTATGAGTAGAGTAATTATGTCAACATTTAAGAAGGCGTAAACATATTTCAAGCTACTTGATTCTACAATGAGATAAAACGTATTTAGTTAAAGGAAAAAAAGTCATACAAAATCATTGAAAGCATTTTTTCCTTCATAGAAATGTTAAATAATAAAAACAACTTTTTATTTTCAATTTCAGTTAGTTTTTTTCTCTTTCGCATACAATTTGATAGGAAAAAATACCTGTTTCTTTGAAAATTTTTGTTTTCTAAAGATTTTCTTCCTTAAACAACCTACAACAAAACAAATATTACATACAGACAAAATATACTGACCATGGCAAATTGCAAATAATTTAAAGTCACCAGTAAGTTATATGTGCCACAAACACTATTTACTTACTTTACAACATCACACATACATAAACAAGGATTGAACAAAAGTCTACACCGGAAGTAAAACAATTCAAAATTTATTGAATAATTCTTTTTTTAGTTTTGGTTTTTCCTTCAGTCATGCTCTTGATTGAACATAATTTGTGAACAATATATGAAATCACACATAAAATACAAAATAAAATCATTAAATTTTGTAATCAAAATAAAAACATACACTGAAAAAAAAACATTTATAATCGGTCTAGTCATATTATATTTGGTAGCTACCAAAAATTAATGAATCCATGTGGGATTACTAGGTTCTAAAAGGTCTTTTTTAGTGGGCATTACTTGGCATCTAGAAAAAAATTATGAACTGACCCTCGTAAAACTTTGCACATTCAGTTTTGCTTATATTTGTCTTGATTTGACTAATTTTTCAAAGTGATATTTGAAGGGGGGCTGTATGGGACCTATGAGAAATAATAAACTGATCCCCAAATATTTGTGCCAAATTACATTAAAATTGCTTTATATTTAGGACTTTTGTGATCCTAAATACACATTCCGGGATGGGGGCTAGGTGAAATAATGGATCCATCATCACCAATTCCAATAGTAAATAATGGCATTTATCAAATTTCATTGAGATATCTTTAAAACTGTGGCCTGCATTTTGTTTAGAAGGTTTACATGGATAGCCATGCCTGCGTCCGGCCAGGCGGACGGATATCGTTAAATCGACTCAGAAAGTTATTCTGAGTCCAACGGTATATTTTTTTCCTTGCGTTACAAACTTGTGTACAAACTCATTGTAATCCAACCAACTTTGGTGGTGCAGGGTAAAAACATGAAGCAAATTAACGTTGGACATAGTTAATTTGAGATTGAATATATTTTTTTTCATTTGATTAATTTTTAAAATTACTTTTAAATAGTAAAACTTCAAGAATATTTACTATGAAACAATGTTAAATTAACATTTTTTATCTATGAAGCAAAATCATAATTGGAAAAAAGGGAATAATTTCTATTTAAATTAATTTTACATTTATTTTTTTCTCTGTATATAAAAATTAAAAAAAAAATCATATTTAACTTTTCGATGAGACCTGAGTTTACAGCTTTTAAACATAGAAACAAAATATATAGACAGGTGAAGCAATAACATGTTCATGAGACCAGCAAAAAAGAAAAAACACAATTGCACACTTGCGACAAAATCTATATCAAGGAAACAATTGACTGACTCTTGCTGCTCACATGTGTTGCAAACGCTTTGTCCATTAACTTTTGGTTCATATTTATTGGAAGTTATGAAAATCTTTTTTGCTTTTGTGATTTCTTCAACGGGAGAGGAAAGAGACACTAAAATTAATATTGTAATTATCACAGTTTACTGGACTTTAATATCCATAAATGGTGAATTAGGGTAATATGCGTTAGAGGAGTTGTTGGTAATGGACAGTCTTAAAGCTTTTCTTAAAGTAACGCTGTCAGTACTTCCGCCAATTCATAAAAATCTTGCGAACTATATACTGATAGAAATCTCTCATATATAATCAAAAATGTCTTGCGACACCCCGATCTTATATCAAAACTTCAACCAGAAGTCGGCTTTAAATTCAAAAAAATTTTGTTACACAAATATTTAATGTTGTTATTCAAATTTCAGATACGTTGATTCATAATGGGTCTTTGCTTTAAAATGTATACACGCTGCACTCGCTTGTATTAGAGTATAGTCTATTATACAATCGTTTTGGACCGACTCTTTCTTTTCCTCTTGTTTCTTTATTGTCTTTCCTATTGTAACTCTTAAAAGAAAGTATTATAAAGAAAATAAAACTTAATACATAACAACTGGGAGAGACAGATGTATGGACAGACAAACGGATAGATGGATAATAATCATATATTTGTTAACTGTCTGTTGTACTGTCGTTTTGATTACATACAAGTGTTAGTTAAAGTCCATTGGAAATCGTATTTTTTTTGCAGTCATTATTTATGTTTCTATGGAGGATAATTTCAATTGTCAGTTAACTTAGCAAATTAATTTAGTTGAAAACTTTTAGTGATAAACTGAAAATAATATTTTTGGAAGGTAAAATATTTTAATGTAGGAAAACTTTTATATTCAAAATTAAAAAAATAATAATAAAAATGTTAATTGAAAAATTTTAAATTAACATAAAGTTGTTTACAAGAATCACTGTAATACAAAGTGCATCTAAATAAATAGTGGACAGTGTTCCCAAAAATGATTTTTTTGGAAATAATTCTGCAATTCTCATTGTACAACTGACAGAAATCCTAGGTATTTGATTTGAAAGAGCACAACTTCGAAGTGGGTCTAGGCTACAGGAGGTGGACACCCAAAGTTTGTCACTTCTAAATTGTAATAAAAAGAAGAAGTGTCTTTAAAAAATACGCTTATATCTGAGATATATCATATGTCTGTATGGAAAATAGCTGAATATTACTAGAGGAAGCCTATTTTAAATGGGATTTTCAGTCAGGGTACAAAATTTTATACAAATAGTTGATATCTACGTAATCGTTAGAACTTGAAAATTTAAATTTTTAAGGAAAAAGTAAGTGGACTGATATTTTAGGTTGAACATTTATAAAGAACCTAAATTTTTTAATATACAAATACATATCCGAAGTGACCAACCCTGGAGATCATCCCTGACCAGAGAGAAGTCTGTACTTCTCCAAATCAACTTGAAAACATCTAAGTTCTAATTTCAAGATGTCTTTAACGATGCAAAGGTTATAGAGTTATTTACAAAAAATTTCAATTTGCGTTGCTTTTTAAGAGTTAAAAAATTCGATTTGGGTCTTTCCACTTTCAAGTTGCGTCGGTCCGATTTGAGTGGTTTTGATTTCCATTAACATCGTTTAAAACTTTTACTGCAGCATTGTGTATCGCCAACACTGATAGCACTGATCGCCACCTGCTCGTTAAGTTTTCAAATTGCGTGAAATAAGGGCAATTTTGTTTTTGTTATATAAGTGGTGCTAAAAACAAGTGCCTGGTTATGGAAAGAATATAGTGTGTGATTCGCATGAGCCAGAAAAGCAAAGTAATAAGTTTGGAATTAAAATTATTCGTAATAAAAAATTTTAAATCGGAAGAAAAGACTGTTAATGTAGGAAAATGTCTTGGCTTGGAACCTATAACAGTAAAAACAATACTTTAATTTGTTTCCTTCCTTAGATCTAAAATACAATTTTTTTTTAATTGATTTAAATATTTTCCCCAATAAATTAAATTTCAGTAAATTTATAAAAAACAATTGATTCGATTTGCTTTGCGTTTCTATGGTCCCCGTTAACAACGCAAGTCGGGGCTCTAGTGTGTTATTGCTTAACTTGAAGAAAATTAGAATTTTTATGATAAAAAGCCTAATTACTGATCTTAAACTCATATTCAAATGCTTAATATGAGAGTTTAAGTATAACTTGGTTATTTATTTATATTGGATTTTTGGGGAAAAACTCTTAAATTAAATTAAAATTTCTTAAATTAATTAATTAAATTAAAAAATCTGAAATTAATTTTCTATTAAATTCTAAAATTTCAAGTTTTCTTAAAATCAATTTTAAAAGATTTTAAAACCATTTTATATAAATTTTTGCTTCACACAGAAAAAATCAATGTAAAATAAACTAAAATTTAAATAATTTTACTTTTTTCAATCAGATTTTGCATCATAGACAAAAAATGGTTATTTAACATTGTTTCACAATAAATTCTTCTTCTTGAGAATATTCTTGAATTTTCACTATTTGACATTTTAGTACTTAATAATATCGAGATTCTAATATGTACAATATTATTTCATCACAAATGTAGCAACGTTAAATTTTAACTAAATAAGAAGAATTATTCGATCTTAAATCAACCATGTTAAATGTTGATTTTGATTTATGTTTTTCTTTTGTGTGCATTATTTCTTTTTTTTATTATAGAAAGAAATCACTTTCATTTTTAATGTTTCTTTTTTTCAAATTCTACCTCATTACGATCTTCATATTATAAAATCAACATAATTAGTATATAAATTAAGATTATATAAATTTATTTAGTTAATTATAAATATTAATTTCAAGGTTAATAAATTACTATTTACTTTTCTGTTGTTTTTTCCAAAACCAATTAAAAAAAACAAAAACATGAAAAATAACTTGACCTCAGATAGAAAAAGAAATTTTCTTATCAAAAACTTTGAGGTTTTTTGTTTTCATTAATATTTAATATAAAACTTTTACCATCATTTAAATCAAACTTTCGCTTTTTTAAAATACAAAAAAAATTTATATATAAAAAATAACACAAAATAGAAAGAAATTAAATTGATATTTTCTATAAAATTTTATATATATGTATCTGTGTTTTTATTTCTTCTGCAATTTATCCAATGTTCCAATAACAGATCCGAATAAATTTTATATCAAAAACATTCCTACACATTTCTATTTGCATGTATGTGTTAGTGTGTGAGATATGTATTGAATATTGTAATCAATTAAGTATTCAAAACCATGACATTCATTTAAGTTCTGATACTAAATTTCAAATACATACCTGCAAATGTATGTGGTTTTTTAAAAACACACATACTAATACAGAACACAAAAAAAGGTGATCATTGATCGCAAACTAAGAGAGTGTGTCAGTTAGTCATACAGTCAGTTCTTTTAACTGACTAATAAACTAACCAACAACAGCAACAACAACAATAACTGTTGTTTGGTTAGTGACTTTGAAAAGAAAGCAATTTCCCTTTTATTCACACATACCAACAAAACATTCACCTCACTCGTACGCTCAATCACCCATATAAACTTGTAAATTTACATAAATCAAATATAAGAAAAAAACACTGGGTCTCTTTTTAGAAAAAAGGGGGGGGGGTTCTTATAAGTTATAACACCACAAAGAAAGAAAGAAAGAAAATAAAATAAAACACCTTCTTGATAAAAAACAGAAAAAACTTTATATCACAGCAGCAACAACATATTTCTTTTCTTTTTTATTAAATGAGAATAAATAAATAATTAATAACAAAGAGAAATGTTATTTTTAAAAAATTTAAATATATAAATTTTTTGATAAATTTTACAAAAAATATAAAAACGTTTTACTCAGATAAACAAATGAAGTCAAATTTAAACAAGTAAGAATGCTAAATTCGGCTATGACGACTCTTCAATACTCTAAACCGAAAATACACACATACACATACACTCACAAACATATACATAACATGGAACACTTAATGAGTCATAAAATTAGTTATATTTTTGTCTAAAACTTTTTTCTACTGAACCGATTTTAATATTTTTTTTGTTAGTTATTTAAATTTGCTTTGTATAAGCGGTATCTCTCCCCCTGATCCTATAAGTTCTATATTTTTTCCAGTAATGGTGTCTTACAGTAGCATAATTTCTGCAAAAATTTAAGACTCTCGTTATTACAGTTCTTTAGATAATCGATAATGAATATTTGCTTTGTATGGGGGTACCTCCCCCCTTATCCTACCCGTCCAATATTTTGTCCAGTAAAACAGTTTCTTGAGGAACTTGTTGTGATCAAATTTGAAAACTATCGCTGTTATATTTCTTTAGATATTTGATTACCATATATTTGTTTTGGATGGAGGGTAACCTTTCCCTGGTCCTATCGGAATTTTTTATAGCCTATGTAGCTTTCGGATTTATTAGGATCATTCTGTGAAAATTTCACCAAAATTGGCTTAAGCATTTTTGAGGCTATTGGTTACATACATACATACATACATACATACATACATACATACATACATATATACAAGATGTATGCTCACATCGTATTTTATGTATAGAGATATCATGATAAAATGTCATTTTAAGTTGTCGATTGAAACTTTTCGCAAGTTCTTCGTATGAACTTAGAGGTTGTCACAGATATCGGTCTATACCTTTGAATATATTGAACTGTTTTGTTGGTTTTAAATAGAAAATGTAACAGGACTATATGAAAAACTTAGACAATATTTCATTGAGATCTGTCAATTATTGTAAATGTGCGAGTCCCAACAACAGACAATCGGACAGACGTACATAGTTAGATTGACTCAGAATAAAATCATAGGATCTGAGATGATTCCTTCTGAGTGTTACACACGAAATGATGTAATTAATATACCCTCTTCACCACTAGTCGTAATGAAGGGTATAAACATAAATTAAACGCTGCTAAAACAACAAAAAAGCTTTAATAACAAATCTTTGGCATGCAAAAGTTATTTTCCAAATTTATGACTTGAAATTGATGTTTTGCATATAAATTAATTGAAATTGACAAAGTAACATTAATAGGTGATAAATACTTTAGAACAGGTGGAATTTAAATTTATTGACATAAATGCCCACTATTTGAATAAACAATAGAAGTTCTAACAGTTCAACAATTAAGAGAATTAATTAGAAGTTAAATTTCGCGAATGATACTTTTTGCAAAATTAAAAGTGAAATCGAAAAATCTTAACACACATATCGTGTTAATAAAAACTAAACCATTAAACTTATAGTTTTAGTTTCGATTTTTGGAAACCCACCCATCAATGTTTTTAAAGTACTTTCTGACACTTTATACGAATAGGTAGTTAATATTTTGGACACCTTTTTGTGCTCAATATTTGTCCATTGGCCTTGTCTCCGTTCATTTTGTAGGATTTGCTTCTCTTGGTACAAATACCACATTGTTGTTGTTGTACCACTCAAGGGCTTGTTTACCATAGTGATAGGATTTCAAGTTAGTAAGTGGACACATTATGAAGTCTTATGAATGAAAGCAGTGGTTTTATAAACCTTTCTTGATGTATATTCCGGTGTTTACTGAGCACGTTGTAACAAGCGTTTGGCTTCTTTTGCCGCAATTATATATTGTTTGCCATACAAAGAATTTTTGACTGCTTTTGGATCCTAAACTTTTTCTCAACTTTTCCTCAACATTCCCCAGAACATCAGTAACATACAGTTTTTGACCAAAAAGTTGCGAAAAATCTGCTAGAACGTTACGTCATCCATTACGTATCAAGAATTTTTTTTAACTTGACTTCGATTTTCGTTCTCTGTTTTAGACCTCTACATTTTGGACAGTGTTCCTGTCAGGAACTTTTAAAGCCTTGTATGTTTTTAAACTTGCATTACCTTTGACTTCTCGTCTTATGGGGACCATTACTTTTAACTGAAACAGGTTCCCTATAAACAGACAAGTTCACCCAGAACTGTTTAATAACATTGGAAACAGTTTGACAGCAGACCTTTGAACTTTTTGTATGATCAAGTTGGCTTTAATTGAATATTTTTAATAATTTTAGTACGCACATTTTTCTGGTCCCTCATTTTAATTAGAATAAAAATATATGTATAACCTCAATCGCCATTTCCGATGAGGTTATACATTTCTTTAGAATATTATTTAACTGGTTTTGTTATTGTTCAATAATTTGTTTTATCTCTCTTTGTTTTGGTTCTACGTTAAAATATCTTTAATTTAATTTATTTAAAATAAATTTTATATTCAATATGACCTTCAACAATACAAACATATTTAAATATAAACAATTACAGTTAAGTATTTTTCAATTTCAATTCAAGATTTTTGTATTCAAAAATTCATAAATATAATTTTTTATAGCGAATTTATTATTATAATTTGCTTTATGTATTTATTATACCCTCCACTAGCACAAGTGATGAAGAGGGCATATTAATTTGGTCATTCTGTGTGTAACGCTAAGATATATATTCTTGCATTAACTCAAAATCTGAGTCGATTTAACTATGTTCATCTGTCTGTTGTTGTCACGATCACATCTACAATAATTGACAGGGGTCAATGAAATTTGGCTTGAGTATTTTTTATAGCCCTGAAAAGTTTGCTATTAAAAATCAGCAAAATCTATTAAGTACATCAAAAGATATAGACCGATATCTGACACAACTCCCAAGTTTCAGCGAAGAATTTTCGTAAAACTGTCGAAATCGGTTTAGTAAAAAAAAGTTAATTAAAAATATAACCAATTTTTTGACCCATTAAGTGTTCCATGTTATATTTAAGAAAAACAGTTATTTATAATATAACTTTGTGAGTGTTTGTGTGAGTATGTATGTAAGAAACATAACCTATTTACTTACACGTATGTGTGATGGAGGGTACTGAAGATTCGACATAGTCGATTACAGCATTTTTACATGTTTTTTGGTCAAATTAAAAAAAAAATGAAACGTGTTTTTAATGAAATTAAATTGATATTTAAAATTATTTTAAACAAAATTTAAGAATATTTAAATGTTTGTAAAATGTTAACATTCTTACAAGTATTTTTGTGATAAATTAAAATGATTAAAATGTATGTTAAGTTCTAGATAATCTAGATAAACGATATATTAAGTGGGTTTTAATAACCTTGTGATTTTGAAAACTTAAGATTAACACTTTTGTGAGCTAGAAAAATTATTTCCTTTTCATGTTTTTATAGTAAATAAATTGTAAATAAATTTATTTATTTATTTAAACATTTTCTATTTCTTAAATAAGTAGTTAGTAGTGAGATTGAAAAATTCTTAACATACATTTTTGAATGAAATATTTAACTCAAGTATTATTTGATTATTTTTTTGATTAAGTTACCTTTTAAAACGAGTGATTAGAGAAATGTGCGAACTAAAAGTATTAACTATTTTAAATTAAACCTAATTCGGTTTTACAAAAAGTTGGCTAAACATTCAAAGGTCTACCGTCAAAATGTTTCCAATGTTATAAAACAGTACCGGTGGAAGGAATTGGCCACATTATGTTTCTAAAGCCAGAAAAATAGAAGACATTTTCAAAAAAAAGCTTCCAACACTTCCCACAAGAAAGCAGCCAGGTTAGCTCAGTGCTCGGACTATTTTAGTATGAAAAGTTAAAACTAATTTAGGTTTAAAAACAGACAAGGTTCAAAAAGTTCCTGACAGTCACTCTGCTAAAAATCAAGAGGTCACGCTGTAACAAGCGCTTGATTGGTACAAGAACAATTATGTGGTATTTGTACCATGAGGGACAAATACTCTAAACTGCCCAAAAGATTATGCCTATGAAGAGACATTGGACTCTTCTGAAAAGAGAATTGAAGAGTATAGAAAAGTGTCCTAAAGTATGATAGATTTTAAACGAACATGGACTTTTTGTTCGAGCAAAGTGACAATTTAAACATGTGATTATGAAAGTGTTTCCGAAAATGATTCAAAATTTCATTACAATATTTTTTTGATGTAAATAATTTCAATAAAATAAAAAATTAAGATTGTAAAATTAGTGGTTTCATTTATAATAACATATAGGTATGTTAAGAATTTTTGCAATCTCACTCTTTAGTTCCATTTTTAAGCTTTCTTGTTAATGTTATTAAAGTACACTTTACACCAAAGTCATGTTTTGATCATTAAAGTATCGCAGTTTTTAAGTGAAACTTTATGGAGGCAGAGAATGAATTCTCTTTTTAAATTAATATTCAGCTCAAACATTCAAGACCAACAACTCCACAATTGAAACTTCACTTAATTAAATAAAAAAATACTTTTAAAAAATCTAGTTGTTGTTGTTAATACTGACCCAGTTTCGTTAATATTACTAATGATTCTATTAAAAGTGTTGGTTTGTTATTAATTATTATTATTTTGTTGTTGTTGTTCTTTTATGCGTTCTTTGCAATTAATTAAACATTTTAATAAGTTGTTTATTAATTAGTTACAAACAAATTTATGAACATTATTGAGGTAAAATGTTTCTCCTTGAGGTTCTTTTTCAAATAAAAAATCTATTGAAGACTTTGGTTCATTCATTAAATCGAGTGGAAGTTAAATGCCTCAAGTGTCATGAGAATATTAAATAATAAATTTTAAATTATTTAATTCATTACTTCAATAACTTCAAAACAAGTACAAATTGTAGTCGGGGAAAATCGATTTAATATGGGAAGCTTTGGAGTAAACCTCTTGATTTTATTCTTCTTATGTTAATGGGCTCAATAGAGGTTCCCAACTTTATAAAAATACCAAATTCCCTACAAAATTCTATAAAAATGTATGGAAAATAACCAAACAAGTAACTGATTGCTTTGAGTAAATCTTTCCTGAGAATAGAACTTTCGCTTAGTTGAACTCTTTGGCCGAGTATAACTTGGGTCGTTCCAGAACGAAGATCAGATTTTCGTGTAAACGAATTTGGATAATGTAAAGTCTTCAGTTAATTTCAGGGGATTCAATTTTAACTGTCCCTATAATTCATATACATGTTGGACATCTTGATTTCGCAATTATCATGAAATATATTCGATCTTCGGGCGTTTTATTGGTATCAGTCGAATTTTGTATAATTTCACATGTACGGTTTTGTTCGTTACAGCACTGCATAATCACTTATCATCTCATATCAGCTACAAACGACGAGACAGTGGGCTTTAATTTTCTATCATGACAACTATTGATATCAGTGAAAAAAAGTTATATTTACCACCTCATAACACAAACCTTACTCCTTCTGAATACCAATAGCTTCGATTGATTAAGAACTATCTTACTGGAATATGCTCCATTTTTGATTTGGATATTAGAAATAGGCTATATACACTCTATACCAAAAAGCAGGCCAATTCCTTTGGTGCTTAATTCCTATTGCTATTGGGGAAAGCAAATGTATCTTTTTAAGCACCTTCCCTCTTTTAAAGAATATTGCTCTGAAAAACTAATGACGTTCACTTCGTTCATTATTTAAATGTGAAAGCTTTTTAATTAAATTTCGTAGTCAAAAATGATGTCTAATAATAATTTGAACCGATAAATGTCTTAAATTTAGTGTTGAATAGAAATGAAATGAAAAACATAATTTTTATTAAAAATTCGTGATGTACAATTATTCTGCACGATAATGAGTTCTTATTTGCAGATCTTCTGCCTCATTATCGCTAACAATATAAATATTATCCGCTGATAGAATTTAACAGCCGTTTTCATATTTTCTTCCGAACTTTTTAACTGAATTTTCCGAATGTTAATTCGATAAAAATTATGGAGTTTTATGACAACTTTCGTAAAAATCTTGACGTTAATTATTAAAGTTGGTTCAGTATTTTAACAAATTAAAAAGATTTTGAATGAAATAGGAATCATAATTACAAGATCCACATAGAACTCCAGTTTCATTTCTAAGTTTTTATATTATTTTCTCCCCAAAAGGTTATGAATACTTAAAATAAACTTTTTTCCGTACACCCTAATTACTTAAAATGTCGATCTTAAAATTGTAAAATAAATATTTCCTTTTATAAGATACACACCCCAATTGAGGTGTAATCGTGGGCGTCCAAATAAGTATATTTCAAATTAATATTAATAAAACAATACAACAATAACAAAAATACATTGTTTTTTTATTTGGAAATTAATTTTTTTTCATTATTCTCTCATTGTTAAATGAACCTGTATATTTGTTAGAGTATGAAATACAATTAAGAGTGCTATATTCGACTATGCCGAATTTTATATACCCTCCACCAATTTATGTTTGTTTAAATTTTAATGGAATTGGTTTATATTTTATTCCGGGAAGTGGGATAATAAAGGAGTACTATCCAAATATGGCCGATAATTGTCAAACTAGTTTCATATATTAAAGACATTTTAAAGGTGTTTATTGATAGCTTTCCGGAAGGGCCGTTTTGCTAAATATGGTCTGAGCCGAAATTTCAACTGATTGGTCATTATCTACTAGTTTTAAAGAAAAAGAAAATGAACCTTATATGGAAGCTATAGCAATATATAGACCGAGATTGTCCAAATTAATAATTTATATTAAATACAGGTAGACAAATAATTGTGTTGAATTTCAATAGAAATTATCTTTATTAACCAGTTTTATAAGTTCAAATCTCTTTTCCGGGAAAGTGTTCTTTATGGGAGCTACAGCAAAATAATGACCGAGATCATTCATATTAATAATATATATTAAACATAGTTAGAAAATACATTGAATGCTGAATTGGTTTTTATTTACAAGTTTAATAATCTCAAAATCTCTTTTCCGGGAAGGGGCCTGATATGGAAGCTAAATCAAAATATGGATCGATATCAAAAAATAACTTATACTTAAGACAGTCAGAAAAAAAATTGAATAGAATTCGTTCATATTTAAGAGTTTTATAAGGTAAAACTATATTCCGGAAAGGGCCGAGAGCTAGGTCAAATATTTCTTTAGGTTTGTTATTGAATCAAAATAAATGTATATAGCAAATTGCAGTAAATTATCTTAAAAATTGTGACCTATATCAGACTCTGATTTTGTGGTATATCAAAATTCGAATATTTCCCCTTATAACTCTTGATCCGATTTTGAAAAATTTTTGCACCATAATAACGAATATATAACTGTATGCTATAGTTTTTTTTTTAATTTTTGTTAAAATTTATTTATGTTTTGTTGGAAAATTTAGGAAAGTTCTTCTTCCGAATTTTAAGGTTGTTTCAAATATCGGTCTATAACTTTTTTACTGAAGATCCGATCTAGCTGGTTTTAAATAAACAAATAATGTGGCCGAATTTTATTGAATTCGACATAGCTATATATATATTTTGTGGTCTAAGGTGACTCCTTGGTGTTACACATGGAATGAAAAAGTTTATATACCGTCATTACCACATTTTTTTAATTTTTAACGATCACTGAATTTGTATTTTTATTCAATTTTTAGTGTTTTTTTGTTTTCAAAACTTTATTTAAAGTTAAAGGTCATTTATGTGTTTTATTTCGTTAAGTTTATTTCATTTTTATGGTAATAAATTGTGTACAAGTAATTTTTTTCTTCATGTTGTTGTTATTGTTGATGTATTTTAATGCATTAAATGTGATGTAAAACTTATTGGTTTTAAAGAAGCATTTTAATTGTATTTTGTTTGGTTTAATGTTCAACTAAAAAAAGAGGTGATCGAGTAGCTGTCATATAGACAATTGTGGTGAAAGAAATAGTAACGAATGGAGTCTAATTCGGTATTTAAATAAAATATCAGAATGTGTAGACATACACATTCTCAAAAAAGTTATGCAATTAAATTTAAATTAATTCTTCTAAAAGAGTTTTGGAAATTAAGAGACTTGATTAAGTTCAGAAAAATTTAAAATATATCGTAAACAAGTTCCAAAATAATGTTGTGGCAAGCATGTTCATGCAATGTTCTGATTCATTTGGTGCAAAGATAATAAAACAGATATGAGTTTCTTAATATACCACACAGACATACATTAAAAATGCCACCAAGATGTGATATTGCTTATATACGGATGTTGTTGGGAAAGTTCAAAGGTTACTTAGTCACTTCTTTAACGTCAATTTAATCAAATAAGAAGTTAAACTCGATCAAGCCCGACTATTTGATACCATACACTACATTGTTGGTTATATGTGGTAGCTACCAACAATTAATGAACCACCCTCGTATAAATAATTTTTTTTAATTTATGCTTAAGTGTACAGTATATTATACAGGTACCAACTTCTATGGGGGATTATTTAGGACAATTTTTTGCCTAGAATACCCATTCCGGGATGAATATTTATATGGGGGTCAGGTGAAATAATGAACCCATCATCACCAATTTCAACAAACACTGTCCTTGAGGCAAAACAATGACACACGCCAAATTTCATTAAGATATCTTTAAAACTGGGGCCTCCATTTTGTTCTCAAAGTTTACAGACATCGTTAAATCGTCTCAGATTCAAGAGTTTCTGAGTCAAACGGTAGTAATATTTTTTTCTGTGCGTTACACACTTAAGCATAAACGCATTATACCGCTTTTAAAATGACCTCAAAATTACCATGAGTTGAACAGGGGAAGTTAAAATCAAAGTTTACACAAAAGTACTCTTTTTAATTGTATCAATTTCTTCAAGAAAATGAAGATAATATTAGAACCAAAAGGCAGAAAACCATTTATAGAAATGTCTCTGGTGCGTCAATACCCAAAACCTTAATCCCCAAATTTAAATATTTTTACTGAAATTATCATCCTGTGATTATAAACATAATTTACAAAGTTATTTTTTGATTTTATTGACTAACATTGGATAGGGCTTTTGGGCAGATCTTTGCCTCTAGTTTATCCGAATTAAGTTTACTTGTATTCCATTAAAACTGCTTTATAAAACAATAAAAAATTATTAATTAAAAAAATACAAAAAAATGGTATAAGCAGTGAATAAATTTCGCCACCTTCTTGGAAACAGTCCCAAAAAGTTCGATTATTTTTAAGGTCTCATCTTCGGGTTAAAAATTTTGATAAGATAAAATTTGATAAGATATCTCTAATGGATCAAAAGTTACAGAATTATTAAAAAAAATTATTTGAACACACTGTTTGACGGACGGATTAATATATATCGACTGAGATTTTGATATATATACTTCGAGTATCTTATTCCCTTTGAAATAAAACTTAAAAACCCTCCGCTCTAATTATGTGAAATTTCATTAAGATATTCGTTAAGGTTTTAAAGTTACTGAATTACTAAAAAAAAACGTTTTGAACACACTTTACTAAATATATCGACACAGATTCTGAAATATATATAATTTGATGAAACTTAGATGACTCTTTCTTAGCGTTTCATTCGGAATAATAAAGTGAAGAACATCAAAATCATTTTATATATTCATAAAATTGATCTGAATTAGTATTCAATATTTCTGAACAACTATTTTATAATAAGAATTTTGTTAAAACAAAAAAAGTATTGAAAAAATTTTTAATAATAAAAAACATAATTTAAACATTCTCTAGTTGTGCTGTATTTTTTACCACCACTGTATGTAAAACAAAGGGGTGTTAAAGGTGTAAAAAAATCAACAAAATTATTTTAATACTTTAATACACTTTAAATAAATTTTTAGTATTACGGTAGTTACTATTGTGTCCTAATTATAATCGCAGTAGAGTTATTGACAATGAGCCAAATACTATTAAGATCCACTAAAATTATAAAGGTTTGCAATAATAAAAATGTGCATTAACCTTTAAAAAGCAAATGGTTTAATAAAACCAAGAAAAAAATATATATTTCAAACGTCATTTGTTGAATATTTTATATATAAAATAAAATTTAAAAAAATAACAAAATTTGACATAATATGTTATAAAATTAGATACTTGAATGCAATAGCTTTTAGTATTATTTTAAAAATTTAAACGCTAACTTTGTTTCTCACCTGTAAACGGGGTGTGACTTTTATAAAATAAAATAACAAAACGATACAAAGTGTAATTTCTTTGTCTTAATTTATGGTGAGTTTTAGTTAAAAAATATTATGGTTTCATTAAAGATTTATGTTATTAACTAAACAATTTGCTATTTCATTTTTTTAAATCCGCTAAATGTCATTTATGTCAACTGTCATTATTCAAGTATTAACCAGTCATTAGTCTTTATTTTTCCAATTAATTAAAATATTAAAAGATTTTTATAAATATTGATTAGCTTTCCATTAAATGTATTTGCTGGTTTTTGTAATATTCTAATAAATAATGAAATTTTTGACAGCTGTCATTTTAACAAAAACACTATTATTGACTAAGGCCAAATATTTAACAAGTCAAACAAACGTTTGTATTTGTTTATAGATATATATGTATGTCTATATGTTTTGTAAAGTGTTTATATTTATCTTAACACATGTTGTTACATATATCTACACAAATTCCCTGAGATTTTAAGGTAAATATTTATTTACACTCAAATAAAACAGTGTTTTTTTTATCGCTTTGTTCTCCCACTAAGAATTTGTCAAAAAAAAGATGACTTCTTATTTTCTTGGCCCACCACTGTTTGTTTTATTTGTTTATTTCTTTTTTATTTAAATATAAAAAATTGTTGTTTATTTAAATTTTTTAATATATTAAGGAAGTACCTTTTCAGAAAGAAACAATACAAAAATGCGTATAAATATCAGGGATAGGAAAACTTTTTTGTAAAAACAAGTAAGAATGCTTTAATTATTTATGCCGAATCTTCAATACCCTCCACTACAAGTGCGTGAGAAATAAATACATTATGTATCGTACATGTACAGTATATGTACATACATACTCACTCATACAGACACTCACAATATATGTAAGAAAATTTTTCTTTTCATTAAGAAATCTGAATGAGTCATAAAATTAGTTATATTTTTGGGCTATAACTTTTTCCACTAAACTGATTTTGATCATTTTTGGTATGATAATGAGGTACACATTTCGTATATTATTGACAAATTTTTGCTCTTAAATTTGTCGATTTCCAATTGGCAATATAACGAAAGTTTTTGCTTGAATTGAAGGCTGTTATATGCTGTTTAAATTTAACGACTGATTGTGCTGGTTTTTAAAAAGGACACTTCCTCAAGGATAATGAAAATACTTAGTCCGAAATTTCATTGAGTTCTGTAATTTATTCGGATATGCGTGTAAAAAAGCTGTTGGAAAAGCAGACAGACACGACATGCCATCACTAGATTTTGATTTGGTGCATAGCATATATACAACATTGTGCGGTGTATATATCGCTATCACAACAAGAGATAATATAATATATATATATATATATATATAATATAATATATATATATATATATATATATATATATATTATATATATATATATATATATATATATATTATTATATATATTAACATATATTATAAGTTATATATATACAATATTATTTAGTAAAAAATCATAGTTTGATAATGTCTCTTTACATTTTTATTCTAATGAATTTGGATATTGACCTGGTTCGGGAAGAAAAATGGTTCTACTTGATCAGAAAACTTTATAATTTTAGATATACAAAAATTATGAAATATTAATTTTTAAAATATGTTAATATTTTTTGGAACCAGAGTAAAGTAACATTGGATTATCGGAATTTAATCGGACCTTAAGAATTTGAAATTCATTTTAGGCCCCATAAACTATAGGTAAGGTATTCTTTAAGCCACCAGAAAACATCACGAATGTATTGTGCTTTAACGGTTCAATTGAAGAATGGTTTAATCAGGAGAGAATTATAGGATATAATATCTACCGATATTTTTGATATGTCAATTGATGTTTCTCAAACAAAAGGAATTATTATATCCGATATATATTTAGAATATATGAATATGAAGAGTTCTTAAAATTAATTACAATCATAACTTCATCAAATATTCCAAAAGAATTTATAGTCCCCAATTCCTTTGAAAGATTTGTGTCCATTTAAAATCTACCTTGTGGAAGACATCGTTTGGGACTAGAATTAAGTAGTTCTATTTACAAAGAATCGTTTCTATCCCAAAATTGCTTTAGGTGCTACGGAAATCAGAAAAAAACAACGAATATCAATATCGGTAATATACTTTAAAACCAATGTGTATCGTGAGTACCTCCTTCGTACACTAACCTTGCGGTACCCACAGCTCAAGTTTCATAGACAGTTTAAATACTAAACTGATTTTAATTGAGGATGTGTTTATCAAAGGAAACTTTGGGTCGTTTATAGATAAATAATGAAGATGTCACTGTGTTGTGAAAAGTAACCCTTTTGGCGATTTAGCCTAGTTCAAAGAAAAATTTCAGATATATTTTTGTATTGGATTTTGATTTGATGAATGAAATTTTACAGGAATTTGTCGAAAGATCATATATATCTTTAGTGAAACATTGTCTTTAATGCAGGTATTTATGAAATTTAGTCAGAACTTCCCTTTGCTAAGAGATATTCTGCATATCTGAAACTTTTCCTAATCTATCCAAACTCCGAACACCACAATGATAATACGCTTTTCATAATATCTAATCTAAATCCGTCATGAAATATCCTTGGGGATAGAATTGGAGTGTTATGAGTTGCCATTGGAGTTGCAGCCAAAAGCTATAAAAAGTCAAAAGTTATGTTGGCCTTACCCTTGATCAAATGAGGGTAAATTCGGATAAGAGTCTTTTAGAAAATTATAAACAGAGTATTTCAATATCATTATGTTTGAGGAAGAAAGTGGAATTGGTGGATCTCATGAATAAAGAAGCTTTTCCAAATTGATGTTTCTCAAACAAAAGGAATTGATGTTTCTCAAACAAAAGGAATTATATATCCGATATATATTTAGAATATATGAATATGAAGAGTTCTTAAAATTAATTACAATCATAACTTCATCAAATATTCCAAAAGAATTTATAGTCCCAATTCCTTTGAAAAATTTGTGTCCATTTAAAATCTACCTTGTTGGAGACATCGTTTGGGACTAGAATTTAAGTAGTTCTATTTACAAAGAATCGTTTCTATCCCAAAATTGCTTTAGGTGCTACGGAATCAGAAAAAAAACAACGAATATCAATATCGGTAATACTTTAAAACCAATGTGTATCGTGAGTACCTCCCTTCGTACACTAAACCTTGCGGTACCCACAGCTCAAGTTTCATAGACAGTTTAAATACTAAACTGATTTTTAATTGAAGGATGTGTTATCAAAGGAAACTTTGGGTCGTTTATAGATAAATAATGAAGATGTCACTGTGTTGTGAAAAAGTAACCCCTTTTGCGATTTAGCCTAGTTCAAAGAAAAATTTCAGATATATTTTTGTATTGGATTTTGATTTGATGAATGAAATTTTACCAGGAATTTGTCGAAAGATCTTATATATATCTTTAGTGAAACATTGACTTTAACGCAGATATTATAGAAATTTTGTCAGGACTTCCTGTTTGCTAAGAGCGTATCTGCATATCTGAAACTTTTCCTAATCTATCCAAACTCCGACCACGCTCTTTCATAATAAATCTAAATCCGCCATGAAATATTCTTGGGGATAGAATTGGAGTGTTATGAGTTGCCATCGGAGTTGCAGCAAAAGCTATAAAAAGTCAAAAGTTGTTTTTGACCTTACCCTTGATCAAATGAGGGTAAATTCGGATAAGAGTCTTTTAGAAAATTATAAACAGAGTATTTCAATATCATTATGTTTAAGGAAGAAAGTGGAAGCAATGGAAGCCTTTTGCTTAAGTCAGTGGATCTCATGAATAAAGAAGCTTTTCTAATTTTTAGAACAAACTACATTTCCCATCCCTGTTTAATACCTCAAAAATCCAAGAGAGAAGAAAAATAATTTGTGTGTTTTATTATTAAAAAAACCGAAATTCTTTGTCATGTGCAAAAGTCGAAAGAAAATTATTTTTCGTTATTCTGAAAACATGATTATTCGACTGCTTTATTTTGTTCTGCTTTTTCTTTGGCGGTTGTTGGTGTTCATAATTTCTGTCAGTATGTGCTTAATAATAATAATAAAAATATAAAAACGAATCGAAATAAAACGTGTGTTTTTGTTTTGAGGAAGAAAATACCTATAAAACAGGGTACCTAATTAGGGGATGGAAAATATATTGAAATTTAATGAGCAAAAGTGACTAGAAAACTGGGAAAAACTGAAACTGAAATTAAATATCTAAGATGACAAAGTTAATGACATTACAAGAGGATCTTGTAGTACACATAGAAATAAAACATGAATCAAAATCAACATTGAACATAATTGATTTGAGATTTAATATTTTTTTCATTTAGTTTAAATTAAACGTTTTTATGTTTGTGGTGAAATAATATTGTGCATATTAGTTACCCTCAATATTAATAAATAAAATTATACAACAATAAATTTTTAAAATTTCTTTTAAGTAGTAAAATATCAAGAACATTCTTTGGAGACAGTATTTACTGTGAAACAATGTTAAATTATTTATATTTGAAATAATTTTACATTAATTTTTTTCTGTGTGTATGATCCATTAACCATAGACATGTAATGCTTGTATCTTGTCATAATGAGGAATTTTTTGTACTAAATAGATTTTTATGTTCTTAGATTTTCAGTATAATTTTTGGTATTAAGACTTGGACAACTAAATCGTGCACTATTATTTAAGACATTATAGTTTCATTTTTGCTATTAAGACCTATTAACCCTAGAGAACGAATGTATACTTTTACATTCAAGAGTTTTGTATGTTGATTAAAGTAAAAAGTCCAATAAACTAGAAAAAATTAATTTAAAGTCAATAACTTGAGATGTCAAACCAGGACTAAGAGAACATCATCTAGAATGATAAATTAACCCTATAACATCGATTGCGGTATTTTTGGCATAGAACAAATTTGTTGCTTATGGTTATTTTATATTCTTCGTTTAAAAAAGATCCAAAATAATTTTCACAACAACGGCCCAAAAACCTATTTCTGAAAAACTGTTCCGAAGTCCATAAGAGAGAGGATCGTCTGAACGCTTTTTCGTTTAGTTTTGTTGCATTACAATGATTTGAGCCTTTATTAAAACCTCGAAATAACGTTTCACAACAACGGCCCAAGAACCCATTCCTGAGAAGCGCCAGTTGAGGGCTTCAGGATGTGTCTGATATTCGATTTGGTTTCTTCACAACTGTCAAAAATCTATAATATATTACTGTTTCCAAAATCTTCCTTATCGTATCCCAAAGACAAACAGTTCTACTTATAAGATGATCGTTCTCAAAGTTATCTTTTCTAGCGTTTGGTAGTAGTCTTGCATTTTCTTAGGAGGTCATTGAACCCCTCGGCAAATACTTCCAAGTTTCTGTTTTTGCCACCTTAAGTACCATCTATGGAATTTTTGCCGATACCTCCTCTAAAGACTCTTCATTAAACGCTATGATCTTCTTGGACACGTCCCTTGTCCTTGTGCTCGTATAATTACTATGCAATAATTGTCTTTCCATGAATTCAAAACGACATCGATCGGATTCCATATTCCACCATTAATGTCATAAAATATGACATTATTAGAGTTAAATTTCGGATCTCAAATATCCATAAATTGATCGATGTAGAATTCCTTATTATTTATCTAACGATTAAACACCCTGTATAACTTACACACGATATTAACCCAAAAATTTTTGTTGTATTTATTTATTCTTTTTTTTCGTATATCGGAAGAAAATTTATATATATTTTTGCCAAATATTTATTTTTTTATATCTCAGTTTATTGTTAACATTCGACATGTAGAATGAAGTTTTTTCCGTTTTGTTCTCTTCTTGATTGTTCGTCATACGCGTCGCATTTCCCAGTATTTCAAATATCTTAATTTAGTGAAAATTAATAAAGAAGAAAAACGAATTCATATTGAAAATAAGTGTTTTCATTTGTTTTAATTTCCTCAGATCTTTCAAAACTATTCAAATATATAGAAATATATAAACACAGAAGGTGAGTTAATAATTGAAAATCTATTAACGCACTTGATAAATAAAAATTCATAATGAGTGTAAATAATGTGTAAATTATGTGTGTGTGTGTAGATTACATGTAGAGATATCCGGTGCATTTTACATGTTGAAATTTTTGAAAAGATCTAAATGAAAATATAGTTCATGTTTATTTTTAGTTATTTGAACTAAAAACATCTTTATTATTGTTGTGTGTGTGATAAAAATATGTTGAGCATGTTTTTTTCCTCGTCACCAAAAGTTTTTTTTAGAAAACTAATTTTTTTTCTAAAAAATTTCAATTCAATTATTTGTCAACAAACTTGAACTAAATTTTTTTTTCGATTCCAACTAACTAATATATATTTTAAGTAAAGGTTCTAAAAATCTAGCGAATTTAGTATCACTTCTGGAAATAAAATTCTATTCTTATAAAACAAGGTCATTTTCATAAACAATATCTATTTTCCATGAGAAAAAAAAGATATATTGTGCCAATAATGTGGAAAATGTATAATAAGTAGTGAGATCGAAAAATTCTTAACACACATTTTTTATAAAAGCTTTTAATCTAAGTATTAATCGATTTTTAGCTGATCAAGTAACCTTTGTAAAACATGTCAGTTATTACGTTTTAATAAAAGAATCACTAAAATGATTAAAATGAATCACTTGAAAAAGAGATCACTAAAATTATTAAATATTTCCTCAAAACCCAATATGGTCCTACAAAGCGTTGGTTAAGCATTCAAAAGTCTGCCGTCAAATTGTTTCCAATGTTATTAGATTGCACCGGGAGAACTTGTCAGAAAGCATTTTCAAAAGAGCTCCCAACACATTCATTAAGAAAGCAGTACGGTTAGCTTAATGCACGGACTAAAACGAAACGCTGCTACCAATTTAGAGGCCAAAAAACAAATCACGGAAATTGAAGTCAAGTTTTCTAAAATAATATTTTTGCTGCATATTAGATGACGAAATCTATGTTCTAGCAGATTTTTCGAAACTCCCTTGGTCAAAAATGTTATGCTGCTGATGCCCGAGGGAATTTGAAAGAAAAGTTTAGAAACAAAAGCAGTCAAAACTGCTCAAAAAATTATTTATGTGACAAGCAATATGCAGCTGCGGCAAAGGAAGACAATCATTAATTAATTACAGAAAGGCAGCTCCCATTCATAAGACTTCTTGTCTTTATGGTAAACAAGACCTTGAGTGGCACAAGAACACTAATATGCACATTGAAAAAAAAAAAAAAAAACAAACATGAAGCAGAATTAACGTTGAACATAGTTGATTCATGATTAAAAATTTTAATTAATTATTTTAAATTGAATGTTTTTACGTTTGTGGTGAAATAATATTGAATCGTTCCATATTAATATGTAAAATTATAGAGCGATACATTTTTAAAATAATTTTTTTCTCTGTGTGGAAATTGTACCAAGACAGGGAAATCCTCGAAACGACCCGGGGCTAAGGCCAGTGGAGAGATATTGGGCTCTTCTTAAAAGAAAATTGAGGTGCACAAAAGTGCTGTCCAAAAGTGAGGTAAATTTTAAAAGGAAATGGAAATGGAGCACCCGTTTGAGCAATGTGCTGCCACTTTGCACTATAAAAACGTAAATGGAAGGATTTCGAAAAAATATTCAAAATTTCATCAAAATATTTTTTTGTAAATCAAATAATAAATAAAACTGTAAGTTTTATGGTTTCCTTTTTATTAACTTATATGTGTGTAGGGAATTTTTCGATCTCACTCCTTATTAACTAATGATTTTTTCTTATTTGAAATATTTATTTTATTTAAAATATATTTGAATTAAAATTCTTTGAAAAAAAAAAAAACAAAATTGTTAATGGAATTTTATTTGAAATTTCGTTTAACTGCCGTTTCAAAGTCATTTGGCAATAAAATAAAATATTTATTAAAAAATTTATTTGTAAATTCAATTAGTTGGTTGTAACAAATAAAATTTGTTAATTCATTTACTGTTGTTTTATGGTAAATAATTAAAATTGTTATTATTTACAACAAACAGAAATAAACTAGTTTTCGTTAGCTAAACTTGTTTAAGTTGTAAAATTATATAAATAAAGAGTGTAGTAAACCTTAGTAGGGGTGTTCACTTAATTATTATATTATAAGCAATAGAAGACAAATACTACAACAATCAAAATGGAGGGCGACATTTTAAGTGAAATTTTCAAAGTCTATACAATCTATAATTTAGACTGTCACTACGTTGCACTGCAAATGATAGTTCAGCTTAATTTATCACATCGACTAAGTTTTTAAAAATACTTTATTAAAAGCGTTTTCTCCCCACGGTATCCAATTTTTTGTTTTGTAAATTCGGATGACAATGAAAATTTTGTTCAATTCCTTATCTTCAAACTTTCGTCGGCTGGCCAGGCTTCTTTATGCTCTTTTAATGAAATCATAGTTTTATACAAGCCTTTTTGAATTAGTCCATGGCGATCTTAGCTTCTTCACCTTTAAAATTTCATATTTCTTATAACTGGCATAAATCATATGTTATAGTAACAAATATGTTATTCAAATCGCCATTTTTAATTAGGATTCTCAAGAAATATGATACGATTTCGTTGTATTTTAGAAATATTTCAACGATGACAATACAGTTTTTATTATGTTGATATTTTTTTTTATGTAGTGTACTCTTAAGTATAAATCAATAAAAATTAGTTTATACGAGGGTCGTTCCTTTGTAGTTACCATTTATTACTAACAATGTGGTGTAGGGTATTATAAAGTTCTTACTTGTTTTATTTTAAACGAGTAGACACGTCAAACTTCTTTTTGCTAAAAACTTGATTTATATGGGCGATATCCCTCCCCTGATGTAATCATTCCAACATTTTGTCCAGTAAAATAGTTCCAGAAAGTTCTTGGCACTAAATTTGAGAACTCTCGCTAATATAGTTCTCAAGATATTCATTAATCAATATTTGCTTTGTGTGGAGGATACACCTCCCCTGGTTCCATCGAAAATTTTTATAGACTATGTTACTTTCATGTATATTGTAAAAAAATTGGCCCAGCCATTTCAGGGTCTTTAGAAGAAAGTTCTGAAATATAATTAACGCCTATGAGTTCAAGCCTGTGCCACAAGCTTTGGACTTATTTTCTTCTAGATTGAAATTTATTTTTATAATTAAAATTTTCTAAATTTAATGTTTCACCATAATTTTCTATAATTCCAATATATTTTTTAAACCTTAAGAATCTTCTACCATCATTTAGTAGATGATATTAAAATCTAGTTTATGTCTACGTTAAGTCATCTATATCAACATTTGTTGTAAAGTAATCTAATGTATTAACCAATATATTTGTTTTGTTGTAAGTTGTTGCTTTTGTGATACTTCTATTAAATGTTGTTGTTGAAAATTAGCGTCACGACATTTTAACATTGCAACATAAATTAGTGTTGCTGCAACAGAGTGTTTGTATGTGTGTGGTTGTAACATTGTCATACCTTTTTTATGAAAAGCTGAACGGATGGATGAATGTTTGGATGTTGGTTAGTTGTTGGTTGTGGTTGGTTGGTTGGTTGGTTGGTTCATTGATTCGATTTTCTTGTATTTTTTTTGTTGGTTTAGTTTGATTTAGTTTTAGTTTTTGTTGTTCTTTAATACTCTGTACATTATGACCCAGAAATCACGTTCAACTAGCATGATATTGATTACAATTTATGACATTTTTTTTCTCTTTCTTGATTGCAAAGTAAAGAATTTTTCGCTTTTTTTTTAATAAACAATAGAAACTTTACACTATTGTTTTAGTTTTTTAGTTTTTTAATTTTTTATTTTTTTGTGTTCGAAACATGAGTATAGAATATATAGTGAAGTCATCTTAAGAGTTTAGAATAAATCCATCAAATATTATTTACGTTTATGTGACGGCAGAATTTATTGAAATTCTAGATAATGATTTTGTAATTTAATATAAAATCTAATAAAATAATATCAATTGAGCTTAAGAAACTATAAAATAATGATCATGATGATGAAAGAAAGAACAAGAACAAAAATTGAAAACATCTGGGTTAAAGTTTTCGAATAACCTCCAGCACCACAATTAGTGAATGAGTGTTTATTATGGTTTTGTTATTCTGAGAATAACACCAATAATTGAGATCAAATATGTATATTTTTCATTGTATCTTTGTTTCATTACGGTACTTTGACCTACAATTTTAAGAGAATCTGCTTTAATAAAAATTTTCGAAAATTTCCTCGGAAATTAAAAAAAATCTACGTTCATTGTCATGGTCTGAATTTTAAAATTTTATATCTAAGAACATTATTTACCAATTAAGACGTTTAAATACCGATCAAAAGAAAACTTTAACTGAAGTTATTTAAATCTGATTCAATATGTTTCGTCCTTCAGTCTACCTCATTCTTCTTGACACTTTCACATCCAAAAATTGTTCTGAGTAAAATAACTTTTGATCAGATTATTTAATGTTATTTTGAGAACTCTTCATATAGCAAATCTACCTTTATACGACTCTCTTTCTCTAATCAAAGCGCTTTTACCTTTGATCATTTTATTTTTGCTCTGTTGAGATAAAATTTTTCTCAAGTGGTTCCGACAGATAGAACATGTAATATTCCCTTCCATATTGTGAGTTTAATATTTTTTTTAAGTAAAAACTTGTTTGTAGCTTTAGAAGTATAGTTAGCGATCGATAGATATTGTTGGCCGTAATTATTTAAATTTGAGTCGATTTTGCTATGTGACTTCATCTTATTGATTTGAGTTAAAAAATGTTGGCCAAATTATTTATTATTGTAATGAAAAGTTTCAAACAGGTAAAACTGGGTCAATATTCCTGGACAATGTAATAACTTGGTGTCCATACTTATTAACTATTTTATGGATCTGTTTAGATAAAATGTTTCCGAAGAGGTCTCATAAATTAAGGAATCTTATTTATAAATATTCTAGTAAGGAACAAACACAGATCTAGAAGTTTAGAATCAGACCGCTCCGATTCCAATCAAATTGTTCCAATTCAAAATCGCTTCAATAATCATATATTCTTGGACTCTCAAACATTTTTGAGTTTGTCTAGTCTGATATAAAATGATGACAAATGAATTTGATTATGATGGGACTATTTTTCACATTGGTTCCATTGAAGGCCCATTTCTCGGAATTGGGGTTCTGGCAGTGTGAGCATTTCAGAGAAATTCAGCAACTTTTAAAATTATGTTGAAATGTGTTGGATGAATTTTTAAAAGATCGAAAATTTAACTTAAGTCTCCAAAAGGGGCCCATTTTCTAGAATAGGGGTGCTTATCTGTCAGCACCCTATTGTTAAATAAGCCTTCGAAAGAAATTTGGCAAAATAAAAATAGTTTTTGGTTGAGAGTGTTTATGATGACTTCATAAAATTTCGATACTCCCAGAATCAAAAAATATGGAACGAATAGGCAGAATGGAATCTTTTTACCGATCTGTTCTTTTTTTGTTATAATTCCCATATAAGAAAAAAATCGGGGAATAAAATTAAAAACTTAAAATCCTTAAATGTTCGAAGGGTTCTTGAAGTTTGATCATTCTATTTATGTCTTAATTTTGTCAATTCATTTAAATTTTGTTCTTTTATAAACTTTTAGATATTAACTTTTTTCTACTTCGTTTTATTTCCAGAATAATGTCAATTAATGATTTACCTCCATTACCAAAAAGTCTCAGTGGTATTAATAAAATGTTGGCCTCTGATTCGGGTTTGGTTAGTGATGTTGATACCGAAATAAAAAATACTAAAAATAATGATTTCAAACAGTATGAAAACCAAAAAGAAAATAATAATAATTTAAATATAAATCATAATAACAATAACAACAACAATAACAACAACAATTCACTTAAAGATACAAGTGATAAATTGAATAATGCATCGTTGACAACAAATACAATAGCAACAACATCTATGTTGTCAACAGCGACGACGCCATTAAAAGAAATAAATGGCAATGAAACAATATCGGAAATACCACCAGCGATACCGGGTAGTAAATTGGATACACAAATTGCAACATTGCGTAAAGAAATGGTAAGTTTATTTTTTGTTTATAAAAAAATATTTATTTAAATATTTTATGTTAATGACATTTTTGTTGTTTTTTTATTGTTATAATTTTAATTAAATTCTTTTTGGAGGTTTTTTTTATTGATTATGACAGAGTAAAAAAAATTCATTAATTTTTGTGTATTTTTTATGGTTGAACTATAACCAGTCATTCTTTAAGTCGTTATTGCTTTTTTTTCATTTTTAGTGATTTCTTTGAAATGAAAAGTTTTTATTTATGATTTTGACATTTTGTTTTTTTTTTTTTGGTGGCTTTTTAATATTTTTGTAACTTTTTTATTGTTTTTGTTGTTGGTTTTAACAAATTATCAATGGAATTATGTATAGTGGTACCCTACAATAGGATATATTTAGCAGGTTATCAAATAACGAATGGGGAAATGCTAACAACTTGTTTTGAACTGATTACAATATCATCTTAATATCATAATTTCGATATCGGATTTTTCGGAAGATTTTGTCCCACTAAATCGGATATAATAGTTTTGGGAGTTTTCCTACAAAATATTTGTCTGTCAGTTTCAAAAATTTCTATGTTTAATTAAAGCAATACTACCAACGATCGGTTGTATATGTTTCAAAATACTACTTTGACCCTTCGGGATTGATATAGTCCTTAAAGCTCTCCTTCTAAGGATCAAATTTTTTGTCTACTTATATCCGTAGCATGGCAAAGAGGTATTAATTTTCATTATTACTCTTTAATTTTTCACACTTACCTCAGTCTGGCTTGAGCCGTCATTGAAAGCGGTGGTGTTTTGAATAATAAAATACACTGAAAGAAAAGTTCAGCGAGATATTAATGTATGATCATCTGAATGTTAATTTTACCTAAAGCAGGAAATAATGTTATTTCTGAAACAATGGTATAATTTCATCAAATAAACTTAATGTTTCTGCTTATCACCTCGAGTAAAAGATATTTTTGTGACCAAATAAGTAAACATTTTTTCTGTGTACTTTAAATATGAAAATTACTCTCTGCCGGTTCTTGATCTGCATTGACATTTCTTCGGGGCCAAAATGGGGGTATAAAAGTGTAAAGACTCCTGAATTTTCCCATTCTGTCCTAAAATAGAGGTTTAGTCTAGATAGATGGCTATTTTGAGAGAATAGCTATCCATCTCGACTCATTGTCAACCTAACTAGTTGAACATTTCACGATCATATCTGAGGCGAATATATAATTTAATGTCGATCTTTAAACTCACCTTTAAAAGAATTGTTGAAAAGATCTGGATATGATCTAGTTAAACAATAAATTTCGGATGTGCTTGATCCTTGCATTGTACAGTTGGAATCGTTTTTTAAAGATTCAATCAAATGTTAATCATAATTGATCAATGGATATGTCGTTGTTAGCAATTCTGATTTCGAGATCGCTTTTCAAATTTAATTAAAATTTTTACTTAGAGATCAGTTGAAAAAATTCCGAATACCATGTCCAAAATTTTAATCTTAGTGCATTAACAACAAGAACGGAAACCGATCTTGACATTTAGTGTTTCCCTGTCACCTTCTAAGAATATCTTACTCTTTCAATTTGCAAAGTTTTTTGTCAATCCTGCAATAAGCAAACTCTCGTCTACACTTCCGTTGAATTAATAATGAAATTTAGTGCTTCGCCTATAAGCTGCCAACTTCTTGGCCGATCATGATCATTCAATATGCTATTAGCTGCCAAGATCGGAGTCAATCTTGCTCAACTCATTAGCAAACTTTCATCTACCTTTACAGGGCATCAATAACCAGAGAGAGAAGTACTTTGTGTACCAACTGTCAATTTCTTAACCGATCTTGTTCTACCAATCTAATTTGTATTTTTAGCGAACTTTCTTTAACGAAACTTACGAAAAGCGATTTAACTTCTATTTCTCTTAGGTTTTCTGACATCAGCTGCCGATCTTCCTCTTCCAAATTAGAAATCAGAGTAGAAATTAGCAGAACTTGAGGTCAAGTACTATATATCGCAATAATTGGAGAAATTGATTGACACATCCATAGCACATGTTTGAGTCAAAATTTGTGTGCCAATTTTGGAAAATGAACTGTTAGGTGATCTGCTAGCCGATCTCTACCTTTTTAGCATAAATATTCGCAATTTTTAAAAATTATTTTGTTACCTCCAAATCATAGTAAAAATACTAAAATGTCATTGGAATGGCAGGTTGAACAAAAAAAAAAAAACATAGCAAAACAAAAGTAAAAGTCTTTAAAAATATAATACGGACGAAAAATACCAAAAAAAATATAACAAACAAGTGATCTTTTCTCACTCACTGAACATTTATTTCATGGTGATAAATTCACAAAAGTAAAAAAAAATGAACAAAACAAAAGGTAAAGTGCATGATCTCATCATCATCGTCATCATCATTATCATCATGATCATGCTTTTGTTATTTAATTAGTATTCGTTAAAGTAATTTAACAGCGGATCAAAGTTGTTGTTATTGTTATTGTAACTGCTGTTAACTTTAGCTGGATCATAAGTTTTTTTTTCTTGGGGAAATGTTAAAGTTGTTGTTTATTGTTTATTTTCATTGTGATGACCCCAAAAAAGGTGATCAAGTGTTAAGGTTTTCGTCTATTTTGGTGTTGATGACCATTTCATAAATATAAGAATAAAATTATTTGTTCGCTTTTTTGGATAAAAAAGTCATGACTCGTTAAAAGAAAGTTTAATAAAATATTTAATTTAACATTTTAGTTTTAATCTTCTAACTAATCTCTTTCTCCCCTAAAATTTGGTAGTAACAAAAACAACAACCATAATGAAATAACAATTCAATAAATAGCAAAATATATTAATTATGCAGTTGTTGTTGTTTTAGTTTTTCTGTAAAATTTATATATATAAACAATAGATAGTTTGAAACACCAACAAACACATGTACATATATTTCTTATAACAAAAAATCTTATAATATTTATGTTGTTAACAATAACAACAACAACAACTTTGCTAGAAATATAAAAAACCCTCCTGTAAGATCTTAGAAACTAGTTTTTAACCTTTCACTTTTTAGCGTTTTTTTTTTCTTGTCTTCTTACAAACTTTAGCGTTTTTTATAAATAAAATATTAAGATTTTTTTTGTTTTGTTATTTAACATAAATTTATTGTTTTTGTTTTTGTTTTGTTTTTTCTAATTTGTAATCTAAAATTGAGTTTCTTTTTTTTCTGGTTAATAAAGAACTTGTTTTAAATTAAACGGAATAAATAAATAAAATAAACGTTTTACTAACAAATCTAGAAATGTCAAGAGTGTTAAGAAGGTGGTAAATTGTTTGGTTCATTTAATATTGTTGTTGTTGTTTTTGTTGTTCCCCATGTTTGATTATAGAATCATGCATTAGAGTTGTGTTTGAAGTTTGAACAAAATATTGGGTCATAGAAAAAACAGCGCCCGTTTTTTAAAGTTCTCTTTATCTCTTCTAATAGTTAAACAAATTGTAATACTAATCGGTATTACAAATTATAGGTTACATATTGTCGGGTAATTTCATTATCCTGTTGATGTAGAAATTCCAAGTAGTTTCATTTAAACGTTTAGGATATGATCAGCAAAGTTTTGACACCTCTCGAACAAATGATCATCAGACAGTACAAAGATCGCGCTAGTAGTTTACGATCTTGCTTTAATTCCTCATTCCTCAAGATTTTTCATAATTTCGTTCATATTGTTGAGATTGGACCACAACTGATCAATTCAAATTTTCAAAAATTAAAAAATGCTGCACAATCTTAATCGATCACCTCAATTTTTATGATCAACACACTATGATCCACTAGTTGAAAATAAAAATAACCTTTTTGATCGCACTCAAGTTTAATGCATTTTTTTAAATTTCGTAAAGGCTTATTTTATAGGCATTATAGGAACAGTTTCAGAAGTCTTTCTTTTAATAACAAAAGCCGATTTTTTTTCTTTTCGATGCAATAGCCGATTTGAAAGATTTGTGTGTGTCCAAATTTTCTTAGTCGGAACAGCTGCTATTACTGAATGGAATTCTTTTAAATTGGTTAAACAGTTCAGAAATTCCAGTTAGATTTAAGGTTAAATCTGTACGATAAGGTGAACCAAAACTTTACAAACAAACGATTTTTTTCAGTTCATCGAAATATACACGATATTAGTTTGTTAGGAAACTGATCTCGTCAGGGAACTTATAGTGAATTCTGTAATTTTTCTATATTCATATTTTTTATCTCAAATCTTCTGGTTTGGAACTGAGAGACTGAAAAAATAGTGCGAAAACTTCGTTTAAATATACCGATCAGAATCATTTCTTAAAAACGATATGTATCCGTCTTACTGGTCACATGTCTATCCACGTTTTATTATGATCACTCTGCAGGTCACAATTGTGGAGATGGCTCGATCTTCCCGGAATTCCTGATGTAAAATTTTAAGATGGTCAGCCCACAATTAATTACAGCTCTCATAAAGACCCTCTTCCGAAAACCAATTAAAAGTGCATAAATCTCAAAAATATTAGTATTCTGATAATGTTTCATAAACTTATTAAAGATTTTTATAACCAAATAACACTCTTCCACATTTTACGAGGATCGTTCAATAATTTCTTCTTACAATCCACTTTTCAGAAAATTGGCATAATTTTACCGGAAATTTGATCATATTTATTTGGTACAATAGCTGCAACTGCACATTTTACTGAAAACTGAGGTTGTCTCAGATATCGGTATATACCTTATTTATTACGGGTTTCGCATTGATTTGGGTAATAACAATTAATATGGATAAACTTTTTGAATTCTAATTATTAATTAGCTCTTAATAAAGGTTCCATAAGATACAGACGTACATATCAATATCGACTCAGATTTAATTTGGAAGGTTGGAGTCTCGATGATATTTGGTGTTAGACAAGATTCAAAAACAATTTTGATTTCAATCTTTCCTTTTCTTAAAAGTATCTTTTTGAAAAAACGAGTCATTATTGTTGTTGTAACAGTACGTTATAGCTGTTGCTGGTTTGACAATGTTTGACCGAGTATGACCGGGGTTAACTGTCGTGTAAACTCTATTTAGTTGTCAATAACACTTAGTGCTAATAAACCAGAAATACTTTTTCCCTCACCCAATATTTTTGTACGATTAATACTTGTACTCATACATCTTGTAGTTTTACAAAAAAAAAAAACATTTTATTTTGGTTTTAAAATGTTTCGTTGTACATTTTTCTGTTGTTTTTAGGAGCGGCTTTATTTAAATCACGTCTTTTGTGAAATAAAAACAAAAACAAAAAAAAAGACAATAATTCTAAGACTCATATTACTTGTAGTACCTCATATATACCTTATAAAACGTATTTTAACCTGTTTCTTTGATAATTTTCGGTTTATGGTTATGACGGTATTCTCAGCACAAAAATAAAAAGTGAAACAATTTGCATTTAATAAAATATTTCAATTATCAGTAACAAATATTTCATTTTAATGGATTTTTAAAGAATTTCATAACAAAAATTCTTAGAAAATTGCAAAATGAATTTTAAATAATTATATAATTTTTAAGGGAGGGAACAACAACCATTATATGTGATCTTAAATACATTTTTTTTTGCAAAAATAGAGCGTGAAGAATTTTAATTAGAGTTATTTGAAAGAAAAAACTCAATAAAACATAATTTAATGGAAATTTAGTTAAAAATAAACTGAAATAGAACAGTTTCAAATATGGAGTGTAGATGAGTCATAGAAAGTTGCGATATGATAGTGATGGTAGCATGATAAAGAAATAAAACGATAGAACGATAAATAGGCACTTTAAAGAGATTTTCGGTAGTGGATCTTGCTATAGTCAGTTTGGACGAATACGAAAATTATTATCTGCTCCAAATTTATTTAAAATATTTTCTTATTTAAAGCCCACTGTCATGGAGATATTTTGCATGACATAAAATCAACTTTGGAAGTGATTCCAAATCGACCACCCAAAGTATCGTATGGTACAAATTTTTAGTTAAAGTACTTAAAATTTGTTTCATCTGATTTTCCCTCCAAGATTCGTAGAATGATTTAGCAATCTGAATTTTCGATGGCCAACTTAGACCTTAAATATTTCGCTTTGTTACTAGAACAAGGTCTAATATGATTCATTCATGATGTTATAAAAAGTTATTATAAATTTGTTCATGTCTTGGTGGATGTCAAAATATGAACATCGATTATTTGGACTTCGCTCCCATCCATTCAATGCAGAGAATACATAATACAAAATTATCTTCTGAGTCTATTTAATGATGTATTTTATAATGCCTTCAATATTTCGGTTAAATTTTGATCCAAGAACATATATTTTTTGATGTCTAAGATGATTTATTTTTAATATTATAAACCGAGTCATTCGATGCTGAAAAAATATAATACAGAATAAGTTTTTGAGTCAATTTAATGGTGTCCGACCATCTGTCCGACCGGCTGATTGTCCAAGTAAAGCTTGTAATCAAAGTCACAGTATTGAAGATGTATAGATGAAATTTGACGTTTGTTGTAATTTTTCCCAAGTAAGAAGCCTTTTGTATTTAGTTATAATCGTTTCATGATTCCAATAATCCTCATACAATTATTCTCCAAAATGGAGTTTGAAACTCATAAAAGGCTAAAATATAAATATAAATAGATTTTCAGAAAATTGGACACAAACTCCAAAACAATGTGGCTCAATAGCTTAGATTCATAGGTTTCAGACCAAACCCACATCCGATATATAAACATTATTATTGTAATAGTATCAACTTCAATTAAAGTAACTTTAAGAAGATGTCACCTTTGCTCTTAGAAGAGGAATTTGACCATCAGTTTCCCATAATGATTTTTACATCCCTCAGGATAATTACAACGGTATTCTTTTGGTTTGGCGACTTACGTAATGCCGCCATATAGAAACGAACTGTCTTCATATTATGATAAAAGGCTATAGCTTACATTTGTTAATTAAAATAAGTCAAAATTAAGCCTTGACAACAAAGTCATCCTGTATAAAACCGTTTTTAAATCAATATGGACATATGGTATTCAATAATGGAGAACAGTTTACCGAACAAGTATTGATATTATACAGTGGGCGCAAGCTATAATGCAGCGGTCTATACTATAAAAGTATATGGTTTAATGGAAATAACAACATCCATAGGGACTTGAATATTCCACAACAAAGCTGTGGAAATTTCCTAACTCAGTCTGTATAAATACTCCATATACTAAACCATTCTTAGCATTCAATATGGTGTTCAAATTCGCGAACCGAATTTGAAAAATGAAGATAAGAATCTAAATTAAAAAATGTCCTTTGCTAAATGTTCGCAAAAAGAACATAAAATAAGATCATCTAAAAATAAAGATTTTATTCCGATGTTTTTGCATCATGTCAAATATATTGATACAAACAATGATTTTAAATAATTTTTCAATATATTTCAGTATTTTAGACAATTTTTTTGGTTTATAACGAGAATTAATTAAACATGATTTAATTCTATTTACATAAATTATTTCAAATTGTTTTGTGTTGCATTTAATTTCTTACAACTTTAATTAAAACCAAGATTTTTATTGAATTCTTGTCTTATTTTCATAACCACTAAATTCAATTAAATGACTTTAAGACAGAATTTCTGCCACATGATTGCAAGTCATTCATCACTTGCAACCCTTAAGTCATGCTACAAATATAAATTTAATACTTTACCCCCCTGAGTGGTTGACTTGTTTCTAATTAAATTTAAAATTTATTTCAAACAAAAATTTACAAACAAACAAACTAAAATAAATTAAATAATAAAAATTAAAAAAAAGACTAAAATAATTCTTTAGCACAAAAACGTCACTTGTATCCGTTTCATGTGCATGTTGTAAATATGTTGTCAAGGTTTTACTTGCATTATCACCATTGTCTAATATTGTTTATATGTATCTAAGAGTACGAACAGTGAGGGTAATGGAAATAGCACTATTATTAACATAAATTCTTTTTTAATCAACAAATATTAGGTTTTTTCCTAAAAGTGGTATTGAAATTTAAAAATTTAAGAAAAAATGGAATATAATTTCCATTTCAAAAACACTTATCTGTAGCTACTTAGCTGCTCACATCTGTATGCTCAAGAATTTCAAAGTTACACAAAAAGTATTATTTGTATTTAATAGTTTTTCATAAAAAATGTGTGTATTTAAATAAAGTAAAATATTATTATAGATTTTTTAAAGCTTAAAATAACAACTAAGGAGAGAGATCGAAAAATTCTTAACACAATTTTGGCCCAAGTATTATTTAATTTCTTCTTGATCAAGTTACCTTTGTAAAATATGTCGATGATTATGTTTAAGTCAAACAAATGAATATTTAGTTAATCTGGTTAAAATGAGTGACCTGAAAAAAGTGCGAACTAAAATTATTAAATATTTTCAACGAAATCCAACAAAAAAAGTTTCTGACATAAACGTTGCTAAAAATGTTAAGGCCAAAAACAAAGCACTGAAAAAAGTCAATTTTTATAAAAAATTTTTCTTGCTTTATAATGGATGCAGATTTTCGCAACATTTTTGTTGCTGATGCTCAAGGGAATGTTTAGGAAAAGTTTAGGAACCAAAATGAGTCAACATTTTTCAAAAAGTTATTCAGTTGCAGCGGAAGAAGCCAATCGTTTGTAACAACGGGCTCTATAAATACCGAAATTTACATTACGGAATGTTTACAAAAAAGGCTGGTTCCATTCATAAGACTTCATAAAATGTGTCCACTTATTTTTGGTCTGACTTGGCATCATGTCATTATGTCATATTATTATCCCTTGAGTGGTCCAAGAATAATAGTGTAATATTTGTACCAAGAAAGACAAATCCTCCAAACTGAGCGGAGCTTAGGCCTGTGAAGAGTTATAAGGCTGTTGTTAAAAGAGAATTGGAGAGTACAAAAAAAAGGTGTACAAAAATATGGTAGATTTTAAACTGCAGAGTGGCAAAAAGTACTATAAAAACGGTAATGGAAGGGTTTCCGAAAAAGGTTCAAAATTTCATCATCACAGTGTTTTTGTAAATTGTAATAAAAATTTCAATCAAATAAAAAATTAAAATTGTAAGTTCAGTGGTCTCTTTCTTTTAATACAAATTTATGTTAACAATTTTTGATCTCACTCTTTATTATATTTTAGTTCTTTTTTTATTGAGTTTTAGACTTTGATTGCTGCTCTTTTTTATAGTTTAATTTTTTCTATTCTGCTGCAATAATTGTTTTTTATTTGCAATAGAATTATAACTGGTTTAAACAAATTTGGTTAAATGTTGTTAAACTAAACAATGCCAGCAACGACAATTGTAATAGCAACAGCAACAACAACAGCAACAATAAAAGCAACATGAATGGTAATAACAAAATTATGTAATTGTTGCAATTACAAAAGAATGTTAAATTGAGTGTGCAGATAGTTTTTTTTTCATTTTATTTTATTTTACTTTATTTAGTTACAATATCAAACTTATTGTATTTAGAATTATAGCAAAAACAACAATATCTTGAAATTATTATTGCAAAATACTTAAAAGTATAAATTATAATAATTGTAAATAATAAGTTATAAAACAAATAAATTTTAGTCAATTATATGACATTTACATGTTATTAATAACTCTAACAAAGTTATAGAACAATTTCATATAAAAAAAAGAAGTAAAAATATTAAGAGTCAAGTGTATTTTTATAAGAATTTAAATAATTAAAAAATAATTTACCATAAATTCTTTAAAATGAAGCAGGAAAAAAATAGTTGTTGTAACCATAATCGATAAAATGCTATAAAAGTGTGATCAAGAAAGTGTGGTTGTGCTATAACCATCTGACGGTTATGCACTTGAAAATTATGTTCTGTACTATATTATGGTTGTGGTATTACTACACATGATTTGTTTATGCTCAATAATGGTTGCTGCAACTATCGTTGTGTAATTATCGAAATTGTGGGTTAAGTACTCTAAAATATTTTACTATTATTGTTCAATCAATGAGCCAAACTCTATGTAACTTCGTGTCACAGTTTCAGAAATATGCGATATTGAAAACTTAGTTTAGAAAGGAATACCATCCCCGTCTCTATCCAAAATTTTATTTATTTTATTATTATAATGTTATTATTTATCAAAGCGACAAATTTCAAGAAACATTTAAGAGATATGCGATATAAAAATTGTCGTATTTTTAGGAGATTATTATGGCCACGTGCTCTATCCGCAATTTTTGTAGACTTCAACAATATGTTGTCAAATATCTATTTATAATCCAAGTTTCGTGAGATTTCCTGTTTTGGTTACAGAGATATACATTGCGAAGTTTTTCATTTGCAAGGGGATATTCCTCCCCCCATTTTCCCATTCAAAAATTTTATAGTGCGTAATATTTTTCACTAAAAGCAATATAATCGTGCCAAATTTCATGAAATTTCAAGTTTTTGGAAGTTGTCTCAGATATCTGTCTTTAACTTTTTTTACTAAACCGAGTTTGCCGTTTTCAAATAGGAAACTTTATACGACAATAATAAATACTTAGACCATTTAACTCTGTCTGTGAGCTTACCAGACAGACAGGCAGACAGACAGACGACGCAGATTTTCATTTAATGCAAAAATATGGCGTTACAAAGGGATTGACCATTTTTATTCACTCTCATGATCACCTGCCGTGGTAGAGGGTATAAAATGTACTGTTTTCGAAAGAAAAGCTTTTGTGTTTTAAACTTGTTCAAAAATATTGGTTAAGTCTCAAGTCCCCCTCAGTACAATGTGATAAAATTGATTTTTTTAAATAAATCTGTAACTATTGATCAGTTTGGACTAAAAGGAATGAGGGATTATAATTTTGGCAGTTAAATTTTTTTATCAAATGTTTCAAATTTTTTCTTATCGTTCTTGGAAATAACTTTGAAAAATTTACGTAACTTTCCAAAATCTTTCATATTTATTTTGATCTAAAAACATAAATGAAATTTATTCTGAAAGGCTTCATTAAGTAGAAAGTTGTAATTTAAAATTCTTGTTGATGCTCAAGGAAATGTTTAGAAAATTTTAGGAACCAAAAAAAGTCAAAATTTTCCAAAGTAATTGGTGTGTAAAGCAATATGTAATTGTGGCAGAAGAAGCCAATCGTTCGTGGGAAATTTTAAATTTTTATACAAAAGTCCTATAGACCTTAGTCCAGACCACTTCGAATTTGATGAACATTTTTAGCAAAATATTAATTTTAAATGATATTTTCCAAAATCTCAAAGTATAGATATCACGGAAGAATTTAATTTTAAAAACCGTAATGTGGTTCTAAAGACTTTTTACAATCCACCAACAGATGTGGACTCTGTAGTTTAAAATACAAAAAATTCATATTTGGTTTCCTCTTCATATTTAGGGAATTTTATGAAATTCTTTTAATAAATTAATAATTCTTTTTGAATTGCTTTCCTAAGGTTTTTACAATTTCCTTATAACACATTTAGTGATGAAGTGCTTGAACATTGCCATCCGACTAAACCTAAACGGAATTTGTCATGAGATTTTGCCTTATAAATTATAATTAGTTTAATTAAAATTTTTTTAATTTTGAAAATTTATATTTAACAATGTTAAATCAATATAAAATCATGTTGATTTAACATTTTAATACTTGATTGGTTTAGCCAAATCGAAAACGATATAACATTTAGGAAACAATAATTTTGCGTTATTTCAAACATTGTTTAAAAAAAAAACAACTATTTTCATTATTAATTTCACATCGGGATTTTCTTTGTGTAGACCTTTAAAGGCACCAGAGGGAGCATTTAAGAAATTTATGAAAATATTATTTTTATCTTCCATTTGTATGTCTAATGTAATTCTGGTTAAATTTTAAATTAAAATTTGAACTTACAAATCCCATATGAAGATCCCTGTAATAAAAGACAAATATATTAGAAATGTTGTATTAGAGTAAAAATCGTTAAGGAAGAGAAATTAAGTAAATGAGTTGTTTTTTATTACTACATACACGGAAAAAATTAATGCCATATTTAAAAAAAATTGATTATATTTTGTAAATTCAATTATTTTATTTATTCAAATTGTTCAAATCCTAAAATTATTTTTTTAAATTTTAATCGAACAATTTGGACTAATTTTTTTCTGTGTATAATTTAAAAGTTTCAAAAACATTTTTATGTTTTTTGGGCTCTTTTTATGTTATGTAAAATATTTAAAAATATATACAAAATTGAAAACAAAATTAGGTAAAATTCATTTATTTTTTATTGTTTAAAAAATTTAACAATTTCATTAAACATTTTAATGAAAACACTCATTATTTGCGGTCTAATGCATTTAAGCCACTTTTTTAATTTTTATATGCCAATTAAAATATAAAGAAAATCAAATTTAAAACAAGTATGAGTGCTAAATTCGATTATGCCGAATCTTAAATACCCTCCACCTTAAATGCGTGTAAGTAAATACCTTATGTTTTGAACATACACACTCACACAGGAACACTTAATGAGCCATAAAATTTGTTATATATTTTATTCTACTAAACCGATTTTGGAACGATAATTAAGTACCGATATTTTGCCAAAATCTTATTATAATTTTTAAATTTCCAATTGATAGTTTTACGTAAATTCTTAGCTGGAACTTACAGGTTTCCTAAGTTATCGGTCTATATCTTTTGATATACTGAACCAATTTTATTGATTTTAAATAGGAAACTTCTCAGGACTATAACAAATATTCGGTCTAAATTTTTTTAAGTTCTTTCAGTTATTGTGGATGTGAGAGTACCAACAACAGACAGACAGACAGATAGACGAACAGACTAACAGACGGACAGACAGACTGACATAGCTAAATCAATTAAGATATTAATTTGATGCAAGAATATATATCATGGGGTCTGAGGTGCTTCCTTCTTATGCGTTACACATGGAATGACAAAGTTAATATACCCTTCTTTACCATTTATTGTGGTGTAAAAGTGCGCTAAACAAATTGTAAAAATTTTGCCTCAAATTTGTTAAAAGGAGAAATAATAAACTTTTCATGGAGTTTTTCTTATAATTGGTGTGAATGGCGTTTATAGCGTTAATTATTGCACAAAATTAATTTAATTATTAATAAGAAACTTAATTTGAAAAACCAATACTACACTAGGCAACAGAGAATTAATAAATTTTATTTTGTTATTTAGGAAATATTTTTGTCAAAAATCGTCTTTTGCTTCAAGTGATTAATTTTTCAAAATTATGACAGTAATTTATAACAAAAGACAAGGATTTTTCGTTTTTGATTTTCCTGAATTTGGGTTGACAACAAAAGTTTCAAATTTAGAATAGAAGAATTTGTCAACTGAAGGAGGTATTTCTGGTATGTACAACGTTGTGCAGATAAACTTAAAAATTATGTATCAAAATAATTTCCTAAAATTCCAAAATGTGAAGATTCGGAGGTCCGTAAAAAGGCTTTAATTACAATTAGAAACACATTAAAATTTTTAAAAGCTCCATTTTGTTTAATATTCAGGTTCTGGGATTTCAAAATATATCTTGTTTACGGGTTTAAGCAAACTTCTTGTGGTACCCAAGTAGTCGGCAGTAAAATCCAACTGTACATTTTATCGGATCATATAAAAATGTAAGTCGATTTTGTTTGGTCCGTCTTCATGTCTGTCTTTATTAATAAACTGAAATTTGCAATAAAGATCGGCTAGATTATTTTTCCTAAGCAGTTTTTTAGGTCTAATAAAAAAACGTTGCAAACCGATATTTGAGATAATGATTCCAGACATTCGAATCAGAAGAAATCAGAATTTTCGGGGTCGAATTAAATTCTCAGGTCGCACTTTTAAAGAAATACCATATTGAAAGGTTTAATATTTTTCTTTTTTCATAGAAATGTTCTCTCGAAGTGGGGTTTTAAGCTCATTAACGAAATATAATAAATTTTGTGAGGATCGGAACATAATTTCCTATAGACGTCATATAATCTTAAATGGCATAAGTCACTCATATATGTGAGCATCATTATATATTTTAAATAATCAAGTTCTACAAGATTTGGTTCATAATTTTCCTATCTGTATTATAGTTATTTTATTTTATGCATAAGTTTTCTGAAGAGTTGTCAAACAATTGTTCTTGTTCAATTGTTATACACGAAAATTAGTCGAGTTTGATGATTCTTCTGCCACAGAGAATCGTCAAATCGCCCAGATTATTTTCGGCGAAATGAACCGGACTATCACACATTGTTGTTCTCATATTTATTACAGACATGGTTTGCTAAAATATCACGAAGTACACGAAATGCAGCTTTATTTCACTTTCGGCAAAAACTTCAACAATTTTAATGAGCTGCTACATTGTAAATTATTTCTGAAATTAAGTTGATCAAAAGACTTGCCTCACCTTAACGAGATTTTATAATTAATAAAGTGCACTATGTACTTTAATGTTTTTAGCCCACATAAATATCTCCTTCAGTGGGCAGTATTTTCCCGAAACTCCTTAAGGATCCTAGTATCGAGTTATCCCCCTTCTTTAAGTTTAATCTTCATTTGGCTTAAAATTTTCTTTAAAATTTAATTCATTAAATAATTCTTTAAATACACCTGTTAATACCTGCTGGGGTTTATAGAAATGACTTTTTTGAAACTTTAAAGTTCTTTAACCCCTGATTTATTTGTTAGAGACCGAAAAAAAGACTACAATTAAATTATAGTTATTCATGTTAAGCAAACACTTAGAATTTATATTTTTTCCACCAAAAGTACCTCATTAAAGTTTATTTAGCTCATGTACATTTTTTTAAAAATATTTTTATCTTTTAATTTTATTATTTTTCGCATATATAACTTATTTTTGAAGTTATTTAATTAACATGTTGCTGAGAATTCATGTACAATTTTCGCTAATTAGCATGTGCATAAAGATTATGAGTTCTTTTGCTGATTTCTTGAATAAAGAAAAAAATTAGAAACAAAATTTTAAACTTATGCCGGCAAAAAGGGCTTTAAAAGATTTAATGAACACTATTCAGTCATAAAACTTGTAGTTATGATGATCATAATAAATAATGAGTTGCTAGAACTAAAATTAAGGCAATAAACCCAACAGTTTTCTGGGAATATAAAGATCAGGTTATAAGACAGATAATAATAATTAAGGGTCTGAGGAAGAGATGGAAATTATATTTTTCAAGGTGATAAAATTAAGTATTTTATGACTCTTGATTTAAGAAAATAATTATTTTATATTTTAAAGTTAAGTTTTCTATAAATTATATAAAAATTTTATTGGAAAAATAAATTTCTTTACAACCATAAAATCTTTATTTTATTTGAATAATCCGTTTTTAAAGTGTTTACAAGAAAACGTCCAATAAACTCGATTACTTGTTGTCAATAATAAATTAAACGCTTTAGTCTTTAGTTAACTAAGTTATTTAGTATTTAGTTAATGCATTAAATTTTAATGGTGTCTTCGTATTCTTTTCTCATTTATTTTGCGATTTCTTTGGTCTTTTTAATTTTGCAGTCTTTTTTTTTCCTACATTTTTCGTTTCTCGAAGCGTTCAAACATTAATTAAGCTCTAACCCAAATGAATTTAGATTTATGTTCTTATTTAAGTATGTAATATTATATACACATTCAAACAGAGAGACAGACATAGATACGAGTTTATTCAGAAGATGTTAAATATTTTTAGTATCTATATTAACTAGTTTTATGGTTTAGTTTTATTTTATTTTTTCTTTTTCTTTTTCTTACTTGCGGGTATTCTAACGAATGGCCTTGACTGTATAATTTGCTTGATTTGTTAAATAAGGCAATTGCAGTTTTCTTTTACACTTCTTTTGAACAATTTTTTTTGCACAGTGGGTTGTGGCGGAAAGCAAACAAATTAAAAAGGAGAAAACAAATTAGTTTTTTTTTTTTTTAATTTCCAATTGATGCCTTTTATTGATATTGAGTTAAACGTCTTGTACATAAACTTCTGAAATGAGATCTTACGCTCATAAGGTTTGGGGTATTTTCGTAAAAGCATACTTTACTATAAATCATGGTGCAGTTCGTTTGATGGCATTGACTTTTCTTTAAAAAAATTAAAAAAGTGTTCGATTGAATCTGGAGGTTGTCTCAGATATCGGTCTATAACTTTCTTAATTCTGATATTATATCACGAAGACAATTACAAAGAAATCAGGCAAAAATTTCATTATCCTCAAATAATTAGTTCGGAATTGAGTGTACAAAAAATAGACAAAAAATGGGATATAACTAAATTGAATCAGATTTTGATTTCGTTAAATCCATATCCATATATATATTTAGTATTAAGTGCAATTAGTGTCAATTTTTCATTTTTCTGAAGCCTTCTCTTTCTAAAAATCTTGCCGTCCTGGAAATATCAAAAAAGTGAATTAAAAAAAGGAACCACAATTTTACAAATTACTGTATAAAAACGCCCAAAAATAGATGTAAAATTTTCAAGATCACTTTTTACACTTAATTAATCAATTGCAAATGATCAAGAGGTGCACAAAAATTTATTTAATTTACTATTTATAGCAGTAATTTCAACCCACTGTGCAACACTATATATTTATTAAATTTATATTTTTTTAATATCTTTCATCATTGTATCTGATGAGATCTTTGAAAAGTAGAATATAAAAAAAATATTCAATAAATTTTGTGGCTACGCATTTTGAGCGCTCAGTATATGTATTTTATGTGAAATGCATGAAATATGTGAATGTAATAAAAACAACTTTAAAAAGTTTTTTTCTTAAAGTAACACATGTCAGAAAGAAGAACGAATATGTTTAAGAAAAATAATAATGACCTGAAATGGTGAATTTGAAATGTTGGTCATAATTTATGACATTAGAATATTATGGCATATTAACCCATAGTGCGAAGCAAGGAAATTGAGATTCATCATAGTTTAGATATTTTCATTAAAGATTTTCATTAAAGGTTTTATGAGATTAGCGACAGACTAATTACCGGTAGAGTCCTATTATCAGCAAGTCTTTAATCCATTCATTTTCAGCTAGAAGTCTTGCCAGATCGCTCATTGTTTCATATGAAAAATTAAATGGATTATATATCAGTAACTTCCGAATGGTTAGTCTGATTTCAATCATATCATACATTATTTTGTTTCCTCGTAAAAGAAATTATGTTATTCCCAAACAATCCTTAAATAATTTCCAAAAATGGGATTTTTAACGTTCATTCCCACATCTCTCTTACGGAAATCGGAGCGCTAAAATTTCGAATACTAAAAATTTTAGAACACATTAAGAAATGCGAAAAACACATTTGGTATATTAAGCCAAAAATTTAAGTGTTATGGAAAAAATGCCGAATATGGGAAACTCTGGTTTTTCAAAAATTTAAGTTTTTACAACTTTTCAGAACTATAAAAATGGTTATAAAGTAGTCTTTTAGAACAATATGGATACGATTTAGTATACTTAAGAAAAATTTTGTTATAACTCAAAAAGAACTACTTTTTTCGGCTAAAAATCGGAGAAAAATGGAAGCCGAATTTGGGAGAACTCTGGTTCTCATTTATTAACAAAATGTTAATAAAATAATACATTTCTAATTCGATCTAGCTGAATTTTATTTAATTTATTACTTGCGGAAAAAGATGTTTAAAGATCCTATAGGTGATCCTCAACTTATAATACAAATCCCTCCTCAGGTCCCTTTTTATACATCGATCAAAACAATGACAATCGGAAGAGGTTGGGGTCTGTGGTAAAATGTTGGTGAAATAAAATTAGAAATTCAAATATTTCCAAGTAGTCTTGCAAAATGTGGTCGAAGATCTGGTCGAATTATATGTCAAGTATTAATTGCGATACGAGACTACCAAAATGTGGCAAGCAGGCGAACAGATGTTTATAATTCCCTTCGGAATATGTTGATGATCTCTTAATGAATTTAAAATAATGTATTCTTGTTGTGCCGCAGAGGAAGATATACAGACAGAGATTTAATAGCTGCCATAATTACAGAACAGACGTTTATAATTGCTGATAATCTTCATAAGATCTTAAATGATCTTTTCTTGTGGCTTCACTCTTCAAGTCCACTCATAAATCAGATAAACAGACTGAGACTTAAGAAATACAATTTTATTTTATAAAATAGTTTTTAAATAATTTTTTAGTCGTCAACCATTTTATAACTATAAATTCAGATCTTGTCAACATTTTTTTTAATTAAAGTTTTATTAACATTTTAACAGTAAACAAATTTATTATCTAATCGTGTCTAACAAATTCTTAAGTTTTTCATTTAATTATTATTCAAAGTTTGCCTTCGTAAAAATCGAGTAATGGATTTGGATGGATTTTAAATATTCTTTGGCAAATATTTTCTTTATATATATTTTTTTTGTTGTTGCTGTTGCATTCTGCTTTTCATTTTCTTTGAGTTACATCACATTGTCAGTCGTTAGTAGTTTGTTCGCCTGTCAATCATTCATTCATTTCAAATTTCGTTGAGGTATGAAAAACATGCCCCAAGCAAATGTCATCATAAGTTTTTACTTCAGTTTATCTAATAAAATAGAATTGATGATTATCAGTCGTTTAAAACGAATGAACGAGTGAACTTACAAACGAACATTGGACTGGACTGTCTCATGCAAAATATTAAAATGAAATGTGAGTGAATGTGTTTGCAAAATATATATGTATGGGTGTGTGTGAATGTGTATGCATGTAGATATGTTAACGGTTTCTTTTGCCTCAACGGATTGTTTGAAATGTTAGCAACAAAGTATTTGAAAGATTGTTGTTATGTTAAGGCGCTACTTTGGTTTATGTAGAGAATAAGGGTTTGTTAGGTTGTTGTTGTGGGTGTAATATTTAGAAAAATTTATTGAACGATTAAATCGGAGCCGATATTAGTATGTCCATTTGCAGACCTTCACTAATGATCTTCACATGATTATCAAGTTGTTTGAAAAATTTAAAGAGGATTAAATCTGATCCGATAAATAAAAACTTAAAATGGAGTTTTTATCTGTGAAATTTGTTTGGTCAAATATCAAAAGTCTTTGAAATCGTATGGAAAGGATCGCCTTCAATCACACTCATTAAAGAAATCAAAATTTAAACTTCAATTTCATTAAAATTTAAAAAATTACTGGAATGTGTTCCACTAAGGAATCGGGTATCAGAAATTGGTTTAAGTAAGTTTTACCTTAAAACAGGAGAAAATCATTTAATGTCATTTCGAAAATACACCTGATATGGAGGCTGATGTTTTCGGAATATAACAAAATCTTCATAGATTCTGATAATTTATTGTTTTGAGGTAAAAATGATGTAGACAATTTTTAATACCCTGTTCCGAAGTAAAGTAAATTCCAATAACGGTGTTCTTCATCGATCCAGACAGAAGGTTGTCAAGAGATCAAATATTATCCGATGGATGATTATGACTTCATGTCAAGTTCAATCTTCTAGTCCTTTTTATTTAATGAGTCTCTTCAGATTAATCAATTATCTTTGGTATAGAACTTCTATGATCATCAACCCGATTTTAACAGTTTGAAATGCAAAGCTGCCATATAGAACCCTTTTGCCGTTAAGGGTTTTAAAATCTTGAAACTACTTCTTGCAGAAAAATTTCATTAAAATTCTCCATTAAGAAGTTTTTTATTTGCGTTAATGTTTCTGTGACCGATTTTAAGTGGATCAGTTCTCATTAGACTATAGGTCCTCATAAGATCGATTCATAGTCTATAGCAGTCATATAAATAAACCTTTTTTCGTTATTCTTAGATGATAAAAGTCCTTCTTGCAGAAAAATTTCATTTTAATTCAAATAATTTATTTGTCATTCACATAAGTGTCCAATATTCTTAGGACCAGTCTATAGATCCTAACTTTTCAGAAATATATAAATGAAATTCAGGTTAAAAAGATTGTCATATTACTGTTTTAGAACATTTTCTATAGAATGTATCTTATTTTAGACTTAGGTGATCGTAGCATTTGGTCTTCAGTACACTATAGATCCTCACTTCTCATAGTAGAGTTGAACTTCAGAAAGCTTTAGAAATATAACAATGAAATTCAACTTTAAATGCTCGATACATTACGGTTCTCAAAACTTTTTCTATAGAAAGTATCTTAAATTCGCCTTAGCCGATCGTAGCATTCTCATTTGGTTTTTGTTAAAATTTATTGTAGCTTGCGAGGGTGTGTAGCTACAAATTTTAGTATGCTAAACCATAAACTCTTTTTTACCGTAAAAGGTGCAAATAAATTAAGAATATAAAATGAATTTTTTTCACATTTTTTTAACTTAAGAAAAAGAAAAGAAACTTTTTTTTGTATTTTTGGCAAATAAATTAATGTTTTATTTGTTTATAGATAAAATTATAAAATAAAAAAATACGACGTAGTAAAAATGGCCACACAAACAAACAAAAATTGTGGCGTCATTCATGGAAGATAACATAAAAATTCTTCATGCATATACATATACCAATCCAGAGTATGGACAGACGGATCAGCCAACAAACCACACCAAAGACTATTTCGATGCCTGTCATTTTAATAAGTTAAAAATTCAGCAAATTTTAAATGCGAATCGAAAGAAAGTTTGAAATTTTATCATTCGCACACAGAAGAAGTTAAAAATAAAACTGTATTTCGAAAAAAAAAGAAATAAAATGATTTTATACATCATTAGATATTTTTTTATTTTTACATAAGTAAAATTGCTGTTAAATGAAAATAGATACGGGATTATGAAAAACTCTGCAACGCAACAACAAGAAAATCTTGAAAAAAGAAGTGACCAACCACAAAACCTACTTACGGTTTATGGATGTTTATTTGTGATTTTTTTTCTGTTTCTGGCTTTATGACTCCATGACTTTGTGTGTGGTTAGAGTTAGTTTTCCTAGAAACCTACAAAATATTTTAGCTACTTTCTGATGTTTGCTGTTACTACCACTACTGTCGTTGTCGCTGTTGTTGCTGCTGCTGCTGTTAAAATTGCCGCTATTTGGCCAAAAACAAATATAAAATGACATATACAAAACTTAGGTAATCATTTTAGTCACTCAGTCAGTCAGTCAACCATATGTAACTGGTTTTTCACACGCACAATTTCACACACACAAAAAAATCACTTTTCCAAAAAAAATTTTTGAAACTGAGAAAAAAACTAATTTCAAGCGATTTGAGAAAAAAGAAAATTTTTTTTAAAATTTTGTTGTTTTAAAAAGTTGTAGATAATCACCGACTCATATAAATTCAATATTATAAACAATCATATGTTATATGTTTTTATACAGTGTGACCCATTTACTGAGTTACAAACATAAATAATAAAATTTTTAATTAATTTTATGAAAATTAAGGAAATGAGGAAATCTACAATTTGTAAAGCATTTTTATCTATTTTGAAATCGTGTAATTTATTAACAGTTATTAATATGAAAATTATGTTGTGTTAAAAATAAAAGTTTATGTGGGTGATGTAAGCGAATCTACACCCTGTTTTTGCAAAAATCTTGAAATATTAATAGCCTTTTCAAAGGCGAACATATAATGCTAAATTAGTTTTTAAGAGAAGAATATTTTAGATTAGTAACTACATTAATCAGATATTTAATCATCATTAAAGTTTTGAAAATGTTAATTTAATTATCGATTTAATTAATGTGATGTAAAATTTACATTGAAGCCAAACGAACAGCTTTTAAAGATATTGTCACTAGAAATATTACTACTGTTGGGCCAATAATTGCCATTATGTTCTCCAGTCAATACACTAGAGCCCCGACTTGCGTCGTTAATGGGGACCGGAGAAACGTGACGCAAATCGAATCAACTTTTTCTATACAAAAACACTGTTAAGCATTTTTATCTATTTGGAAATTGTATAATTTGTTAAAAGACATTAATATCAAAAATTATGTTGTGCTAAAAATAAAAGTTTATGTCAGTGAAATGTGAGTGATGTAAGCGAATCTACACCCTGATTTCGCAAAAATCTTGAAATATTAATAGCCTTTTCAAAGGCGAACATATAATGCTAAATTAGTTTTTAACAAAATAATATTACAGATTAGAAACTATATTAATCAGATATTTAATCATCATTAAAGTTTTGAAAATGTTAATTTAATTATAGATTTCATTAATGTGATGTAAAATTTACATTGAAGCCAAACGAACAGCTTTTAAAGATATTGTCACTAGAAATATTACTACTGTTGGGCCAATAATTGCCATTATGTTCTCCAGTCAATACACTAGAGCCCCGACTTGCGTCGTTAATGGGGACCGGAGAAACGTGACGCAAATCGAATCAACTTTTTCTATACAAAAACACTGTTAAGCATTTTTATCTATTTGGAAATTGTATAATTTGTTAAAAGACATTAATATCAAAAATTATGTTGTGCTAAAAATAAAAGTTTATGTCAGTGAAATGTGGGTGATGTAAGCGAAGGGTGTAGGGGAGTTTTGCAAAACTCTTGAAATATTAATAGCCTTTTCAAAGGCAAACATATAATGCTAAATAAGCTTTTAAGAGAAGAATATTTTAGATTAGTAACTACATTAATCAGATATTTAATCACCATTTGAAAATGTTAATTTAATTATTGATTTAATTAATGTGAAATAGTACTACTATTGAGCCAATGATCGCCAACAACAGTTGGGAATGTAAAGTGTTTAAAGGTCCCTCTAAAGTATGGTAAAACCGTTTTAAGCAACGATTTGTACATGACAAATTCAGACCGGGTCTGTAGGATGTTGTTTGTTGTTGTTAGAAGGAGAGTCATCAATTATTGACATAATCTTAAGTTGTGTCAAACAACTATAAACTACACTGCAAATTCAAAATTGCGATTTCCATTTACACGATCATATAATTGTGTTATAATCAGCTTTTGTGCCAATACTTCTTGTTCTCTTAATTTTATGTCACTCTGTTTCTATAATTAAGTATATATAATTTATATATAGATGGGGAACAATAATTATGTAATAATTTTCATAACCCAGTAATATATGACTTTTTTGTAGTTGTTATTATTTTTATATTATTTTTTTGTTTCCACTTAATGTGGCAAAGTGTTAATAAAAGAAATAACACCAAACAACCTGTAACAATAACAAAAACAATTAAATGTTGCATTATTATACAATACAACAAATAGAAAAATAATATTACAAAAACTAAAAAATATAAGAAAATTTTATAAAAAACAAAAACAACATAACTTTAAAAAAATATATATTATTTATTATCATTCCTTATTAAGTCACATAAATATACAAATACGGGATGTTAAGTTTTAAAAGAAAAAAGTTTTTTTTAATGGAAAAATTAAAAAAAATGTTTCAAATGCAACCAATTTTAATCGTTTACATTTTTTGTTTTTTTTTTTTTATAGCAAAGACTACAACAACAACAATCATCATCATTATAATTATTGTAATGAAATAAAGTGTTTTTCTTGCTGTTGTTGTTTTTGTGGCTTTGTTGTCTTAAAGGCATTTCTTGCCAGATTGAAAATGAAAATTCATAATTGTCAAAAATATTTTTCATACATGAAGCACTTTATACATACAGCTGCAGTCAAAATAATAGCACCACATACATACGTCTTATTTAATTAGTCAAACAAACCATTTGAATAAAAATTTGTTCTTATAATATGGTTCTACTCATTAACTTTCTTTAAAGTAATTTTTCCAGAAGTCTTAAGATATCGTGGAGTCAAAATAATAGCACCACTCGATTTCAACTGTAACAAAAAGCTAAAAATAAATAATTCTTGTTTAAATTTTTATTGTTAAAACTAATTAAGATTTCTATTTATCATTAGCATTTTTTAATATTTCCTTTATTAGTAATAACAGCCGAACATTGCCCTCCCACTGAATTTACTACATTTTGGTACCTTTCCAGGATAATAGAGTTCTTTACCTGCTCTATTGTGGTCCATAGTTCGCTATCATTCCCCCTTATTTTATACATATGTCGAGTGGATTTACATCGGAAACATGACAGGCCACTTTATTATAGTGACTCCATTATTTTAAACCCACTTTTTAGCTAATTTTCTGGTACGCCTCGGGTTATTGCCTTGTTGTACGGCCCAAATCAGATATATACGGTGTCTTTACTTCGTCTTATATTATCACATATGCTGAACATCCAAAATAGTAAATTGGTTCAACACCATGTAACGAAAATCTTCTCCATACCATAACACTAGAACCATCGTGTTTGGAAGATTTCGTTATAAATATTTGATTTAATTCCTTTTTTGAGGCCTCCTTACAAATAAAAAATATTTTAGACTCATCGCTCCACAAAATAATGTTAGAAAACTTTAATCCATTTAAGACAGGCGGAGCTTTCAAATTATATTCCCCAAGGACTTTTTTATTCTTTTTTGATCCCTGCAGCTGAGATAAATGTCGTCTTTTTTATTTGACTTAATATACGATGAACGATTAAAGGTGTCGTCACAGACTTTTAATTTATAGGTTATGATATTTTATTCTCCAATAATATTTCTTATTTCGGCATAAGTTTGTTCATCAGAACCAAGCTTTTTAATGAGTTCACGTCTTTTTTTGAAGTAAAGCGTTTAGACCAACCCATTATTTAAATTATAATAACACGCTTCTTGAAAACTTTTTTTAATTATTAATTACAGAAATAACTTTATCTCTTCTACACTAAAAGTTATAGCAATTGTTTGAAGTATTTATGATTTTTTCCAAGTATAATAGAAATGGTGATATTTTAAGAGGTCCCAATCTCATATTTTGTCTTTATAATAAAATTTATTGTTAAACTCAGATTAATTCAAAATAAATGCATTAATATTCTCAGATATTACACTTTGAATAACGGGATTGAAAATTGTAATAAATACAAATCAGCAACGAAGATGTGACATGTGAGTGGTGCTATTATTTTGATCGCAGCTGCACTTACATACATATGTATATAGATTTGGGGAGTTATCGTTAGCAGACGAAGATTATGAGCGGAAGAGTGAGAGAGAAGAAGATATAATAAACTAAATGGTAATTTACTAATTGTAGAAAATCCCCTTAGGATTTGACAATTGTGATGTTTAAAGTGATGCCTTAAGTTTAAACTGAAGTATGATAAAGTTTTGGGAATAAATTCATTACACTGAGAGATAAAATTGATATTTTGAGTTTTTAACTTATACAATAATTTTAATATCTCATTTATTCTCTAGAAAGGGTTGTTCACGATCTTTTTCAGAGGTACTTTTTGAAAAATATTCCGAGCGATCAAGGATTGGTATTCTTTTTAATTTCCTAGAGATGTGGTTCGCTTAGAGTTGCTTACAATGCTCCCGATATTGGATACCTTTCCTTAATTGAAGCAAAGGAATTCCAAACTAAGCAAAGAACTTGGAATATTAGAATTTTACGAAAATCGGCCCATCTTTTTCTTAAGCCCCTGTTTTCCGAAACATTTAAATAAATAACTTTTTTACAAGCACAAATCATAGAATCAAATTTTGGTCGGTCCATAAGTTTTCAAACAAGTAAGTTAAGGCCGACTCAGATTTTCAATGAAATGAAAATTTCTAAATGCAAAATTTTGATACACCCCACAATCAGCGTGTCATATAGGATGCAATTTTTTTATAATTTTTGATATTTTTTTGATTTAAGAATAAATAAAAAATAATTCAACTGGAATCATTATCTCGCTTTTATATATAAGGCTACTCCTGGAATATCGATTAAAGCCTTCAAAAGTGGACCAAATCCAATTTTGAAGTCACAAATTAGGTTCCCAAACATGGTCTCATCACGGATTTTGGTTTTGGCAAATACGACTCTTAAATATTGAAATAGTGAAATTCAGTTCAAATATCTTTCATTGAAATTTTCAGTCCATTTGGTAATAATATTCTTGTCATTTGATATATTAAAATGAATTGAAACCCCTGAAATTATGAATCTATATAATTTCAAAAACTTTGTAAATCTTTTAGCATTGAATGCATGTCATCAATTGTTAAACAACAGCTGCATGTGATCCAACTTATCGTCCTCAAAACGTTTTAATAGTTTAAATTGAAAACGATAAAATATCTCGGTATAAAGTAAAAACCGCATAATGACAAATTGAAGGGTATAACAAATCACGATATTTTCTTTGTAACGTTGTATGTAACCTTCAATAAATTTCTCCTTTAAACTATCAATACCAAAAACAAAAAAAAAATGCAGTCCAAAATCTATTACCTTTTTTTCAAATTAACCATATTGAGATAATAAACAAATGTGCCAATTTTCGACTCTATAAATTCTATTGTTCATTAACCCTTTATGGTACTTAAGAGGAAAACCAGTAAAATGTTTATTGCAAATTACAAGAAAGTTTTAAAAAATATGTATATCTGAACATACATGTGTACAATACGAGGCCTGTAAAATTACATATATGTATAATGGTCAGTTAGTACTTGATAAAACTCACATCATGGTTAATTTAAGGTTATATTGTATGTATTTTAATAATGGACCCAGTGATGAATGGGAAGGACGGTTAGACTAAAAGAGAATACAAATGTATGTAAGTGGCATACATATACATTGAAAAACTTTATTAAAAAAAGTTTGTATATTCGCACATAACATGAATGCTGGGTATGCGGCTGCTGGTTAAGATATGGAAATTTTTATGGTTTTTTATGTTGTTTTTTTTCTGCATTGTCATCAGTATGAAAATAGTAGTATATCTGTATGTGTATACTTAACTTTCACTCGTTGGATGGAAACCTCTATTTAGAGCTTATAACTCTAATACTGTGTCTAAGTGAGTGAATAAGAAAAACTTACGCTTATATGATTAGAAATAAATGTGCATACTTTAAACTTTTAGTAGTTTTTTTTTCGTTTTTCTTCAAATAGAGTATGAGAAGTACTAAAAGTTATAATGAAAAAAGATCCTTAACTTTAGCTATGGTCTGTGGCAGTAACATGGAAAGGGTGTTGAAATAAGGGCATTGATTTCAAAAACAGAAAATCAAAATTCTTATCGATCAATGTAAAAAATATTTGAAAATATTTTCAATTCTGATTTATGTTATATATTTTCAAAACTTGACTCAATTATAAGAGTACAGTATACATGTTAATGTTTTAAATTAGTTCAGAAGTTAATATAAGTCAAATTTTAATGTAGAACGATATATATAAAAGATGCGCACACACTTTAATACATTTTCCTTTATGTAAGTCAAATATAAAGAGCAGCAGTCATGTCATAAGCAGAATTTTAAGTCAAATCTCGTAAGTCAGAAAATCTTTATTTTGAGTACCTCTGATTTATATTGTAATCAAGAACAGTGCAACTCTACCATCCATTCATTCCGGTTTACTTACGACTAGACAAAATTAAATTAAATCCAGCCTGATCTTCATTTCAACACTAAAGAGTGTACATTAATTTCGACGAATGGGAATCGATCATTTTGGGTTTCCTATAATTAGTAATCAAACAAAATCAAAACCTCTATCTTTCACATTTCATACATCCGAATGTGTTTAAATGAAATTACTCTCATCCAAATTCTTAACGATTCCGGGGTGCAAGTTAGGGATCTTTGAAATATCTTACTTCCAAATTAAAATCAGCCAGAACTTAATATTATTTTAATAAAAAAGATCGTTAACCTTTTTCTATCTTCCACATTTCATATCCATCAATTATTACGTCTGATTCAGATTATGGGTTGCAAGTTATAGATCATTAAAATAGCTCACTTCCGTTATGAACAACTCAGAGATCTTCCCATAATAGTTTCAAAATGATTTTTACAAAATAAAATTTCAGAAATATGGAATATATTATGGAGTGCAAATTATGGATCTAATAAATACCCAACTTTCAGTGCTACCTGAATTTATTTTAATGAAATATCTGATGGCCTATTTTCGAGCATTGTAACTCGGCAAATAAGATCATTTTGGCTGTGAAAATTAAAAAAAACAAATATCTCCAGAATTTTATTTCAGACTTCACTTGTTAAAAAGATAAATTTTAATGCAAAAAAACTTCTCCTTATAAAACTTCTTTCAAATTTAATTGTAATCGATGCTCTTATATCTTAAAATAACTGAACAGTTGCACCAATTATATTATCTTATACCACTGATCGTGGTATTCAAATTAAAGCAATCAGCTGACCTTTAAAATTTGAGGTGAATGAAGGAACTTCTGTTTATAATCTATATTCCTTAAGATTATAGAAGGAGATTCAGAGATTCGGAGATTCCATTTGTTAATCTTAAATGATCGCAGTATTCACCAAATAAAAACTTTTCACATTTGAGATGGTTGGAGGAGGTTCTCTATGTTCTTAAAGATAAAATCTCATTTTCTCTTTGATTTTCTAAATGATTTTGAAATGATCATAAAAAGTGTTTATCTTATAGTATCAGATATTTATTCCCTCCGATATTTTGACTTTATTTGGCCCTATAAAAAATATTTTTTGACTTTTAGTTTTCTACATTAAACGTATTATTCGTTCAATATTCTTTAAAAATCCATTCAACCATTCAAGATTTAAAGGTAACATCAGTTATCGGTATATAATTCCTTTTTATATACCATGTGAATTTTAATATTCATCATTTGTAAAACCCTGTAAAATTTTTTAATATTTTCTTTTCAAGCGGAAAACCTATAAAGAAAATTATTGCACCAGTATAAAATGAAGCAAAATTTTTTTCTTTTAATTCGTAACAACTTTAAACTTGTTGTTTCCCCTTACTGAACTATAAAACAGACTTGTGTTGCCACAAATATGTTTGAACAGATAACATCAAATAGTTTGTTTGTAGGTACGTGTATAATGACGAAGTTGCATATTATTTTTTGCTATAATTTTTGTATGAAGATTTTATTATCAAAAGTTACATTAAACTGTGATGTTTAGACGATTAAGTTTATGAATAAAGAAATGGGAAAATGTAAACTACAGTTTATGCCAAAAGTGATGAGCTTAGAGTATTATAAATTACCGTGATGGGCTCAGTACGTTAGAACGTCTGTTGCAATTTTTATGATCGGACTATATATATACGTTAACTATTCAAAGGGTTACAACTATTTAGAGATCTTAGAAATATTTCTTAAATAAATTCTGAACCACCAAAATCGGTTTAAAATTGATTATAGTTCAGTCTCGATTCCAAAAGTTTTATTTATATTATATGGCAGCAGATCAGGGACCATAGGTACCCTATTAAGTCATATCTGAAGAAACCTATAAGAATCATATATATGTAATGTTGTAGGGAATTGTAAGTCAGATTTGACTGATTATATTTTTTTTGTTTTTGTTTTAATACTTTTATATTTAAACTTTACTTCAATTGTTTCACTATTTAAAGTTATTTTCTTCAAATTTACATGATTATGTTCAGTTCAGTTTCTTCTTTTTCTTTACTCAAATTCATTGTAATTTAAGTTTGTTTTAACTTGATCTGTGACATAATTTTTTTTTTACTTTTTACAAATTTTCATTGTCTTCAGTGGAAGTTTTGCGAAAATTAATTTCAAATATTTGTTTAGCGGAATGAGGGTACAGCAAATTGTTGGAAAACTCATTTAAATTTTTATATTGTTGGAAACAGATAAATGTCGCTTTTTTGGTTCAATTAACAAAAGATACATGAAGCAAGTGGGAAAGAAAAAAATCGGTTGAGATAAGTTTATATGGAGGGTCATTCATAACAATGCATCAATATATCACTTACAAACAAAATGATTTTCGTTTCATGTTTAACATTCAAGCAACACTCTCCGAAGCGACTGGAACTCTATATAAAGATTTTTGAATTAATCGCAACTCAGAGTTTATAATGATTATTTTGGATCAGGGTCAGAACCTAATGCAATTGATAATGACCGATTCATTATATAACATATCTCCTTTGTAAATGACTTCCTGGAATAGGTCCATACTAAAATTTGAAAAGAACGTGATAAAATTATTTATCACATTCAACCATATCGATCGATCATAATTCAATTAATATGGCCATTTTTATGAGATTCACTTAGATGTTTCCAGAGATAAGCGACACCAAATAATTCAAATATAATTCATTAAGTATTGCGAACTTTAAACTCTTGCATTAAACTTTATCATTAAACTTATTAAAAGTGATCCTGAGAGAACCCACGTGGAGAACCAACCGATCCGCAGTGTGTTTAAATTTTTTTGGAAAATAAATCTGTTACTTTCTAACCATAAGAGATTCTCCATGAAAAGAGCTGATATAAAATTGATTTTGATTATATAAGTCCTTTTTCTGGCCTTGTGTATGTTGATTTAGTAAAAAATCGCCAAAAATTCATGTATGAATAAAGATATTTGTATGTAGTCAGTCCTTAGAAATTTCTTATCTCTTATAGCTTCAGAGATATTTTTTTATTCTTTTTTAAGTTAGCGGACTTAATAAATTTACCTAACAAATTTAAAAATTTGTTTCAGATTACAGATATAAATATATGAAAGCGTTAAAAAGTTATATTAATCTGAATTTAGAAAATCGAAATTTAAGGGATTTTTTTTCCTTAAAGGTGGCAACTTTATTAACTTATTAAACCAATTTTTTGTTCGGGACTTAAAATTTTTGGATTAAAAAATTTTCACGAAAATGCGTGTAAATTAAATAAGTGTGAATTTGGGACAAAAACTTCAGAAACCCTATGCAAAATAGTTCAATATTAATAATAAAAAAATAATTCTTAAGCTCTCAAATCGCAAATCTGGATTCATGTCTAAATTATCTTTAGTATATGATTTATAGCTGCATATCATCCTATAATCACAGGGTCAAAAGTAATTTTTGTAATATTTTTGAAACAAAGAGGAAGTTTGGGTATTTCCACAAAGAGATCTTTTTAAATCTCTGATCTGTAGACAAGATCATTATTTTTTTTAATTTTAATATTTATTTTATTAAAAAAAAACAAGAATTAAAAATATTAAGTTCTTCATACATTTTTTACATTAAACGACATTTCAGTTATTTTTTCTTTAAAAATTTTGAATCTCTATAATCTAACGTAGATTCCATGGATGCGAAATGCTTGTGTAAAAAAGGAATACCTTAGCTGAAATTTCAATCTAAAATAGGCTTCCTGTAGTCAAATTTAGTTATTTTCCATACATTATTTAAATACGGAACAACTAACCAGACCATACCCTAATTGAACACATGGAGTGGTATATAGTAAAAAAGACTTAAATAACTTTCCGCCCTAAACCCTTAAGCATCCCACAAATTCCCCATTGAAAACTTTATGAATGTTTCCCTGTAATATTTTCAAAAATAATTTTAACCCCTGCAAATGATTCTTTCTCAACTTCGATTCATGCATATTACCATATTGCGTCCAAATGCAGTTATTTTGTTTAAAATGACCTCAACATAAATATTATGCCATAATGGCATACCATCGAAATGTCTAGTATTTAATATGATTGTTATACAAATAAATTGGTAACTAACTAAACTAAATTGAACTGAACTGAACTGAAAAGAGAAAAAGAAAAACTTGTTCGTTTTATGTCACAGGTGACATTTGCATAAAAATGTACGTATTCATACATTTTACATGTTTAATCAAGCATAAAACAAAGAATGTAACATACATGTATGAAGGTATGAAGAAATGAATTAATGTTATTGCAGAGGTATTTTTTTATTATTGTTTTTTATTGTTGCTGTTGTATGTTTTGTGGCTTAAACTAAATGTATTGTTTGGTATTAATGTCAATTTGTCACGATGAATAAAATAATAAAATGCAATAATACCACACACATATACTAAATCGCAGATATACTTATAGCTGCATTGCTAAAAAAGGGGAAGTGTGTAAGGGCTTTAATGGTTGAGGCCTTTTTCAAGAAGCTTAAAACTCCCTTTTATGTTTTTTGAAAATAAGCTTTAATTTTTTATAAAAGAAACTTTTTTAAAAAGGTTTTTTTGGAGAAAAAATATTTCCTTTCTCTTGTATAACCAATAGGGTGGAAGAACCTTAACCTTGTAATGGAAATCCTGACTTCTTTATGTTTTCAAGGCATTTTTTGATATAACTTCTAATATTCCATTTCCCTCAAATTTTTGCATTAAATATTTAAAGAATTTATATGGAGAATATTTTACCTTAATGTTGGTGTTGATGTGTTGAAGTGTTTTAGCAGATAATGGAAATATGATTTATTCATGAGATTTAAAATGGAGTTTATATTATGATTGAAAGCTACTTTAATAAGAAGTTGATATTTTCTTAACCCAACTTCGAACAATGAAGCACATTTAAATGCAAAAAAATTAAAAAAAAACTTTTCATTTATTATAAATATATTCAAATTGCGAAGATGACATTAATTTTGGATTCAATTTCATGATATGTTATGTAACAAATATATCAAAGATAAATTTTCAGTAACAGATATTGAAGTCACTTTTCTCAGAAAATACAACCCAAACTCATTGGTTCCTAAAACAAATTGAAAATAGCAATGCAGTGTGACCCATATTTCATTTAATAGTCTAGTTCTAAAATATGTAAGTTCTAAAATATGTATGCTCTAACTTTGAGGATGAGATACAGATAGCATTACCCAACGAAAAACGTTTTCAAATGAAAGAAGAATGTGAGCAATCATTGGAGGACAGAAGCCATTTCCATAAATTAAATTGTGATACATTCAAGATAAAGAAAATTGGATCATAAATGAAATAAAGCAGAAAAACATTCCAATGCGATATTGTGTATTGGAAATTAAGCTTGAACTCTACAAAAAAGTCATCTTTTGAATCGTGTTGTTTTTAATGAATCAACCAAATCAACGTCGAAGTCAAATACATAATGCTAAGACATTACTCTATATTGGGTCGGATCAAACAATTACAGGGGTCCTGTTTTGAAGAGAGCAAAGCTCGGTGATTATATTTGACCAAATATTCGGCCAGTCAAAAACAATTTAAAAAACGGTGGATGGGAAATTTTGTTACATCAGCCTAATATTCTTGACCGTGTTCAAACAAAATTAAATGATTATTTTCGATATTAACATCTCAAATGTCTCAAAATTTCTTCAAAGTTTTTAGATTTTTAGAAACTAATTTATAAATATTAAATAAATTCCCTAATTTGTAATCCATCATCTTATTGAATAAGAACACTTCGGGTTTCATATCAGGCCAAATTTCCCCTACGGACGCAAGAGCTAATTGAAGCATATGCAAAGAGCTTGAAATTGCTCTGCAAGCAGCCAACATCGTATTTTTGTTGAGATGTACGAGTTCTTCTCATTTCTATTGGCTCCCTTAGTCATGCTTTGGTCAATAAGAGCTCTTATCAATGGGTTCTTAGCAACCTAATTGAAGGGCCTATTGATGACCATAGATTTGCTCTATCTCGGACATTTAGTCTCTGGCTTATTTGCGGAGATGATTATCCACTGGCCTCTGCTTTCTGGTTTGCAGACTAATCTAGTTCATATTGTTCATCATTACACAAAGATTTGATTGACTTGAACCCAAGTCCCTAGGACGGCATGTTGTTCTATGGAAATCTAATGCCAATAGTCACGTGAATTGCTCCCAAAGCAGGGTTAAAAGTGGAGTTTGTATCAGCTTTTGAAGTAGTTTTTGTGATGGATAGAGGTACTTCACCGCTTCTAAAGCCTCTATACCCAGAAGGTTAAATATTGTTTTTTTGCAAACGTACAATATGCAGTATCGAAGTTGACTTCTTCTTGACGTTATTTTTAGTTGGTTCGAACCAAATATTGCTGATATTTTTGGACTTTGTTCTTTTTGGTTCCACTTGGTTTGGTTCCACTACCTCAAAAATTTTATTCATTTTTTCAGTGATAGAAAGTCAGTGTTTGTTTGTGCCTTTCACACCGAAATATTGATAATGAAATCACAAAGTTGATTCAAGTTATAAATATTTTAAACCAAATAAATTTTATTAAAAAAAAAAAATATTTTCTATTTATTTTCTCTTCAATTTTGTTTTTTTCCCAAAATATTAAAAAAACAAAAGAAAAATTTTCTGAAAAAACTTTATTTGTTATTGCAAATGACAAGCGTCTGAAATGGGATTCAAATGACCCCTTAATTAAAAGAAACACAACATGACATAAAATACGTAAGAAGCCCAAATATTTCATACGATAAAATAAATAAAAGTAGAATACAGTATATGGCCATAATATAGGGAACACATACATACATGACCACAGACAACATAAAATGTATTAAATAAAAAATCAAATTTTCAATTTTAAAACATTTTTAAAGTTCTCAATTTATTTAACCTCAAACAATATTTGTTCCATTCCATTTTGCAGCCTCTACGTATTTCTCTCGTAATATTTTGCTAATAAATGTATATAAACATTTATTGATGTTGATGCAATTTTATAAATACATAAAAATATTCTAACTAAAAGGCAATAAACCATAAAACACACCCATCAAAACATATAAAATGATCTGAAAAATAAAAACAAGTTCAGTTTCTTTTCTTCGTTCGTGTTCGAGATAAATACTTTTAGTTGTAGTTGAGGAAAACAATCAAGACTGTCAGTCAGAGTCATGCACCACAAATGTTTCATGTCTCTTTAATATCACATAACCTTAAACAATTAACCTCAACAAAGTTTTGATTATGAAATACTAAGAAAATTAGTATGGACCATATAAACACAGAACGAAATTAATAGCAAACAAGTAGGAATGCGTGTTGGCTATGCCGAATTTTCAATACTCTCTACTAATACGTTTCGTTCCATATAAAGTACTCACACTCATATATACACTGAATCAAATATCGTCGGCAATATTAAAGAAAAGTTTTCGTAGAACTTTAACGAAAAAAGTTGTTAAGCAAAAACTTTTTAATTAACATAATTTTTCTTTAAATTGAAAAATTTTCTTCAAAGATACGAAAAATTTACAAAATTTTTTAGTGAAATTTAGATGCTGCCTCAGATATCAGTCTATACATTTTAAAATAATTAACCGATTTTTCTGAGTTTTAATAGAAAACTTTTCAGGTCAACATTAATACTCAGGGCAATTTTCATTGAGCTCTGTCAATTATTGTGGATGTGAGAGTGCCAATAACAGACGAACAAATCGACTCAGATTTTAATTTCATAAAAAACATATATACAATGTGTTCTTAGAAGAGTCCCTTTTAAGCGTTACACACGAAATGTCAAAGTTAATATACCCTCTTCACCACTTGTGGTGGTGGAGGGTATAAAAATAAGAAAATTTTCTTTCGAATATTTTGTAATAACTTTTTAACCATTTTGTTGTTATTACAATCATTGTTGTATTAAGAACCAATAAAAAGTAGTTCAAGATAAAACATTAAAAAGTAGTAAACATTTTCTATATAAAATTTACGAGTCAAATGTTTTAATTTCAGAGTTTTATTTGTGAAACTAATCTGAATTTTGTTTCATTCCATCCGAAAAAAGTGTCAAATGTTAAAAATGTCACATTTGAAAGTGCGGATGATAGAGGTCTTGTAAAGTGAAAGTTTGTGTGATATGAGAACGTAGGCTTGACAAACATTTTATGAATAGTTTCTATAAGATCAAAACCTTAATAATGAGATTATAATTGTTGTTAAAATCTTTCATCTCTTGTATTTACTCTTTTCAAAAATTATTCAATTTTTTTACAGTGGCAACACTGCGTATAAGGACCTTATACACATAAGGCAATGTATGTTATTAGTGTTGTTGTTATTAATTTTTTTGATATTAACTTAATAATATAGAATATTTGCCATGATCCCGTGAAAAAAATATTTAAAATCCAATCAAAAATTTACCGAGGAAATAATGAAAACTGCAGAACAAACTTTTGACCTTTTTTGGCCATAACTGTATGTGTCTTACGAATTTTTCGATATCACTCCTTAATCCTATAAGTGTTTCCTTTTTTATGACAACTTCATAAGAAATAGGTGTTGGAGGTATTATGCATTTGTCCAGATGTTTGTAACGGGTAAAAACAGTTTTGATGATATCTAACTGGCACTAATTATTATTTTGGCCCCAAGACAATATCTATTGAAATTGGATATTATCGGTTCATTATTTCATGTAGGCCCCATACAAATGTCCCCCTGGAATGGGGAGTTTAGTTCATAAAATTCCTAAATATAAAATGATGTTAAATTTTACAAAAATATTTTTTTTTTACATTCTAAAACGATCTGCCAAATTATACGAGGATCGACCTATTATTTCTCATAACTCCCATACAACCACCCTTCCATCTTGAAACTCATAAATCGCACATATACGTGGGTATTGTAAAGAGATTTAGTCAAATTAAGATAAATGTAAGTCGAAACCAATGTGAGAAATTATACGATTGGATCGGTCCATATTTTTTCTAACTCCCATATAAACCCCAGAAAACAATCTTTTTAAAAGGTATAAATTTCTCATAATTGTTAGTATCATAATAATCTATTGCACATATAAAAAGAGGGCCGTACACAAAGTTTTCGTAGAAGTCATTTTCATCAACATCAATGCAACAATGTGGTGTAGGGTATTTTATATCGGGCTTGACAGACTATAAAATGTTTACTTATTTTTAAAATTAATTTTTAGGAACTTTCACACACGTGACTTTTTGGTGGTAAACAAATAATTTCATCAATGTTTCCACATAATCATTTAGCTTTAGTTAATGATTTAATTTTTTTATTATTCTACAAGTTTATTTATTTTGTTGTTTTTTTTTTTTTTTCAAAATAAAAAACGGTATTTTAGTTTTGCGAAGGCGACTAAATGACTATTTTAAGTATTATTTCTGAAATCCCATTAGAAAATATTGATTTCTAATTAAGATTTCTTTTATGTTTTAGTCTAAAACTTTCAAGGTAGTTTTCGGTGTTTCATAAGTATTTATTATGTTTTGTTGTTGTTGTTCTTCTTCAAAATATTAGAATAAAAACATTTAAATTGATTATGTAAATTTTTCAAAACATCCTATAAACAACTAAAAGATTATAGTTTATTAATTAATTAATGAATGAATGGGTGAATGACTGAATGAATGAATAGAATAACAGCAGCAGAAGATGAATAAAACATGTAAGAATGCTGTATTCAGCTATGCCGAATCTTCAATACCCTTCACCACAAATGTGTTTGAAATGATTTTGTATCGTTCATACACATACGCTTACAAATGTATACAATTTATATAAGTTTTTCTTAAATGCAACACTGGAACTCTTAATGAGCCATGTTTTTGGATAAAAATTATTCTACTGAGCTGATTTTGATAATTTTTGCGTTGAGAAAAGAGTAAAAATTGGCAAAATTTCATTCTTATTTGTCGATTTATAATTGAAAATTTTACGAAAGTTCTTCGTTTGAACTTAGAGTTGCTCAGATATCGGTCTATATATTTTGTTGTACAGCAACAATTTTGCTGCTTTTAAATAGGAAATTTTTCAAGATTATAGCAAATACTCAGGCTTAATTTTATTGATCTGTGTCAATTATGGTGGATATGAGTGAGCCAACAACAGACAGACGGATGGACAGCTCTGTCGACTCAGATTTTGATTTGATGCAAAAATATATATACGTTATTTAAGATGATTCCAACACACGGTATGACAATGTTAATACATCCTTTTCACCATTTGTGATGGTATAAAAATCTTTGATGTCATATTATTTTAAATATTTATGTATATGTATGTGTGTTTGTATGTAAATAGTATCTATGAGTTAAAATGCGTTTGTAGTTTTGCAAAATATAAACAAACAGAGATTTATAGAAATCTGTGTGAAAAAGGGAGAAAAAAATTAACATTAATATCGAATATTTAAAAATTATAGTCGGTTAAGCCCGACTATATAATACCGTACACCACATTGTTGCTACGAAAAATTTAAGAACGGCACTCGTATAATTTGTTTTTCTTATTTGTGCTTATGTGTGCTATAGACTATTATGATACTAACAGTTATGTTGAATGAATTCGTTAAGGGAATTTTTTTGTAGGGTTATATGAGAATTAGAAAAAAATATGGAATGACCATCGTATAATTTCGCACACCGTTTTTGACTTATTTTTATTTGAATTTGACTAAATATTTTTACAACTCCCACGTACGATTTATAAGTTTCAAAGTGATTATTTGGAAGGGTGACATAAATTTGGATAAAATCGTTTTATATTTAGAAATTTTGTGGTCTATAAACCCCTTTCCGGGCGAAATTAGTATAAAGCCTATATGAAATAATGGACCTGTCATAACCAATTTCAATAGGCGACGTCCTTGGACTAACATGATTAAATCGACTCAGGAAGTGATTCTGAGTCGAATGGTATACTTAAAAGTGGTCGTAACACTATTTTGTCTGTACGTTACAAACACCAACATAACATCTTCGGTGGTGTAGAGTATAAAAAATTTACATGTTTACCGCATTCTTCCTCTTTATATTGTTGTGTTTTGATTTCTTTTCACAGATCTCTTTGTTGTTGTTTATTTCTTGTCTATATCGCAAGAAAGAATTAATGAATAATTGTTTATTTAGTTGTTGTTTATTGTTGTTGTTGTGTTTTTGTATTTGGTTTAATTAAATTACATTGACTTTCAACATTGTTGCTGCTGCTGTTGTCGTTGTTCTTGTTGTTGTTGCTGCTATTGCTGTTATTGCTGTTTTTCGTGTTACATGTCTTCCGCATTTGAACATATTTAATGATTTCTTTCGCACTCCAACAATTCTTCAAATACAATTTCATCCATCTTTTTTTCCCGACTCCACCTCAAATTATGATTGTGCACAAAACGGGGAAAATATATTGTACTCGTCAGAAAATTTTGCGGTCAACAAATGATAGAATTTATTAAATTGAAAAAAAATGTTAATGCAGAAATAACGTATTTACGCATATAATGGTTGTAAGAGTTATACAGTGATGGGGAAAATGATAGCATCTTATCACTCTTATATACCCTCTACACATATACATGTGTGAAGCAACAATCTTGTAATATTTAAATATATCACACAATCAATCTTTAAGATTAAATGAAGTTCCTCATTGGACTTTTTAGGGTTGTTTCCGATATCGGTCTATCGGATTTATCTTTTGAGCCCATTTTTAATAGAAAACTTCTCAGGAAAAAAACAAACAATCTGGCCAAATTTATTTAAGTTTTGAAATCAACGAGTAAACTACAAATAGACGGACATGACATACCGCTTGTAAAGTGTATAAAAAAGTTGCAAATCCAACAACGTCTATCTTGACTTAAAAATATTGAAATTTGCTTAATAAAAAACTTCAATTGAACCTGAGGTCTATAATAACCGTCTATACTCATAAAACTTTTGGGTTGGGTAATTTTTTAAGACCTTAAATGCCTAAATTTAAAGAAATGATTAATTAGTAAACTGTTAAAATTATCGAATCAAATTGAAAGATTTTTTTAATTAAAAACTTCCAAGGATCTAAATTTTAGTAGCGCTAACTGATAAGAAATTGTATCACTGTAGATGTGTGTGACTTCTGCAAAAAAATCTGTCAAATTTCAGGTGCTATAATTTTTATTCTCTCTGTAATAATGATTATTACTTATTCCAATACTAACACATATTCTTATTTTCACATAGATTTAAGTTTGTTGTTGTTGTTTTTTAGTTTTATTATCGTTTGTATCTAAATTGTAAACAGTCACAAATTATTTATTAATTTTGTTGTTGTTGTTATGCTCAAGAAAATATTTACATTATGAATAGAAAATTAATAATTTAAAGACAATTAATAAAAAATTGTTTATGTTTAATTTGCATACAAAGTAAATTTACATAAATGTATATATGTATGTATGTACAAATGTACATAACAGATGTAGAAACTGGCAGCTGTACTGATATTTGTGCGTAAATAAAAACTTAATTATTTATTAATTAAATGAAATATAAAAATGACATTTATGTATGTAAAATGCAAATACATGTTAAGGTATGAACACCTACATAAATAATGTTAAGGTAAATTTTGTATATGGGAAATTTAGGCTTGTCATGTATAACCCACATAAGATGATCCGTTTGTGACTTTGCGTTTATATTGACGCTTTTAATACCTTTTAACATCTTGGGGTTTCGCTTCTAAAATCCAGAATATTTTTTTATAGGTTTCACAGATATGTATTCTAGGTTCATATCCCGTTCTGAAAATATAGATCAGAGGTACTCATCCACAATACCATACATTTAACTTTGTGTGAGTGAAGTAGCAAAAATTTATATTAAAGTTTTGCTCAAATTGATGAAAGATCAGCATTCATTTATAGCATGAAGTTAGCAAAATTTGTATAGTACCTCTTCGAGCCAGAGTCAAATAATGTTTTCAGGGAATTTACAAATGAAATATTTGTCATCGCATATTATTCTAACTGTTATAGTTAAAATATATGCTTTTTAGATCCTGATAAACTACTCTACTTTGAATTTGCTAGTTGTTAGGGCCTATGGCAACTGTTACCTGCAATTCATACGAAAAATTTATCAATTCAACTTCTTTGTTTGGATAAAATTGAGGCAGTTTAGTCTAGTCAGTCGTAGCATCTATATAGAGATAATATTAAAAAGCTTTTTATTGGGGAAATAATTTCTAAAATCTAATTTCATTTTTTTTTCTCAAAACTAATTAATTTTCTGTTTTTACTTTCAGTTTGGACTTCGCCAACTGGATCTCTCGCTATTATCTCAACTTTGGGCCCTTAATGATTCCATCCAAGAATTTCGTACCATGATACAAGAACAAGAACAGGACGACGATGAGACCTATTCAACACACTCACGATCACCCTCACCCTATGATTCTGTATCATCGGATGCGGAAGATGAAATTTTAACTCTTAAAAGTAAAAATCGGATGGAATTACAAAATGGCAATGTTATTACAACCCAACCAAAATTAACGACAAAAATGTATGCAACCGATAACGATTTAATAAATCATATAACAAATTCATCGTCATCACCATCATCGTCATCGACAACAGTAACACCCTCAACAATTTCGGCAACGGTAGCAGAACAACAACAGAAGTCACAATTAATGAAACCACCATTACCGAAACCTTTGGATGTTAAGCCAGTGCCACGTATGCGTAGTGCACCACCACCACCACCAACTCATCGCAAAAGTCAAACAGCACCGCCACGACCCACATGATGCTATCTAAGTGACTTCTTTGCCGAAGTCAAAACGATCATGTGCAAAGTGATTGTGGGCGATGCTAAAAAAATTGAAGAAACGAATAAATTTAAAAATAATAATTTAGAACTACAACAACAACAACAGAAACAACAAAAACAACAATACAATAATAATAATACGGTTACTAATGAAAATAATCAGCAGGTGTTTAAAAGGAATTTTATCATAGAGGACCATCCCTAATATTATAGACAACCAAGAAAAGCAATATTTTATATTTATAATTAATAAATAAAATAATTAATTAATTAATTTAGAAGAGAGAAATAAGAAATAAAAAACAAAACTATTTTTGCCAAAAGTGAAATAAAAAAAACTGCATATTATTGATTAATTAATTAATTAAATATTGTTTAAGTTAATGATTGAGTTTTAGTTTTTTTTTAGAATTCTGGTTTTAAAACTCATATGTGTATGTATTTGTTAGTACGTGTTTTGTAGCTTATAGAATTTTGTGTATGTATGTGTGTTTTATAATTATTATTGTATTTTTTGTTTATAATTTTAATAAAATTTGTTAATTTATTGTTAAGATTTATTTTATTTAAATTTGTATTTTAATCAGTTTTCTTAATTCTATTTTTTTTGTTTTAATTTTCATTTTAAAAAAATATAATTTTTTTATAATTTTAACACTGGGGTCCTGGCTAAAGGGTGTCTATTATACTACGAATATAATTTTTGTTTCTTTTCTTAATTTTAATTTAAATTAAACATTTTAATTTTCTCAACTAATTTTGTACATTATTTTTTTATACATTCTAAGAAGTGCTTTTTTTAAACAAAAACCAACATCATGATAAGATTATAATTATAATTAAATTACTAAATAAAAAAATTAAAAAATAAATAAAAAAATATTATTAAAAAATATTTTTAAAAAATGCTTAGGCTGTTTATTATTTTATTTGATCATGCATGATCATCATCTGATCATAGAACTATAATCATTTACATTTATTCTCTCTATATAGCATATTCACAACTAACTATCTAAATATTTAACATTTTTATATTTTTATACCCTTCACCATTCCAAGTCATCCGTTAAGAAATCATCTCATACTCCACGATGTATATCTATGTCCGTCCGTCTGTTTTTGCCACACCCACATCCACGATAATTGACAGAACTCAATGAAATGTGTATTTCTTATAGTCCTTTTTAAAACCAATCAAATCGGTTCAGTATATTAAAAGTTATAGACCGATATCTGAGGCAACCTCTAAGTTCAAAAAACTGTCAATCATAATCAAAAATTAAATAAAATTAAATTATACGTTCTTTATTATTGATCCGAAAATGATCAAAATCGGATCAATAAAAAAAGTATAACTAATTTTATGACTAATTAAGTGTTCCTGTGTTATAATTATGTATGTAAGAGTGTGTACATACAAAACATAACGTATTTACTTCACACATATTTATGGTGGAGGGTATTGAAAATTCGGCATAACCGAATATACCATTCTAACTTGTTTTAATTTATAAATTTAAAAATTGTAATTTTTTTATTCATAATTTTATAGTTTTTAATATCTGGATTGAATCCAGAGAAAAAAAAAACACTTTTCAATTGATATAATTAATTGGTACGTTAATATTCTATTTTGTACATACAAATATATCTTCTACTCTCATCATTATTATAATAAATAAAAAATGATAAAGAAAAATAAATTTAAATGCTTAATAAAAAAACAACAACAACAAGAAAAGAAAATAATTCAATTCATGTTCATTTAATTCATATTCATTCATTCGTTCATTATTTGAAAAATCAAAATAAAATTGTACTTCAAGGTAAGTAGCATTGTTCACTTTTAGGCCTTATTTCTGTAATTATAGACGGGGTCAATAATGCTAAGGTTAAATATGGGGGTTGTCTTAGTCTTAGAGGTTTGTGCGAACAAAGAACTAAATCCCTGTTATTGCCTTTAATTAACAAATATCATACGTTTTTTTTATAAATCATTTAATTTCTATAAAACGTTGGTCATTTGTTCTGCTATTGTGGAGGCCAATTAAGAACATTTTTTATTAGAAAATAGGAAAAAAAGTAATGGTCATTAGTAAAGGTGAAATCATTACAAAGAGAAATTTTATTTCAGAGTTTTTTATTGATTTCCTCTACTTTCACATTGAATACAGTATTTTGATTATATTTTTAATTGATTTCAAAAACGTTTTTTTTATAAATTCTCCCAATTGCCTACATGTTATTTTTAGTGATTTTCGAGAAATTGGCCTTAAAGAGCAAAGTCATTTGTTATACCCCACACTGTAGGCTGTAGGTAGTTCGGCCATTATGTGTTTGTGGAGATGTTTGCAAAATGCAGAAAAGTATTGTTAAGTATACCGTTCGACTCAGAATTACTTTCTGAGTCGATGTCCGTTCGCCTGTCTGTCTATGTAAACGTTATGAACAGCCTGCAGGTCGCAGCTTTTGATATATTTTGATGAAATTTAGTGCATATTATTATTTTGCCCTAAAGACAAAGCCTATTGAAATTGACCATATTTGGTCTAATATTTCAGGTACCTCTTATATAAATGTTCCTTCTGGAATGGAATTTTAAGGTCATATAAGTCCTAATATAAAGCGTTTTAAACGACATTTGACAGAAGTATGTCTTATGATATTCTAAAACCCAAGGGTCTGTCCATTATTTTCCATAGGTCCCATTCCAAACATCACTTTTAAGGGCATAAATCTCACGTTGGTATTGTTATAATAACAGGTCAAATTAAGATAAATATAAGCAAAATCTATATGCAAAATTATATGAGGGTCGGTTCATAATTTCTTGAATCTTCCATGTGACCCCCAAAAAATTTTGTTCATACTCATTAATTTAATATAGTTGTTAGTATCACAATAATGTACTGCACACTTAAAAATAAATCAGAAAATCAAATTATACGAGGGTAGTTCATTAATTTTTCGTAACTGCCATTTTTAACCAACAATGTGGTGTGCGGTATTAAATAGTCGGGCTTGACCGACTGTACATTCTTTCTTGTTCAGAGATGAATTTGTTTACTTTGATTGGCTGATTGGTTTTATATTAAGTTTGACATGTTAATAGCAGGGGAGTGTAGATTTTAATAGTATATCGAACATTCAACATTTTATTATTGCAAATCTTTTTTTCATAGTCCATTCTATAATATGTTTTACCCTTTTTGCCTTTAAAAGGCAAAAAATTCGGCAAAAAAAATTTCGGATGTCAGATTCCAATTTTAAAAATTGTTTTTCTGTGAAAGCAAGTTTTTATAAATATTTTTTGGAATTCGATAAAAACCTAAATTTGACAAGCAGTTAAAAATGTTATTCCACACAAGACCAAACTATGGGTTGTAAAGCTACAGTCTTCCGCTATCAATATTTATATTCTATAACAGTCCAGCCAACTGATTATAAATTAAAGATTTTTTACGAAACTAATCAATTTTACCCCACTGTGCAATAGTGTAATAAAATTTGTCACAATTTTTTGTACTGAACCGGTTATTTGAATAATGATGCATGTTAATGTAAAATATTTATAACCTTCACCTTTATAGGTGATTGTGCTTATGATTCTAATGCAAGAACGAAATCTCCTTCTGGGATGGTATGAGAATGGAGATATTTTAATTAAATTTTCCAAAAATCGGTTCAGAAATGACCCACCTTGGAAATTATACTAAAGTTATTAAATCAAATTTTTCGAAGTTCGATCCATAAATTTCTTCAGTCCTAATGTAACACTCACTTCCGAAAATCACCTAAAATGCCATAAATCTTCATCATATGTTTGAGTCCAATGAAAATATATGATATAAAATTAAATTTCAATAAACAAATAATAAATAGGGTATACAGATTTAATGCCAAGAAGGAATAATCTTAGGCCTCAATGAAGATTTTTTTACATCAATTCAAAATTTGAGTTGATTTAGCTGTATCAGTATGAGTGTTTGAAACATATTCACAAGCAGACTATATTGTCTGAATTCAATAAAATTTGGCCAGCTTATTTGTTATTGTCTTCATTTAGACCAGCTTTCGTTCTAAAATATATATTTGTGGACCGATATCTGAAAAAAGTCTCAAAATTCAACTGAAAATCTAAAAAATATAATTTTCTAAACTTTACCACTTTCTTTTAATTAAAAAAACATACTTGGTTGCCATATGAAGCCTCTTCCCGACTTTTAATAATAATCTTAAATATATACCTTCAATTTTAATTCAGCTCAATTTATTTTCTAACTGTCTTAGATATATTTAACAATTTGGGTCCATATTTGGTTATTACAATTAAAATTAAAATATATATTCCGATATTATTGAAATTCAATTCAAATATTTTTCTATCTGCCTTTAATATATGTAAATACCTAATTGTCTTATATTTAATTATTTTATTAATTAATGTTTGCGTAGCCAAAAGTAGCTATCAGTTTTTTGGTAGTGGAGGCAATAGCTTGCGACTATCAAAATTCACTATTTCTATACGATACAGAAGAACATTCGATGATATAACAAACATCCATCCCATCTACATTCAGTATAAGTTCAAATTCAAATGCCAAATTATAAATAGGTCCAAAAGTGGCTGTAGCTCCTATACAGACCCACTTCCGACACTCACATTTAATTATATAAATCTGAAAATAATTGGAAAATTGTGATAATAATTCGTATATTTAAGATTCATATAACGAGAAAATATCGGAACAATTTTTGCAAAGATCGTGCCGTAATTTCCTAAAGCCCCCGATTCCAAAAATCATATCATATGTCGCTTGATGTCATTTTCGAAAGTGGGTTGCAATAAGAAATTTAACGTAAATGTGAGTATCATTAAAATATTTTAATTTAAAAATCTATAAGTCCAATTAAAATATAAAATATTTTGTTGCTATTTTTTAGAAAAAAGTCTTTTCGAAAATACGATTGCATAACTTAAGGCTTTTTAAATAAAGTATTGAAAGTATGCAATAAAAATAAAATGTAAAATAATACCAAATCGATCATTTCCGGTTTTTATTTCAATGTTATAAAAGTCTGTAATATTAAAGTGCAAATTAAGGCTTTGAAATTTTTAAAAAACAGTACGTAATATTTAATAATGAGCAGTACAAAAATTAAAAGGTTCCAAACAGATAAGAATATTGTTAATCTTATTCAAATGAGTGACCAGAAAATAAGAGTATACTAAAATTTTAAATATTTTCAACTGTGTCATACAAAAATTTGGACAAGCATTCAAAGGTCTACCGTTAAACTGATTCTAATATTAATAAAACATAGAAGGCTCAAAAATTTCTTGACTGGAACAGAAACCAGAGCACGGAACTTAAAGTCAAGTTGTTTAAAAATATTATTACTGCATGATGGATATTTTGTCAGAATTTTCGCAACGTTCTTGTCAAAAATTTTATGTTGCTGATGCTCGAGGGAATACTGAGAAAGGTCTAAAACCCAACATTTCCCTAAAAGTTCTTAATATGGCATCAAGAAATGTAAACAAAAAAGGCTGCTTACATTCATAAAACTTATAATGTGTCCACTTATTTTTGGCCAGACCTGGCATCGCACCACTAAAGTAAACAAGTCACTGAGTGGTACAAGAAAAATAATGTGGAATTTATACTAAGAGAAACAGATCCTCCTAATTGTCTAGTGGATGATCGTGGGATGATGGAAGAAAATTGAAGAGCACAAATAAAGTGTCCAAAAGTGTGGTAGGTTTTAAATGGAGAGCACTATAAAAACGTTAATGAAGGGTTTCCGAAAAAAGTTCAAAATTGCATCATTAATAAAAACTATAAAAATATTGTTTTGTTGTAAGTTGCAATAATTCAATTCAATAAAAAAAATTAAAAATGTAAGTTTAATGGTTTCGATTTATTGACATATATGTATGTAATTAATTTTTCGATGTCATTCCTTACTGTAATATTTATATAAAATATTAAAATTTTCACATTTTTTCTCCTGAGATTTACTCCAATATCAGTTTAAAATTTCTATAAATAATTTTTATATAAAATGACAAACATCATTTGCGTTGGTGAAAGGAATATTTCTAATTTTTTATTTGTATTTACAGACTCTAAATAAGTAAAAAGATGAATTTGTGATTACAAAGTACAGAATAAAGAAGTTTATTTTAATATTACTTTTTCAACATTAAAAATTATTATTTAATATTTAAGTAAATAAATTTGGCAATAAATAATAATTATAAAAATAAATTATTTAAATTTATCTTTTTGTTAATTTTTATAATATTTTACTAATTGATTAACTAAAATCTCAAATATTTTCTTTTATGACCAAAAATGTCGTTAATTATGGATGCTATAAATTTTGTGTGAAAAATGTCAATAATTCTGAAACTTAAATAAAGACAAAGTTTTTTTATACCCTCCACCATCACAGGTGGTGAAGAGATATATTAACTTTTGTCATATATATACATCAAATCAGAAGCTGAATCGATTTTCCTATATCCGGAAATAAATAAAATTTGCTCTGAGCATATGTTGACAAAATCAGTTTAGTACATTAAAAATAGTATCTGGGCAAATCTTAGATCAATCGTAAAATTGTGAAATATTAATCCAGAAATTGGAATGAAATTTTCTTACCATTTTAAAAATCGGTTAAGAAAACGTTTCAATATAATTTTAATGCTCATTAAGTATTCCTCTATCACCAACTACGCTCCTGACCTGATAGGAGTGTATACTCAACACAGTGAACTTAGAAACACCCCAACTCCAAAAATTTGAAATTTTAATAAGACACACTATTGCATATTCCTATTAACGCACTTAAATTTTTTCTCCATTTTTATTTTAAGGAGTGAGATCACACAATTCTTTACCTACATATATAATTAAAACGAAACCACTAAATTTACAGTTATAATTTCATTTGAATGAAACTTTAATTACAATTTACAAAAAAAAAAAAAAAAAAAAAAAAAACATTTTATAATTTTAATTATCGGTGATAAAATGTTGAATCTATTTCGAAAACCCATACATTAACGTTTTTATAGTGCAGACTCTTTGCTCGAACAGACAGTTCATCTCCTTTTAACTTCTACTTCACTTTTGGCTACTTTTTTCGTGCTTCTCTTAAAACAAAAGCTCAATATGTCTTGACTGACCTAAGCTCGTGACAATTTGGAGAATTTACCTCTATTGGTACAAATACCACATTGTTGTAATTGTACCACTCAAGGGCTGGTTTAGCACAGTGGGATGTTAAAAATTAAGAGACAGCAGTTTTTTTGGAAACATTCCTTTATGTTAATTCCGGTATTTATAGTGCCCGTTGTAACAAATGATTGCCGAACCAATAACTTAGTGTAAAATTCTGACCGCCTTTGGGTCTTAAACTTTTTTTCAACATTTTCTCGACCATCAACAACATAAAATTTTTGACCAGAAAGTTGCGAAAACTTTGCAGGAACATAAGGTTCTTATTCCATTATGCAGCAAGAATATTTTTTTGAAAACTTGACTTCAGTTTTCGAGCTGTCGCCAGGTACTGTTTAATAACATTGGAAACAGTTTGACGGCAGTCACTTAAATGCTCGACAAACTTTTTGTAGGACTTAGATGGATTTTGTTGAAAATATTAAATAATTTTAGTATGAACTTTCTTATGGTCACTTATTTTAATCAGATGCGTAATAACTGACATCAAGTTACCTTTGATCAACCAAAAAAAAAAAAAACAAATCATTGTAGGGCTAAAAGTTTTTATGGAAAACATAAGTTAGGAATTTTCCGATGTCACTCCTTAAATATATACTTTATGGTTTATTTGATGATTCTTTTTGGCATTTCTCATAGATTGACGAACTTTATATATATTCATTTACCACTTTTGATAATGAAGGGTATACAAATTTAATTAATATAACTAAACTTAACTAAAGTATAATAAACTGCAATTGTCAATAAATCAATAATTTGTGTAAAAAAATAAATTAACATTGTGATTGATTCAATTATTTTGTTAATGGTATTAAAAGGTAAAGATTCTTGAATAAATTAAATTTTTTACTTAGAATAAAACGAAACTACAAAAAATGTTTCCGTGCAACATTTAAAAAGTCACGGATACTGAAATGCCAAATAAGAACAACGCACAAACTATTCCAAGAATAACGATTAGGAGTTTTCCAATATCACAACAAATACAAGTAAGAATGTATAGTCCGTCAAGCCCGACTATCTAATAATCCTACACCATATTGTCGGTTAAAAATGAAGTTACGAAAAATTAATGAACGACCCACGTATAATTTGATTTTCTGATTTATTCTTAAGCGTGCATTACATTATTGTGACAGTAAGGCTTATTTTAAAATATTTAAAATGAATTTTTGAGGGTTAATGGGAGCTATAAAAAATTATGGACCAACCCTCGTATAATCTTACACATCGATTTCTGCTTATATCTGTCATAATTTGATCAATTATTATTTATGAGATTTTTGCCCTTAAAGGTGATATTTGGTAAAGGGTTTGTATGGGACCTATATAATGGACTGATCCTCGATATTTTGCCTCATCGCTTTGAATATCATAATATTTATTTTTGCCAAATTTTGTTAAAATCGTTTTATATTTAGGACTTTTATGGCCTTAAATCCCCATTTCGGCAAGAACATTTGTATGGGAGGTACCTGAATATTGAACCGAACATGGAATATGTACAAAATTTCATCGAGATATTTCAAAAATTGCGACCTGTTCACAACGTTTACATGGACAGCCAGCAGGACAGGCAGACGACCGACGGACATCGTTAAATCGACTCAGAATGTGATACTGAGTTGAACGGTATAAGGTGGGTGTAACAACATTTTTTCTGCATGTTACAAACATCACAACGCATAATACCCAAAGTACCTTCGGTGGTGTAGGGTAAATTTGATTTAAGTGAAAATATCCTAAACTAAATTAACTGTCATGTTTAGTATTAATCACTAAAAATTTATGTTAGACCGGTTTCAATCATTCAAATTGTAATTTTTATTATTTATTTAGCGGCAGTTAAAGAGTTATTGAGAAAAGAGAGGAAATGCAGCTGCATAAGAACTTTATTTGTGGTAACGGCAAAAAATCAATTGTAATCATTTACAGCATTTTGTTTGTAAAATTTGTCTATGTCTTTTGTCAAATCACATTTGAAGATTCGACGTCATTATTGATCTTGGAAATAAAATCCAGACGTTGTATTAACTCTAAGAACAGTTAGTCTTTATTCGTGACTTCAAGAGTTGTAAACGTTGCAACGGTCAAATTATTTTAAAAATAATTAAAAATAAAAAATGAATTTAACAAAATTGGTGAGTTGCAGGAAGTTAATGTTGTAATTATTAAAAGAAATAATTAATAATAATAATAATAATATAATAATAATAATAATAATAATAATAATAATAATAATAATAATAATAATAATAATAATAATAATAACAGTATTAAAATAACTAAAACGAACATGAACAAAAAGAGTCAAATAAAGTTTAAAAAGTCAAAAGTGTTCTAACTAAATCACACGTATTAACGACGCTTGAATCAATGGCGTTTTATAAGAGTTTTTCAAATTTCAAATCCTTTTTCAAATTACACATCAGTGTTGCACAGTGGTAACAAAACGCTTTTCTTCGGAAATAATTCTGTGACTTTGGAACTATTGAATATATTTTAACAAAACACTTCAGGAATACGGACTCAGAAATATATGTGACAAATTTCGGTAAAACATTTTACTAAGTTTCAAATAATTTTTTAAGGATGGTGTTCAAGTGTTTAATATCGTTGGAAAGATTATTACTTGAAAAATAACAAAATGTACAAAATAAATATTTAAACCAAATATCCTTATTAAATATGTCAAACATTCAAAAATTTTTTTCAGTGCACTTTTAAAAAAATGTTTAATATTTGACATTAAATAAATTTTATATAAATAAGATATTTGTATCAAATTTTTATATAATATGTCCTTAAGGCTAAAAAAAATATTCCCACTTTTTCATTTCAAAATACCCAAAATTCCACTCCGGGGAAAACTTGTTTGAAAAATTTACGGTTTCACCCTGCCGTCACAAGGGGTTTGGCCCTTTACAGTTTTCTTGGTTGGGTATCTAGTAAATGTAGCTATATAATCAAGATACTTTTTCGAAGATTCTAGCTTTGATATCTAATTTTTCCTGAAAAAATTAACTAAAAAAATTAAATTTATGAAAAAATTAAAATTAACGAAATTTGGATTCGACTTGCGGGAAAATGATTTACTTTATATCATTCACTTCAATTCATAATTCATAATTATGTAAAAAATGTATAGTTCTGAAGGAAATTGCTGATTTTAAACTGAAAGAAATGTTACCACCTTTTTGAAAAACTCAGAAAAAATTCCCATTTTTTCTTAATTTAAAAAAAAAAAATTAAAATCAAAATTATACAACTTTTTGTAGAATCGATATAGGTAAATGATTATTGAACAAAACTTATTAAGAATGTTTTAGAGAATCCAGGCAAAATTTTAGAAATTCTTCTGGAACCCGAAAAGAGCCTACAAAGTTTAAAAATAAAAAATCTATCCAAAAATGTATCAAAATTTAATTTATCTCACTATATCTCTTGAGCTATAAGAGATATCCCACACGTGTAAGCATATTTTTTGTAGAAAATTATAAGGACTGTATGTAAAATATTTTTTTTTCAATTTAATCATAAATAAAATTTTGTCTTTTTAATGTGACCAACTTTGAAGATCCACTTTCACAAACCCAGGACCTACTAGAAATATGTCCTTCTTCAAAACAATTTGAAAACATATCAAGAATGTCCATGTGCAATTGCGTTAAAAATAAAAAAATAAAAAATAAAATCCACAATTCTTCCGAGCAAATTTGATGGATTATGCTGACCTATTAAATCAAACAAAAAAATACATTTTGAATTGAAGGATCAAAATTCTTGCATGGAGTTACACAAAATATTTATTCTATTTTAGTTTAGTGGCCAATGTTGTTTCAAATGTAACCGAAATTATTTCTTACAGGTGATATTTTTTGGTGTTATGGTTATTTTCTTAGCCATCACTTCTGCTGGTTTATTGGATTCCTTAAAAGTGCCCAACATAATGTTAGAGAAATATCAATTGATGCCTACCAAAGATGGTTATCGTTTAAAGTAAGTTGAATTAAAACAAGTGTGAAAGTTGAAATCGGTCAACACCGACTATATAATACCCTCTAGCATCATGTTTTAAGGTACCTCGTAGCATTTCTTACAATGACATCTGTTTATATTTGTCTTAAAGTATAAATGAATATATATGATAATTAAATCTTTCAAGTGACATCAAATATTTTTTTAAGACTATCGGAAACCTTGTGCGCTTTGCTGCCTTTAAAATAATAAAATAATCATACGTTCCAAATTTCATCAAGATATGTTTATATGTCCGGCAAGACAGACGGACGGACAGAAGTCGGTAAATCAACTAAGAAAATTGTTCTTACCCGAACAGTATATTTTAAAATAGTGGTAATTTTCTTTCTTCGTAATATCCTAAGTAAATATGATGGTGTAGGGCATAATTAAACGTATCTTTTCATACCCTACACCACCACAAGTGGTGAAGAGGGTATATTATATATGTCATTCCGTGTGTAGTGATAAGTATGAATCATCGTAGAACCCATTATAAATAATCTGGCATCAATTTGAATTGATTAAGCTATGTCCGTCTGTCTGTCTGTTATTTATACGCTTATATCCATTATAACTGACAGAGCTCAATGAAATTTGGCCTGAGTATTTGTTAGTGTCTATGTTCTAAACATAACGTATATATAACGTAATATATAACGTATATATATCTATATCTATATATATATATATCTATATCTATATATATATATATCTATATCTATATATATATATATATATATATATATATATATATATATATATATATATATATATATATATATATATATATATATATATATATATATATATATATATATATATATATATATATATATATATATATATATTTAATTCTCATTTAGTTTGGATGCACCCGAAGGCAGTAAACGAGAAGAAGTTGCTATGGTCGTTAATCCTGACACACCCGAAGAACAATTAGTTATTAAGGGTATGCACTCGGTGTACGATGAAAAAACCGATACCGATACTATCACTATGTATACAGCCGATAAAGATGGTTATAAGCCTCGTTATATGTTAAAAAATCGTAAATTAAGTGCGAACACATTGAAATCAACGGCTGGTTAATTCATTTACATTTATATATTATTTATACGTAATTTTTTATTATTTAAAAAAATGTTAAGAAAATGAGGAAAAAATAAAATAATTAATATTCTTAATTAAATCTTGTTTTATTAATAAACATCACACATTCTCACCAAATCTCTACAATGTTAGGAGTGTGATTGAAACATTTTTAACAGAAGGTTTTTATTAAAACCTTTAACACAACTATAATTTGACTTTTTTGATCATGTTATCTTTGTAAAACGTGTCAGTTACTATGTTTTATGTCAAACAAATGAATATATTTTTAATCTGATTAAAATGAGAGACCAACAAAAAGTGCGTACTGAAATTTTAAATATTTTCAACAAAACAAACTTTGTCCAAAAAAGTTGACCAAGCATTCAAAGGTCTGTCCTCCAATGTTATTAAACAGTACCGGGAGAATTTATTTCTTTATAGAAAACCTGGTTCAGGTAGAAGGAATGGTTAACAACATCTTTCATCAACACACCCGGTAGGAAGCAGTCCGGTTATCTCAGTGCTCTGTAAGTTCTGAAATGAAGCCAAAATAGAGCACGGAAATTGAAGTTAAGTTTTCTAAAAAGAAAATATTTTTGTTCGTAATGGATGACGAAACGTTTATTCTTGCAGATTTTTCGTAACTTCCTGGTTAAAAATTTTATGTTGTTGGTGCACGAGGGAATGTTGAAAATATTTTAGGAGCCAAATATATTCCCAAAAAGTTCTTAATATGACAAGCAATACGCAAGTTTATAATTTGTTACAGAGGGCTCTATAAATACCAACATTAACGTCAAGGTAAAGCAAAAGAACAATAATGTGGTATCCGTACGAAGAGAGACAAATCGGCAAACAGCCTGGTGCTAAGGGCATTGGAGAGATATTGGGCTTTTGTTAGAAGAGAAACTTTTAGTAAAGGAAACATGTATGAATCATATGTTCGGCAGTTCCGATGCCTCATACATATGTAAGACTACAGCAGTTTTTGGTGATTGTTTGGAACTAGCCATCAGAAATTCTAAGAAGTGAAACCGCTATTGAGTTAATTGAGCTTCCTTCTAGTCATTTCCATGGGGTTTATCCTTTTGTCTCTATTCACCATGAACAATAACGAATTTTGTGTAGAATTTTGAATAGATTAAATGGATTGTTTCTTATCAGTTTACATTCTATTTTGTCGTCGGTGGGGGAAACTTTGGGATCATCTCATCTTACTCAACCGATTTTGTCGGTTTAAAATAGGAATCTGCAACCAAACAGTTGATGAGCTCTTAAATTCCATCGCCAATAGATACAATTACTTAAAATTAAATAGAGTAACAATATCCCATCACCAAAATTAGGATCTACAGAAATAAATGTGCTTTTTAATTTGAACTTTTAAAAATTATATTAATTCATTGATTCAGAAATAATACGAATAATTTAAATACTTTAACATTAAAAACGCTTTAATGAGAAAAAATGCAACGATTCTAAAAATTATATAATAAAACAGGTTAATATACCAAAAGCTGGACCGTCATAAATGAATTAAATAATCCCAAATGGTAATTTTTATTTACACTCATTGAAATAATTATAAATACATACACCAAACATTAATTATATTTTCATAAAATAATTAGTTTTACTTTCAACATTCAAAAATTTTGTACTTGAAAAAAATATTTAAATAATTATAAATAAAACCACAAATAAATAAAATAAAAATAAAAATAAATATGTGAATAAGAAATTAAAAAAAAAAACAAATAATAATAAAATAAAATAATTTTGTATGATAAATTTGAAAAAAAAAAAATGAATTAAGAGCTTAAATGGAAAAGATGCTCCATTTGAAATCAAACTGTAATCGATATTTTGTATGAAAACTTCAGAAAAACTTTAAACGTTTACATCTCGGTAATGAAGCGTTTAAGTGGAAAAGGGGCTCGATTTGTGATCACATTGATAATTCACCAAAAACACATTTCGTACGAAAAATCAGAAACACTTTAAACGTTAATATGTCAGTAATTAAGCGTTTAAATAGAAAAAGGAGCTCGATTCGAAATCATTTTGAAATTTTACCAAAAAACCGATATTTTGTATGAAATCAGCAGAATACGTAAAACATCTGTTATTAAGCGTTAAAAACGTAAATCGTTAATATCTCAGTAATTAAGCGTTTAAATGAAAAAGAAGCTCGATTTGGAATCAATAAAAAGTCGATAGTTTATATGAAAACTTTAGAATCACTTAAACTTTCAACATTTCACTTTGGTATTTCACCAACGGATGTTCTCCAGGAAAACTTTGGAAAAAAACATAAAACGTTAATAACGTTAAGCGTTTAAATGAAAAAAGAGTTTGACTTGAAATTTCCCCAAAAATCGATATTTATAAATCACTTTGAAATCGATAATTCGTATGAAAAATTGAGAAAAACTGTAAACATTAATATCTCGGTAATCATGCGTTTAAATGCAAAGAGAAACTCGATTCGTAATCACTCTGAAATTTCACTAAGAACCAATATTTTGTATGAAAAATACCAAAAAAGATGAAAAAGGGGCTCGATTTGCAATCGCTTTGGAAAAACAAAAATCGATTTTTGGTATCAAAAATTCAGAAAAACTTTAAACGTCAATATCTCGGTAATTAAGCGTTTAAATTAAAAATGGAACTCAATTTGTTGTCATTTTAAAATTTCACCAAAAGTCGATATTTTGTATGAAACATTAGGAAATATTACGTCGTTAGCTTAAATTTAAAATGGAAAAAGAAGCTTGAATTGCAATCGCTTCTATATTTCCCAAAAAAAAGGATTGTTTTCAACTCGGTAATTGAGCGTTTAAACGAGAAAAGGCAGCTCGATTTTTTAACACTTTGATATTTTACTGAAAATCGATATTTTGTTGATAAAATTGAAAAAAATCTTAAACGTTATTGTATTTTTATAAATTAGCATTTGAATAGAATGATCACTGATCATTAATTGTTTGTTCTATTGTGATTTAATTTTTTATCAAAAATATTTAGAGCGCAATTAGAATTGTGTTAGTTTGACCTTTTATTGGGAGATGTGAAATATGCTGGAATATTTCTTTTAAATAGAATAAACGTCTTTAAAATTTGTTTAAAATAAACGTTTGAAATGTTTTTTACGTAACGTCTTATAACGGAACAGATGAATGGAACAAGTTTCTTTCATTATAATTAAAATATAATGAAGCAATTTGTTGTCAATATGTTCTTTTTTCAATATCAAGGTTAATTAATTATTTGTTGAGTGATCAAAAAATTTATATATGAATTGAAGGGAAGAAGAGGAAGATCGCTTAAATCTATATAAATAATGGATTGATTGATTGTTAAACGGGGAAATACCGTAGAAGAGAAATGAACAGGTGGAGATTTGTTAACAATAAAGAGATATTTAATTAATGAATGATTGACCTTTGTAGATACATATTTACGGTATAAAAATTCGTATGTTTAAAATAAATGGGAAACAAACTTTAGTCACGATTAATAGAACGGAATTTTTATTTATTTAAAATCCGCATTTTTTCAGTATTATTAATATTTTATTTAAGAGGAATTTTATATTTGGGATGTTCTTAATAGTTTTTGTTTATCAGAGTATCTCAATGAGAAAAAAAAAGAACATCAAATTTTATTTTGAAAAGAAAAAAAAAAATAGTTAAATTTTATGCAAAGATAATGATTAAATACACAGACTTTTTGTATCTATTGGATATCAAATTCATAGATGTTAAATTTATTAGACCGGTTTCAACTTTGTTATTATTTTATTTTTGTTGTTGTTTTGTTATTTAGTTAATGATAATAACTTCTGAGATATAGACAAAAAGCAAAGATATTTAATACAAAATTATTAAATTTAATAATGAAGCGTCAACAGATTTTAGCAAAAAAAATCTTTGCTAAAAACTGGCTGTTTTAAATTTCAAAACATAAAAAAATAAAACAAGTAAGAACGCTATATTCGGCTTTGCCGAATCTTCAAAACCATCCACTACAAATGCGTGTGAAGTAAATACATTATGTTTTAAAGATACACACTCACAGACGTGTACAATATATAAAAGTTTTCCTTCAATATAACACGAAACACTTAATGTGTCATATAATTATATTTTGCCTATAACTTACTGAACAGATTTTGATGATTTTTGGAATGGGTATGGAGCACATATGTCATAATGATATGGTCAAATGTCATTCCAATTTGTCGACTTATGATTGACAATTTTATAAAAGTATTTTTTTTTAACATAGAGGTTGCCTCAAATATCGGTCTATATCTTTTAAAATACTGAACTGAATTTGCTGGTTTTAATTAGAAAACTTCTTAGGACTATAACAAATACTTAGGTCAAATTTCATTGAGCTCTATCAAATCAATTATCAAAATGTGAGCGAGCTAATTAAATCGACTCAAATTTTGATTTGACGAAAGAATACATATACATTATGGGATCTGAGATGATTCCTTCTTAGCGCTACACATGGAATGACAGAGTTAACATACCTCTTCACACTAGTGATGGTGGAGGGTAGAAAAAGATACTTTGAGAAACTGAAAATAAAGATTAAAGATAGAAAACAAATCGTTAGCCAAACCATTGTGTTAAGTTTAAATATTCTTAAGCAATCAGTCTTAATTGTGATCTTGAAGAGTTACCTCACATATTCTATCAGTTAGTTAATTACTCACTAATTATTAAATTAAATTAAAAAAATATTATAAAAATGGCATCTGCTAAATTGGTGAGTTGTTAGGAAAACGCTATTGAAAAAGTTTAATAGAAAAAGCGATGTAAACGTTGTAAATGATAAAAATGCTCAGTATGTAAATCATTAACATGATAATTAAGTTCTTTACAACTGTAATTAAATTACGATAAAAAATGACAAACAACTTGTTGAAATATTTTTTAAATTCTAACTAAGTTTTATTGATTTGAATAGTGTCATTGAGTTACTGTGAATGATTTTAAAATGAACAAAACAAAATTAAAACTTAATTTGTGTAAATTTAATATCAATTTTAAAAATAATAAGTTTTCAAAAATGTATAATAAAACTGGTGAATATTTAAACTTTTTTTAAATAAATTTAATTGTTTTTCAAAACTCCTTTTGGCGAATGTTTTATTGTGATTGATATTTTAAGTGAAAAGGCTGTATGCAACATAAGAAGTGAAATCTATTCAAAAATATGTATAGAATTCGAAATACAGTGGTGGTTATAATGATTTAGATAATTTAGCATTCAGAATCCTTTCTCGGCCGCAATATTAAACAAAAGTTAAATGACCGAAATTTCGATAGGACCAGAGAGAGACCAAGACCAGAGGATGGATTATAGAATATTTAAAGAACTGCTTCAAATTTATTTTTCAATCTCGGATAAAATAGGATGGATAGGATCAGGGGAAAATCGGCCCCATATAAAGAAAATGTTGATAATCGAATATCTAAAAAAACACTTCACCAATAGTTTTCAAATTTGATCCCAGTAATTTTTTCTAGTAACTGTTTTACTAGACAGAAAGAAGGGCGAATAGGATCATGGGGAGAGGTGTCCCCCATTCAAAGGCAATGTTGATTATCGAATATCTAAAGAACTATAACAGCAAAAGTTCTCAAATACTACCCCAAGCACTTTCTCAAGAATTTGTTTTACTGATCAAAATATAGGACGGGTAGAATCAAGGGGAAAAGTACTCCCATACAAAGTAAATATTAATAATCGAATATCTAAAGAAGTTTAAAAGCGGAAGTATTCAAATTGGTTCTTGTTACTTTTCCAAGGATCATTTTTACTGGCCAAAATGTATGAAGGAGAGGAACAGGGGGAAGGATACCCCATTTAAAGGAAAAAATATTTTCGAATATCTAAACAAGTGTAACAGCGAAAGTTCTAAGATTTGGTTCCAAACAGTTTTATTGGACAAAAGGTAGGACGGTTAGGATTAAGGGAAGAGGTAGCTCCCATGCAATGCAAATATTTAATAAAATTTTAGAACGGGCAGGGCCAAGGGAAATATCCATCGCATATTATTTTTTTAATACACGTTGTGATTTTTGAAATTTCTTTCGAGATCTTAGACTGAGGAGAATGTGCAGCAAAGCCCAATGGTAAAAGCTAGTCTTAGAAAATGTGCCAAATATTTTATATGAAAATTATTCTATAACACTAATGAGAGAAAAAATTCGTGCCAGTGAAAAAAAAAGGAATATTTAAGTTCTCAAAAATAAGATTTAAATCAAATACGATTTTGGAACCATATTAACTTCTCAACCATTTTGTTTTTGTTGTTATGTTGTTGTCAATTCAATATTTATTTTAAACCAACAATATCAGTTAGGTTTTTATTGGCGCTATTGAAAGGTCCTCGCTATCACAAAGAATTATCTTTCTTTTGCGATTAGATATTGTTATTATTGTACTCAATTTTGAAATACTAAATGATTATTAATCCTGAGGTGAGGAATTGATAGGCATTTGTTATACCCTCTACCAACACAAAGGGCTGAAGAGGTTATATTAAGTTTATTATATCTAGGACCTAATAATTTACATATATTTTTGCATCAAACTGTCTTGTTATGTCAAAATCGTTTTAGTAGAAAAGAGTTATAAACCGATATCTCAGATAACAAACAAAACTGCTTTCTCGAAACTTTGCAGGTAGAATAAACCTTAAAAAAGACTAACAAAATTTTGGAGCAGTATCCCCCTTACAAAGGAAATTTTAATAAGTATATCTCTGAAATGGGTGCATAGATGAAACCAAAATATAAAAGACTAAGACATTTTGGGATTGACAGTGTTTGTGCGGGTAATGTTGTTCCTTTACATGGGGAAATTTTTAATATGTTCCTATAAATATTTCCATATTGATCATGACGAAGTATGGCCGAATATAGAATTCGTTCTTGTTTTAAAGTATGTTTGATCTATTTTTGATCTACTAGTTGTAAATAACTGATAGTTTTTGTATTTTCCTACATACCTCTGATGGTTCGAATTTCTTCTAGGACACCACTACTCTAAGCAATACTTTCTATATGGCAGTTCAATAAATGATATCAAAGCTTTTTCAGTTCGTAGCCTTTCTTGTGCTAGACTAATGTGTGTGAAGTTCAATTTATATACGTAGTATTCAATCTTCACTTCATGTCCAAAAAATTTATAGCAATTTTATTTAAGAAGATTTTAATATTTATGTATTTAGAAAAGAGTATTTGGAATATTCAAGTTTATATTTGAGTGCAAGAGTTATTAAAATAATTGATAATTAATATTGGCAGTGTATGGAGTCATTTCACCCATAGTTTTTACAGAGAAATAGTTACTGGCCAACATGATAAGGGCTTAAGTTTTAAAACTCTCGCTTAGTTACCTCTTTCTCTAATCCTATCCGTCCTGCTTTTTTCCAATATAATTGTTTCCTTTAAATATCAATTAATATGAAATCATAATTCTCTCATTTCAACAGTTTTTTAGCTATTTGGACCTTATTTAAGTTATTAATCTTTTTCAGAATTCTACACTTTGAGAGCGATTAAAAAATTTAAATTTTTATTAAATATTCGATCTTTCTAGTCTGAATTTAATTAATAAATTATTTTCCTCTTAAAATATACAAAAATATTTTTTATAATTTTTTTTAATATTTTAGATCTTCTTATGTGCCGTTATGGCCGTTCTCTCAGCCTCCGCTTCAGCTGGTTTGTTAGATTCCATCTTTGTACCCACCATTTTGCAAGAGAAATATCAATTAGCACCCACCAAAGAGGGTTATCGTCTTAAGTAAGTGGATTTATATAATTCCCTAGAGAAATATTAACTTTCATTTCTCCAAATTTTTTAACTTTAAGTTTGGAAGAACCCGATGGCAGCAAACGTGAAGAAGTTGGTATGGTCGTTAATCCCGGCACACCCGAAGAAGAATTAGTTGTTATGGGTACTTATACCGTATATGATAAAAAGACTGACACTGAAACTATTACCATGTATACTGCTGATAAGGATGGTTACAAATCCCGTTATATGCTTAAAAATCGTAAATTGAGTCCCGGATCATTGAAATCATTGTCTGGTTAAACTAGTTTTAATTAAATGATAATGAATAGTTGTGTTTTTTAATGTTTAATTAAATGAGATTAATAAAATGTGTTCTAAACTTTATTAAAAAAGAATATTGTTGTTGTTTTTTTTTCTTCTTAATTTTTTATTTTTCGAAAAAAAGCAGGTTTTAAATTATTTGTGGGTTTTTTGTTTGTTTAAAAAATATATCAAAAATTAATATCTTTTTCTAAATATTAGAATGTAGACATTGATCAAATTTCTAGTTAAAACATGTTTCTATTGCGAAGATCTAATATCGTGTTTTTGGACTTATTTCCAAAAAGATTTTTTGAAACCTAAAAACTTAAATTGGCTGTTGGTTTTAATAATGATGATACTACTCGACAAGGTCAATGTTGAGTTCATATTTTATATTATTTAATTGGAAAATTGTATTTGTTTTTATTTTTATAAATTAAGAAAATATGAAATTAATTATAAATTTAACCGCAACTTTTTTAATGGTGTCTTAATGATGTTCTTAGACTTCAGATTTAAATGTAATTTTTTTGGTTTCTTTTCAAATTTATGATTATTTGGGTTTCTTGTTATTTTTAATAATTATTTATATTTTGACATAATCTTCATTTAAGGTCGACAAGTTTTCAAAATAATATTTATATGTGAAAATTGTTTAGATTATATTTAAACTCTAATCATGCGTATTTTATAAGCCACTAAACACGCATTTGCTTCGAATTGGTTTAGAATTGCAATTATGTTTTAAAGTATTATATTTTCAAGAAGTGAATTCTTTAAAAAGAACTTTATTTTTTTTTGTCATTTCATTCTCAAAAGATTTCACTGTTTTTATTACCTCTATTAGGGGCATATAATCTTCACAAATCATTTCCAACGTATCTTAACGAAAAATACCTTAATTTGACTAGAGAAAACTTCTGACACAAGTGTTGGCTGGAATTCAAATATTGAAAATTTAAGAAAAAGTAAGAAAAATGTCATTTGATATCAAAAATTTCTTAAATACTTAAAATTTTGAATTTTCATTCTTTTAATAGAATAATATTTGGACTTTAATAAAATTAAAACGAATTATATTATTTATTTCAAATTTCAACACACAGAAAAAATATGAAGCAAAATTAACATTGAACATATTTGATTTAAGATTGAATAATTTTTTTCATTTAATTTACTTTTTACATTTCTGAATCTTTCGATATTAATTTATAAAATTATACCACGATAAATTTTTAAAATTATTTTTAAGTAGTAAAATATCAAAAATATTCTCAAGAAGCTATATTTACTGTGAAACAATGTTAAATTAATTTTTTTGTCTATGAAGCAAAATCATCACTCAAAAAAGGTAAATTATTTATATTTTAGTTTATTTTACATTAATTTTTTTCGGTGTAAATATGAATCAGAGAATTAAGAAGATCTTTTCATTTTTTTGCATTTGAAAATTCTCTGAATCTCAAACCGTATTAATCACATTCAAACATTTGACTTTTTATAGCTGAATTGAATAATACTTGTTGGGTACTGATCTTACAAATATATTAAGGCAAATTTTAAAATAACTCAAACTATGCGAATTAAAAACTTACTCTTTCCTATTAACTTGAAAATACCTCAGCTCTAGCTTCACATTAACGTACTTCAAGAGGGATCGGAACAAACATTAATAATATATATTTCAAAACTGTGAACTGTAATTTGCGAACAAGCTTTGCATGGACAGCAAAGCGACATGGTTAAGTCGACTTAGGCTTAGTATTTCAGAGTCGAACTTAAAAGTGGTGCTAGGGCAAAGCATCTGCACAAACGCATAATACCCCAACCACCTATGGTGGTATAGGGTATAAATATAAGAAATCCGATAAAAAGGAATGGCTTACAATACCTGCTCAATGGAAGATATTTAAGCAGATCATACAAAGGCCTTAAACATAGGTTTATAAATTGTGGTTTTTCATAAAGGGCTCTCTTCCGAATATTAATTAAATTGATTTTCGGAAGTGGGATTTATATGAGTGCAACTGGAAATTATGTCTTAAGTATAAGAAATTTATTATAATGCTAAAATGTTATGAGATTAATGTATATTAAAGATATTGTTTAAAGTGATCCTGTATTGGAACTAAAATCACAAAATTTTGTGCTTCATGAAATATTTGATGAATCATCACAAATTTCAATAGTCACTGCCCAAAAATGCCCCGTACTGGGCTCACGACGTGGTATAGACTGACAGACATACGGACATCTTTAAATCAACTCAGTAAATTATTTTGAGTCGATCGGTAATTTTTAAACATCTGCATTACGCATTATATCCCAACTGCAAATGGTGGTGTAGGGTACAAAATACCAAAATCACATAACTCAGTTATTTGTGTTACATTAAATAAACTCTGAATCAATTAAAATTTTAATATAAAAATATATTCCACAAAGCAAATATTTTATTTATTTAAATAATTAATATGGAAATTTTGTTGAGGACTTTTTAGATTTCCAATTATCACATTCCTGCAATTGTGATCTTTAGCATTTCATCGTCAATTGTCATATAACACCCACGTGCCATAAGTGATGTTAAAACTATTTATTAATTCTATTGATCTATCAAATAATGTCTGTAAGTGCATAAATCGTTTATAAAAATCATTTAAGCTTTTTTCTCTATATGATGGACAATTAAAAACTTGAATCATTTAAACGTGTTCATTAAAAGTTCAAGTTTAGTTGCCTGATTTTATACGTGTTTCTCTTTTTATACCCTACAGCACCATAGGTGGTGGGGTTGTGCAAATATTTGTAATGACCAGAAAAATAGTTCTACCATCACTTTTAAGTACACCGTTCGAGTCAGAATCGCTTCATGGAACAATTTAAACATGTCTGTCCGTTCAATTGGCTGTCCATGTAAAGCTTGTTAACAAAGAACAGGTCAATGGAATTGAAATTCGTTTTGATCGGTTTATTATTTTAAGTGATCTCCATACAAACGTTCCCCCGGAATGGGAATTTGAGCCCATACAATTAGGTCCAAACTTTTTTCTGACTCCAATATAGATCATATCATAATAACCAATTGCACATATAAGTATAAATAAGAAAAGCAAATAATTTTCGTACAACTAACCATGGTTAGTGTAGGGTACATACATGGTCGCACTTGACCAACTATAACATTTTTATTTGTTTGGTTTGCAATTGTAAATTTTAATATTGTTGTTGTTTTGTTTTGTTTTGTTTTGTTTCATAATAAAATTACAAGTTTGCATGACTTTCAATACTGAATAAGACATTGACATGATCGGTAGTTCTTGTATTGAAATGTCGAAATTAATAATTCATTTTGTTTTTGTGAAAATTTACAACTTTTTTTCTTTGATGATGATTTTTTGGTGAATCGAACAGATTAATTTGCATAGGCAGACGTGGAAGATTAGATTAAAATTTTTGCGTAATTTGAAAAATTGATTAAATTCTTGGACACTTAGAGAAAAGTTATGTTAATTTTAAAAACATTTAGTATAATAATAACATTTTTGAGAATAATTTAACTCTTGATCTAACAAAAGAAATATGTTTACTATTTTTTTCTCACTGTATAATTCTATAACTTCAGAACTGTTGATCGATTGATTATTTTTCTATATAGCGACAACAAAAAAGTGTAGCAAGGCTCAAGGTCTTTCTAGTGTAAATAATGGTTTAAATTTCAAAAAATAATTGGGTCTAACTTTAATCAAATAAAGTATTTCATATCAAAAAAGATTCTAAATTTTAAAACAAATATTTTTTTCTCAGTGTAGACATTTACAAAAATAATGTTATTAATTTTGTGGTTTAGTTATTTGTAATTTTGGAAAAGATCAACATCATGATAAATGTTAATAATAACAAATGTTGGAAAACACCTCTAAAAGATGAATTTTTAATCGAAAATATTTGTGAATTTTTTGATTAGATTTTAGATGTTTAGAGTGAATTTAAAAGATCACTAGGAAATTTGAGAGTTTGTGGTCAGATCGATTTTACAGAATTTCTTTTAAAGTCTTAAAGTATTTTAGTCACCCTTTTACCTTTACTTCAAATTTGGTGTTAAGATAGATTCAAGACTTTGTATTACCAGATGTGGGCTTTAAAATTGCATATAATTTACCGATTATCATTAGTTTTACTCTTTTGCAAAGCAATTATGTAATTTTTACTTTATACACAAGATCAATTGCAAGAATTGATCTTAAAAAGTGATACTGAGCATTTATATTCGAATAGGTATATAAACGAGTTAGTTTCTAAAGCTTTCTGAAAAACTCCTATCAAAATTGTGCATACTTCTTCACAAACTACACAAAACTTTCCATTGGACTCCTAAGATTGAGATGATATGCGAATTAATTTTTATATTCGAAAACGAAAGTCTGAAAGGTCCACTGATCTCATAAAACCGATCGAAAGGTATTTCGGTTTCTAATAGAAAAATATTACATTTTCGATACGATAATATTAAAAATTCCAGTAAAATCTCAATCGTAAAACTCATTCATTTGGTGACGGCCCCAAACTATAACAGTCTAAAAAGCACATTGTCTCATTTAATGCCTCATCACGATACACATTAGTGAAACTTGTGCGTAGTTATTGTTTCTCAACAATACTCCTCGTGGTAATCAAGAGACTGAACGCATTGTTTCTTATTACTTTCTTACCTATTTCGTGATCGGGGATATAATTGCTTGCAGTCACAATGACTTTACTGTCTACTTTGATTTTTCAATTTTATTGGATTTCGTTTTGCGGTATGAATGGGTATAAAAATTAATAATGGCGTTGTGTATTAACCGACAAATAAAACACAGAGAGAACAAGTTCATGAGCTAATTGTCTCTGAAACTATTCTGTGACTCCAAATGATAGTTTAAGTTGTAGTTGCGTTTGACAACAATATTGGTATAGACATGTCTCATAATCGAATTTTTTCGGCTCCATGTCATTTGTGTCAAAATCTCTTGAATTAATGTTTATTCCTACTAACAAGGTTAAAAAGATGGTGTCACGACATAAATCCTTACAATCAAATAACACCATACTCAGTGAAATAACTCCATATCATATGGAAACAATTCCCAATGGGAAATTGGAACATTTAAAGATGACTTGTTATTCCTGTAAAAGTAAGATTTTCTATTTGACCCGCCTTCGATCCGAACAAGGAAATAAAAAAGAAGACTTCGCAAGAAAATTCTCTTGGCATTTGGATTATCCAGAACATTTTTTTAAGAAATCGTCTTTCGAAGTACCATAGAGATATTGGAAGCTATTTAATTGAAAAATTTTTGAGAGTTATCCCAAAAGGACGAAATACATCACCACTTGTCGGTTTTGGGAAGTTATTACATTTTTATTTTGAGCGTCTAAAAATGTGTGTTAATACTTTGGTGTCTATCGAATACCCAATTTCAATGAAGTTTATCCTCCAAAATAGCATATTGACGTGTTTTATATGTCATTCAAATTGACATTATTAACTGGAATATATACACTACAGACTAGAGAATATTTTGAATAACGACGTTCCCAGTAAACGTGATTTTCAAACAGTTACAGTGATCGTAGTATTTCAAAAGAAAACATAAGGAAAGAAAAGTTAAGGTTTCAATAAAAGACGAAAGGGGGCATTATTTTCTTTGAAAATGGAATTCTCTGTAGAGTTCACACTGTGCACGTAGGAAACGGATAATTTTAATTCTAGATGAAGCGTGAATATATACTCAGCGCCACCTTTAATAATGTTTTTGCCTCAAAATGAAACTCAAAATTACATTTGAGTATGCAACAAATGAGGAAAGAACGACATTATTAGTAACTTTTATTTCATAATTTTAGTCACTGTAGTTACCAGTGATTTACCAATTCACGGTCGTGAAAATACCGCTCACCTCTACTACAGACACATGATACTCTATTGCTCTATCCTCCATAAGTTTGAACTTATAGAAAAAAAGGAAAAGCAATAAAAGCTTCCCTCCATATTGTTATTTCCTCTTTATCACTCCCTCTCTCTCTCTCTCTCTTGTAAACTTCAAATTTGCGGAGAGAAAATTAACTTTGATTTATTTTCATTGTCAATTAAATAAATTTAAGATTTTATTTAATTATTTGCCACCAGAAGTTTATTGTGATTTTGTTTTTAAACAATTAAAATTATTTATAAAGTGAAAAATAAATGTTAATTGCATTTTAAGTTGACATTAAACAATCAGTCGCTTTATAAAGTATTTACATACTGATTTGCATATTAAACAATAAATTTTTTAATAAAAATTAAAATTATTTTCATTCATGAAATCACAACTTCATGATTGTAAAAAAAACGGTGTATTTTTATGCTAATTACAATAAATCGATGATAATGATATATAATTTTAATATAAATTGAAACAAAGAATAAATTAAATAAATAATTTAAAATTATGAACAAAATTATATTAAAAGTGACTTAATAAGAATTAACAATAAAGTGATAAAACGTGACAAAATTTTTGGACTCATATTTACGTATTCACATGGTTTGCAAGTTCAATAAAATGATGGATCAGTAATGTTGAATCATTAGCCACAACGATTAGTTGAGGTTGATTGCCGTAGCACTATCGAGAACAAACTCTATGTTTTGGAGTGAGATCGAAAAATTCTTAACATTACAATTACAGTTTTAATTATTTTTTTTATTGGAATGAAATTTTATTGCAATTAAATTTATAGTTTTAATCACAACTGATGAAGTTTTGGACCTTTTTCAGAAACCCTTATGTTAAAGCTTTTTTAGTATTTTTGTCATTTTGCTTGGACAGTTAGTTCAACTCCGTTTTAAAATGTACCACACTTTTGGTCACCTTTTCGTTTTCTTCAAGTCTCTTTTCACAAAAGCCCTTTACAGACCTTAGTTCTGGGCTGTTTGGATGATTTGTCTCTCTTAGTATAAATAATATATTATTGTTCCTATACCACTCAAAGGCTTGTTAACCATGGTGTCAGAATTCCAAGTTACGCCATAAATAGATTTCGGTATTTATAGAGCGCGTTGCACTATAGTTAAAATATATATTTTCCAGATTTAGGTTTCTGAGAAATCTGAATATGGAAAAAGAAGAGCTGCAGCAGATTTCTCAAATGCAAGAGTTGAACAAACTGAGTTATTAGTTAGTACATGTTCTGCGAACCCCCTTAAGCTAATTCAACTCACTGAAGATGATGCTTTAGCAACACTTTACTTCGAGCTTTCACTAGTGATGAAATATTTATTATTTCAACTGGCATTTATCGTAATATAATTTTTCGCCTTTAAAAAATTATGTCAAACGTTCTGCTTCCAAACAGCCAGATTAATACAAGATGTGTATCCTTGACAACCAATGACATCCACAATGCACAAAGTAATGATTGGAACAGATCATAGAAAACAAAGTACTTCCAACTGATTTCTTTAGTAAAACTGCTGTTTAATTTCGACATAAACTCTATAAAGTCGACAGATTGCATCTTGTTGGAAAAAATAGTTGTATTAACAACCTTCAATCCTGTCCAACCAAATATTTAAACAGACATAAACATACAACAACATAATCTTCAAAGTCTTTCACCTGAGGTTATCCAGCTTATAAGTTGTAATTATCCAACAGAGAATTTAAACGAAGACGACAAATGCGTAAAACACAAATTTTTAACTCAAACTTCAATTAATTTTTTAATCAAATGTGTTTACAAAATGAATTAATTTGACTGGAAATAAACATAAAATACTTTTTTTTTACTTCTGGTGAGTTAATGGTCAAGAAAGGGTTAATTTTTTTGTACATTTGTTTAAAAATATAAGTATTATTACTTATGGTATGATTTAGGTATCAAAAGTGCAATACTTTAGCAGTTATTAATTTTCGCCCTTTTAGCTGCAACTGGATGTCGTTTGCCAAACCAAGAAAATTTTAAAGGATTTTGACTGATTTTGGGTCCAAAAACTGTGTTTTAACTTTTCCACGTGCATCAGCAAAATATCATCCATTATGCAGTAAGAATATGTTTTTGTCCCCAAAACTTTTAGCAACGTTCCTGTCAGGAATTTTTTGCTTTAACATTTCATATCAAATAGACTGAGTATTGTGTTAACCGGACTGTTTTAAAAATTATTTATATTTTTTTGGCTTTAGACACATCATGTGGACCACTTCTTCTATCTAAACCAGGTTTTTTATTTAACCATGACGGCAGACCTTTAAAAAAATCATATAATACTCGGGTAAGAAGTTTTAATGAAAAACGTGTATTATGAATTTTTCAATCTCACTCCTTATGTTAATCGGAGCTTCATCATTCATATTCAGAATTTTCTTTGACTGTTAATTTTAAAATAATATGGAACATAATATTTCACCTAAAGTGGTTTTTGCCGCCATAAATTATACATGATACATTTAATTTCTGATTCCCCAAAGAACTACTATCAACATATTTGTGGACCCATAATTTTTTTCAAATTACACTTTTTATGAAAGTCGTTTTTTTTTGTTAATTAAATGGATTTAAAAAACAAGTTTGCACATTTCGATTTGCAAGTAATATTTGAAATTTACTAATAATATTCATTAATATTCTAAAAAAGCAATAATTCGTGTTTAGATAACAAATTAAAAAGTATTAAATAAAACAGGATTTAATAATCTCTCTAATTAATTCGTAAGATATAATCTAACGTTTATAATCAAAATAATAATTATGTGCTTAATGCTTAGAGAACAAATTGTCAATGTGTATTGCATTAGTTGCCACCACTGTTACAATTCAAGTAGTTAATATATTTCTATTAGATTTATGTTAAGTGTCACTTTATGTTAACAAATTGTACATAACCAAATTGTTTTTAGTCTTACTACTGACCGATAGGTGGCACCGGGTATTTTGTTTTAAAATTTTTTACTGTTAATTAACATTACATTTAACAGCGAATTAGCTTGATTTTTTCTAACAGTTTATTCCATAGATTTAGCATGAATTTTACAAAATTTATGTGGATTTGGATTGATTTTTTGGAAATAATTATGTTACTTTTTGTTAAGAAATTTGACGTGCTGATAGCAGAAGAGTGTCATTTAATAAATTTGACATCATAATTAATCAGTGGTGGTAGTTAAGGGGCCTCGAAAAGAGATTAGATATCTGGTTGAAACTTTTTGCGAAATATGGATCTTGTCATTTAAAAATGGAGAATCATTGATTTTATATAATAATTTCTTAGTATTTGCAAAAAAGTGAAAAATGCCTAAATTGGATTTTTGGATTTGAATCTGAAAAAAGCCTTGAACTGATGATTTAAAACATGCCGTGGCTCTCAAAATTAAACTCTTCTTTAAATTCAGGTTTTGGAATTTAAGATCATAAAATCAAAATTTTGATAAAGAAAATTGTTTTAAATGAAATTAATTGTAAAAATTTTTTTGGCGGAAAACAATACGAAACCGTTAAAAATGTTTTATTTTCGGAGTGTGTAAAGATATGGTCCTCAATATATTTTTCTTAGAAAAATTATTTTGTTTTGCACATAATGAAAAAACTCGGACAAAATCTATGGAATATTTTCGCATTGATGTATTTTAAATTACTGAAAGTTGAATATTTAAATATAAATAACTCAAAAACCACCGAAGCAATAACATAAATTTGCCGCGCTGATATTTTAATATCGGGGATAATATTGTTTGAGACCCAAGGTCACAAAATAGTCAGTGCTAACAGAAGATCGTTTAAATCGATTCTGACTAACTGTGTCCTATTGCATATTGATAATACGTGACTTGTTATTCCGGATTCTACACATAAAGACGATACAGGTCTTTAAAATGTGTAAACAGTGAACTTGCTTCAAAAGTGGTATAACAGTTTGAAGTATGGGTGGTTTCTTATATCATTTCCGCTTGTCCCAGCTTAGAAGAACTCCACAACCTAAAGAGAAACAACTCTGCTGTTGTATTTGTTCCAAACTATTCGACACTGAGACGAACCTCATAGACCCTAAAAACAGGCGCGGAAATACTCTGCTATACGTAATAAGGTAATATGCCTTGTAAGAGAATCCGTTATATATACACTTCCGGCCTCATTAGTTTAAGAGTATACTGAATATGACCAACAAAAGACAGACGTTTCATTGGACTTTGCCTTTTTACCACTTCTTTTTAATTCAGGAGACCCTTGGAAATCACTCGATATGACATGAATTATATATTATTTAAAACACTTAAGAAGTGAGATATAAATTTCTTAACACGCATTTTTATTTTAAAATCCGTGTGTTTGTCTGCAGATAGCAAATTTTCCGATCTTGTGATGAAATTTATTATCTTCTATTATTTAAAGTGCAAAAAAATCCCGATTTTTTAACGAAATGTAGCATATAAAAAAGTCGTTCTAAACCCATATCGTACTCTTATTTATATCAATTAATTTTAAATCAAATAAAATCACATTTTTTGGCGGAAACAAAACGATAACATTGTCATAATGGAATTGGCAAAAAATACTTTAAAAAGAACTTGAACTAAGCACGAATGGGTGGGTGGAGGAATTACGTTTAAAAAAAGGTTCTAAAAAGGTAAACAAACTGAAGTTGGTAGTAGTTCGAAAAATAACACATAAACACACAATTTAAACAATTGTTTTATTATTGTTTATTCGCAAGCATGTTTTATTGTTGTATTAAAAAAATATATATTGTTGTATTGTTGCCACAGGTAACTGACCACACTAAAAGCGGCCCAAACAGAGAAAATTTCTAAACCAAACAATAAGAGCGAAAAACAACGTATTGTTATAGAAAGAGGAAATCAGACTATAGGGAAATTAATAAACCACCACCAACGAACAACATGAGTCAGAGTATGGAAAAAACTCGAAGCAAAATCTCTATTTTCAAATGAACTTAATTTTTACTCTTCTCTGTGAAGATTAAAAAAATGAAACTCTTTTTCTTATTAAAATTTTAATCATAATTTTTTCGATTTTGCTCTGCGTGAAAACTCAAAAATATATTTTATTCTTATTTTAGCGAAGAGCAAAATGGAAGATGCTTAGTTTTGCTCCTCAAAGAAAACAAAAATGCGCATCGTAAACACAAAAAAAATTTCTTTTTCTTTTTCATACAAATGTTGTACCCACAAAAAGATCCCTTTTTTAGCTTAATGAAAAACATTTTTCACTGCTACACACGACTTTAAAACAATTTGTCCGAATTATTAATTTTTAAAATTCTTTTTCAGATTTTTCTCTTACTTTGATTTTTATCTTTTTGATTTTTATCATTTTTTAGAATTAAACATTTGTTCAAAGAGCGATAACAAAATAAAACTCTTTTTTTGAAATTAAAATTAAACTCTTTGAAAGATCCGATTGTTTGAAGAATAAAAAATGAGTCAAAAACCGCACCATGACATGAATAACATTTGTTGCACAAACTGATGAGAAAGCCAAACTAAGGGGAACAGAACTAAATGATTGAGGAAATCAGTTTTCGAACAACATTTGGCGGAGAGAGTTTGAAATAAAACTTCAATAAAACTATAAACGGAAAAAATGTTTTATAAAAATGTGAAATTTTTGGTGCAATAAAAAATTTATAAAGAATTTTTAAAGAAATTTATTCAGGCAATAAAAGTGTTCAAAGTTAAAGTGTAACTATGCGACAAGTGTTCAGTTTGAAAAAGGATATAAATTATACAATAATTTTTACTCAATTTTTAAATAATTCTAAAGTTGTGAAAAGAAAGTTGATCATATCTCCGTAATATTTGAATGAATGTCTAAATGAATGTATGACTACATTATGGCAATTAAGTTGAGTAAACAATTTACAAACACTTACACTGACAATTCTTGTCATTCAAAAAAGTTTTTGACGTCAATGTATTCGACATAGTTACCTTCAATGGCAAATTAAATAAAAATAAGTGTGATTTTTGTGTGACTGATTTCCAAAAAAAAAATAGTAATGAATTTCCCAAAAATTGTGAAAGTTTTAATTGTAATTTTCGGAATAATATCGAAATTTTCTAATAATTGTCGCGCCGTTGAAGTTGGTTTGCCATTAATACAAATAAGTCATGGTACGTTGAACACTACAAATATATTTCTGTATATATTTACATACATACATACATACATACATACATACATACATACATACATACATACACTTGTACAAATAAAGAATATAGAATCTGCAAATATATACTAATTTGTAAACATAGAAAACTGGTAAAAATCTGTGGTTAAAAAATGTAAAAAAATTTTAACATTTACAAGTAGTGAAGAGGGTATATAATTTTGTCATGCCGTGTGCAACCCTAAGAAGGAATTATCTCAAACCCAGTAATGTTCTTGCATATGAGTCGATTTAGCTATGCCCGTCTGTCTGTTTCTTGTTGGCACTCTCATATCTACAATAATTGACAGGACTCAATGATATTTGGCCTGAGTATTTGTTATAGTCCTGAGAAGTTTCCAATATAAAATCAGCAAAATCGGTTTAGTATATTAAAATATATTTTCGTAAAACTTTCAATTATAAATCAACAAATAATAATAAAATTCCGACATTATATAAAGTTATATGTACTTCATTATCAATCCAAAAACAAAATCAGTTCAATAGAAAAAACGCATTTGTGATGGAAGTTATTGAAGATTCGATATGTCCAATTGAATAATTTTTAATTGTTTAAATATCACTTTTGCGATTTGGGAAGTTAAATTAAAATCCGGAGAATTAAAAAGATGATCGAATTTGGGCAACTCTGGTTGTTTTTCATTATTCAAATATAATATTAAAGAGTTTTATGATCTCAGAAAAATCCTATTCTATGAAGAAACCTTATATTGCAACTAGTTGCATCCTTCTTTTTGATGCTAAGAAGATAATTATTAACAGCCAGTTCCACTGAAATATTGTAAAATTTAGAGTTTTTTTAGATTAAAAATCATTTCCAGAATAGTCCTTATATGGAATATATACAGTCCAATGTGAACAGATATTCATGAAATAAGTTTCACATACAAAATAAAATTATTAACACAATTGTGACGAATTTCAACAGAACTGGTTCATATTTAAGAGTTTCATAAGCTGAAAACTTTAGCGGAAAGGACCTAATAATGAAGCTATACCTATATATGATGCGATATTAGGAAGGGATTTTACATGAAAGATAGTTAAAGTAATGGTTCTAGCAGGAAACAATTTTTGTGTGAATTTTTATATAAAAAAAATGAAAATGACAAATTTCAGAAAATTTTTCTTCATTAATGAATTTCGTCTGAATCCTGAAGTTGTCATAGATATCGGTCTATAACATATTTGTTATTATATAGAATAATTAATACAGGCGGACTTATCTAAATCGACATTAGTTTTGATTTGGCGCTTTGGAAATAATAAATATGTTTTTCGGAGAAGAACCACTTGCATTTTTCTAAGTGGAACTGGTATTTTTATGACTTAACTAAATATAATTATAGAGACATAAAACTAATATTATTTAATATATTTTCATTCAATCATTCACATTTGGTCTAGAACAATAAAATATAGTCCAGGCAACTGTTGTACATCTTTCGACTCAATGTCACTTTCTAAATTAACGAAAATTAAATTTATCATCATTCCAAATTCATGTGTCAAATTTTAATAAGATCAGTCCACAATGATCGTAGCTCCCATATAGATCCAGGATTATAATAGATTATATTTAAATAGTGTAGAAATCGTAATAGTCAACACAAAAATAGTGCAATGTCAAAGTATGATGGCGAGCTGACCTTGTCATATTTCATTTCATATGACAAAGAAAATATATAAAATTATTTGACGAAAAAAATAGTTAAATTAACAAAAATTTTATTCAAATTAACTTCATTTTAGTATCTAGATGCGTTACTTCCTCTTTTACTATATATCATTTGATATAACATATTTTTCGTTAATTTTTAGCGAAATTTTATTAAATTTAACATCTTTTACTATAATTTTTTATTAAATTTTTTAAGTATATTTGAAGAAAATTCCTCAATTTGAAGAAAAATTATGTTATTAAAATAAAAACCTGTTTATTTAAGAAATTTTTCTTCGTTAAAGTTTTACGAAAATTTTTCGTTAATATTCCGTACGACATTTGGTTCAGTGTATATTTGGCAACATATACATAAAATTTAAAATAATTCTCTATACGTGAATTTCCTGTAGATCTGTTTTATACTCAGTTCATTACATTCTATATATACAGTGAAGGGTAATATGTTTTACTATATTAATTTCAATAATTCATTCTCATAATAATTAATTATGTCATGAACAAATGTGAAATTTTATTTTTTTATATTGACCGCTAATAAAAGACATACTAATATGATGCATGAGTAGTAAATTAGAAAACATAATTTATAGTAAAAAATATTATATTATAAAATATATTATATAATTAAAATATAATAAATAATAACTTTATTTTGTTATGTTAGATTTTTGTTTCAAATATAATATATAATTACGAAAAACATATATAACATATATACAGAAGTATAAATCAATGATTTATTTTATAGCATAATCCATACACCAAACTTAATGAAAATACTATGCGATAATGACAGATATCATACATCAGCATCTAACAAAAATTGTTTTCGAAATTTTTTATAAATTTCGTTATTTAAGCAGAATTTATAAGTTTAATCTCTCCATCCTGGCAAAGTGGTGGAAGTTTGACATTAAAACATGCATCAAATATAAATCGAGTCTGTTGGAGTAATAGACCGATATTTGAGACAACTTAAAAATTCCGACGAAAAACTTTCTACAATTTCCATTAAAAAGTAACAGGATTTAAAAAAAGTCCCGACAGCAATATTTTTAGTGGTAATAACATAATAATAACTATTGTTTATTAGACCAAAATAATTTTATTTTTTTAAATACAAACATTTTGGAAATTTCAACAAGACTATTTTAATTGGTTCAAAATATTATTTTCAATTAATTTTTAGTTCTTCGTGTTTAAAGTTAGCATCGAATATGTTAAACTTATTTTCAGTTTATCGTGTTTAATGTTGGTGTCGGTTCAGATTCAGCGTAATTCCATTAAAAATGGTTAACAACGGGCGTGTGTCAACGTTCACAACTATAATATGGCTATGAGACAACCAGCTATTGTTGTATCACAACCATGTTATGATGAACATCATGTGTGCGTATTGTACCACAACCATGTTATGATGAACATCATGTGTGCGTTATGTACAGGTTTATTTCAAAATATCGATCAACAACCATAATATGTTGCCGTTTAGTTATGGTTACCATAACCATATATTTTCTCTGAATCTATTATACTTGTTTCATCACCGAACCAAGATAACGAAATCAGATAAGTAGGAAAAATGTTACAGACTAAACTTGTTACATACGTACTTTTTTGGATAAACTAATTCACCCAAAAATTTTATGTGTCTATTTAGACTTTTCTCGTAGTCGTAGCTTAAAGGGCGCAAGATAAAAATCTAGTGAAATTTTTAGTTAATTAGATTTTTTTTGAACCGATGAACATAGTTAAATAGTATACGGTTTATGAATATATAAATCAGGGATTTCACTTGTGGATTATTTGTTTCTAGAATCCTTTACGTCATTTCTCCTATAAAATCGGTGAAGTTAGTTTTTGCATCATTTTCAGTTATCTTTATAAGCAGTTGAAATCAAGAGTTAATATGATGCTGTAGTTCATAGATATTTGATGAATATTTCCTTTTTTAATTAAACTGACAAGGAGTTCCGAAAATAATTTAAATGCCTCCATATAATAATTATAGTTTATTTGATACAAAGAGGTTTATTAAAAGTACTTAAAACCTATAAAACTGTATTACAACTTAAAATATTTGAATTAATAATTCAATAAATATATTCTGATAAAAATAGATAATCTTCAGTCCCAATAAGACCTCATTTAGTAAATTGATCAAACAAACTTTTTGTTGTACAATCAAATGAATTCATAATTTGAATTGAAGAAAAAACTCAATTATTTTCATAACGTTGGCAACAACAATAACAAAATAGACGATTTGTCAATAAACAATGTCTGGTAAATAAAACACGAAAATAAACTGCATTAAAATATTTCTATAGTAACATATACACATGCATACATATACATATATGTAAATATGTATGCAACTGTTAAACTATCTACAGGTGAATAAAACAATTAAAAAAATCAATTAATTTTTATTCATAATTTTTTTTTCTAGATGACGACTTGGACGACGATTATCCAGAACTGCGTGAAGAGGTACATTTGGAAGATTTCTTTTGGACTGGATCTGGTGATGGTCCACCAGATTATTTGAAAAAGGTTCATACGGGTATAAGTAAAGGAAAAGATGTTGTGGTTAAAACGGAAACAGTGGTGGCCACTGTTTATGTAGATGGTAATAATGTGAGTATAATTATAACTTTTTTCTACATTTTCTACTTTTTTAATGTTTGAAGGAAGATTAGATTAAAACTTTGTTTTCATTTATGTTATACACTGAACCAAATTTCGCAGGTCATATTAACGAAAAATGTTCATAGAACTTTTACGAAAAAAGTTGTTAAATAAACAGATTTTTATTCTATTTAACATAAGTTTTCTTCAAATTGAAGAATTTTCTTCAAATGTACTAAACTTAATCAAAAATATTTTTCGTAATTTCGTAGGTAATATTAACGAAAAATGTTCATAGAACTTTTACGAAAAAAGTTGTTAAATAAACAGATTTTTATTCTATTTAACATAAGTTTTCTTCAAATTGAAGAATTTTCTTCAAATGTACTAAACAAATTTAATCAAAAATATTTTTAGTAAAAGATGCTAAATTGAATAAAATTTTGTTAAAAAATTAACAAAAATATCAACAGATATTTAGTAAAAACGGCAGTAGCGTATCGTAAGTAAAATAACACACAAATTTATTCAATTCAACAAACTAATTTGACTTAAATTGTTGTTAATTTAACTACTTTTCCATCAAATAATTTTTATATTTTCTTTGTCATATTAAATGAAATGTGACGAAGAAAATGACATGAAATTATAAAAATTCATGAAAATGGCTCACCACCCTCCTTTGAAATTGCACTATTTTCATTTGTCTATTACGTTTTCTACACTGTTAAATTATTGTCTAAAAATAGCTTTTACCCAGTGCACTCAGTTCTATATCTCGAAAGAAATTTCACAAATCACAATTCGACGTGTATTATAAATGTAATTGGCACAAAGTTCTCGCTGTATAAGATCGATAGATATTCAATAATTAATATTTGCTTTGTATGGAGGCAAATATTGTTTTTTCCAGTAAAACAGTTCCATGAGGAAATTATTGTGACCAAATTTGTTACGGTTCTTAAGATGTAAATAAAATAAAATTACATACAAAGCAAATATAATCAATTCTTTTCTCAATTCAGCTAAAATTTTGTAAATTAAACTTAAAAATGATTTATAAATTGAACAATATTCATCAATATGAAGAATTTGTTCTGTCAATTTGAATAATGTTTTATTCAAATTGAATAATATTTATTCAAATTAATCGCATTTTTATTAACGAATTTATATAGTCATATTGACAATTTCTGGTCAATTTGAAGAATTTAAGAAAAATTAACGCAAATGTTCGTTATGATATTGAATCTACTTTTCTTCAAGTCTATACCCTTTTTCTTTATATTTACAACATTTTTTGGATCAGTGTACATTTTCAATAGGAAATAATTCTGTAACTTTTGAATCCTTAGATACATCTTAGTGAAATATATGATTATGGGCCCTCGATATCTGGCAACTTCGTGTATGTTAATATTTTTAAAAAATCGCCAACAATTTCGTTTATGATTTTATATTTTGTTTATAGTTTTTGTATATAAGCTTACGTGTATGTTATCTTTTATAGTTTCAGAGGATATATTTAGGATATAAACTTCTCACTCAAGTATTACATATCTATGAAAACGTTATAACATGCAGAAAAGTAAATAAGATACTGTTTAATGCCACAAAAATTATGAAAAACTTAAAATTTCGTTATTTTCCAATAAAACTAATATTTGAATTTTAATAAATTTGAAACGAATAACGAATTCAGTTTAAATGCATTAAGAGAGTTATAGTCGTTCAAGCCCGAAATTTCGTAAAAAATTGTTTTAAATGTTTTAAATTTCGTTAAGATATCTTCAAAATTGCGATTCGAACAAGCTTTACATTGACGCAAAACCGTTGCGATAAATTTAAAGTTCAGAACACCTTTTGTGAAAAAAAAAAAATAAAAAAATAAAACTTTGAAAGTTTTATCTTCAGATTAATATATATTTTTAAGGGATCAACACAAAAATAATAGCTCTAACGATTTATTTCAAAATATTTTTTTGCGTATATATTTTACTAATGTTGATGTATAATAATTTGCGATTCAAGAAGTATTTTTTTCAGTTGATAACTTCAATGAGGCTGATATTTGATCCAATCTCATTCGGATTTCAGATGAAATTCCAAAATTACAAATTTCGGAAAGATTAAAAAATAGACCCAAATAAGTTTAGAAACAATTTTATAAAAGAATTGATTTGAACTTTGACTTCTTCCACTTCATGCCAAATTTTGATTAAAATAGAAACGTTATTAAATAAAAATTCTTTAACTTAATAATAATAAATTTACTAACCTTTCAATATTATTATCGTTATTTATTAGTAATTTAATTAATTTTACATCATTTATTATTCTATTAACACATACACTCTTATATTTTTAATAAACAGGCCATTTGTGGAGATAAAATTTCTCTCTTTCATTAATTTACTCTTTTTTATTTTACTCAACAAAAATATATTTTTCTTTTCTCTTAACTTTATTGCAAATAAAATTTTATTTGTTTTGCTTTTTTAACATTTTTTATTTCCTTATTTACGCACAACCTAAACACAAACACACACCAAACAAACAAGACGAAAAAAGCAAACAAACAAACTCTGCTAACAGCGACAGCGCAGCCATTTGCTTTGGCAAAATATTAAACGGATTTTATACAAAAACAACGCGATAATTTAACGACATTTTTATATTTTTCTTTAAAAATAACATTATTTAATATTTATTTAATGAAATTATGAAATTTAAACACTTTAAAACTACAATAAATTCGGATTGTTATCGGAAGTTTACGGAAACACTCGCGCAGGTCACAAAATTTAATTAGAAACTGTTGAATGAAGAGGAAATGCAAAAACGATTTTGTTTATGAATAAGAGAGTGGGATAGAACATTATAGTGTTGCCATATAGAAGGATTAATTTAAAGTTTAAGGATTGCAAATTTTTGACAAATAATTAAGATTATTTATTTCAAATTATGATTTGTTCTAATTAGTGTTTTGTTTTTTTATAAGAAAAAAGTTAGTAAATAATTATTTTTTAATAAGAAAATGATACATTTCTGAATAATTTAAATATTTTAATTTAATTAGTCAGTCAATATAAATTCAGAAGCTTGAATAATTTAACGATTTATTGGCATTTTCTGAAACTATATTGAACTTTATTTCTGTGATATAGTTTTAAATGACAACCATTTTAATTTAGCCAAATAAGTACAGATGATAATTTGTTCGGGAATGAAAAATGTCCTTAGGATATTGAGAACTCCTAGAATACTTTTAAACTATTAAAAAGAACTCCAAATACAAATGGTTTTAGTAATTAGTTAAAACAGATTTTAAAACATACAAAATCTAAAAAGTTTCAGAGTCGATGAAGTAGGAAGGAAATGAATTTAAATTTCATATAAAAATAATTATTTCGAGTTATGTATGAAAATTTAAGCTGTTCCAGTTTTAAAGTGATTATGTATAAATGTAGAACACAATATTTGTTGCAAAAACAAATTAGTCCAAGTTTAAGTGATAAATTATTAAAATCCTTGAATTACAATTGAAAAATTTAATGCTTTAGAAAAATCGTTATTTTGAGCTCATAAAATCGTCAAATCTGGCAACAGTGCTTGTACACTAACATAACACAAAGAGACAAGACGAAAAAATAAACAAGCAAACTCTGCTAACGGCAACAGCGCAGGCGTTTGTATGCAAAATATTAAACACTTTTGATGCAAAAATAACACGATAATTTAACAATATTTTTATATTTTTCTTATAAAATAACTTTATTTAATATTTATTTAATTAAATTGTGGTATTAAAACACTTTAGAACTATAATAAATTCGGATTTTTATCGGAAGTTTACGGAAACACTCGCGTCCGTCACAAAATTTAACTAGAAACTGTTGAATGAAGAGGAAATGCAATTTGTTTATGAATAAGATTTAATAGTGTTGCCATATTGAAAGCTTTATTCAATTTTTAAGTATTGGGAATTTTTTAAAAAATGTAATGATGCCTCATCCAGAAATGTTATTTATTTCGCTATTATTTCTTTAATTAGAACATATTTTTATTTCATATTAGTTACTTCAAGCTTCATATATAAGATTTACAAATAAATATATCTGAAAATACTTCAAATTTCATATTATAAAAAATATGAAGGCATAATTAACATGAAACTATGAAGTGAAAAAAGTCATTTTAATTGACTTTTTAATTTAATTTTTCATTTTCAGCAGAAAAGTTACAATTACTTTATGATTTTTTTTAAATTAAATTTGTGAATAAAATTTTATAAATTTTTTCAATTTAGCCATTAGGTCCAAAAAGTAACAAACACTTCAAAAAGTAAAAAAATAATTGACATTAACATTGGAAAAAACTCTAATCAAGAATCAAAACTCATACTAAATTACTATTGTATAATCAATGATACACAGGGGTTCTACAACGCTTTTTTAATAATTCTGTAACCTTAAACACTAATTACCTTTTATTGAAATTTCATCAAAAAAAATTTGGAAATACATAAGATCTTAGTAGGCCCAAGGGATTGATATTGAACCTCTAAAATTGACTATCTTGAGCTTTGAAAATTAAATAAAAACGACAAAATTTAAATCATAATTAAATAAAAAAATATAAATAATTAAATATAGATGGTTATTGCAATTCTCGGCAAAGATTATGGGTTTAAGAGTTATTAAAAAATATTTTTTATGATATTTTCCAAAAGAATTGTAAAATTTATAATGTAAAATTTACTATTTGGCTCTGAACTTAATTTTAATTTTCAAATTCTGAAAGAATTATTAAAGAATTCTTATTTCACCTTAATCTCGTTAATTTAAATACATGAATCCGTTAAAAAGACAAATAAATTTGAACTTGAATTTTTTTATATTTTTTTCCTAAAAGGTGGCAACATTTCACTGTTAAAAAACATTTTTTTGTTCTAAATTTTATAATTATTTTTGAATTTTATAATAATTTTATGTTTCAAAAATAAATCTTAACGAAAATGCATGTGAACTAAAAATAGGGATAAACTTGGTGCAAAAACAAGATTTTTAATTTTCATTGTTATGTTCATTTATGTTTATTTTCTGCCAGATGGCTCTTAGAATGACCGGGAGTACGTTTCAGAGACAAGTAAATTTTTTTGAAATAATTAATATTGATTGGATTTTTTGGTATTTTCGCATGGAAAATTGGTTTCTTTTTAATACTCTGATTCACCGATCGTTCATATTGAAATTTAAAAATATATATACTGGATTTTTAAAGAGTATAATTTTTATTAAATAACAATTATTCGAAATTTTAAGTTCATAATAAATTTTTGGCATCAAATGACATTCCACTTACTTATTTGAATAGCGAATCTTTAAAAATACCAAATACTTGTATAAGAAGTTAATAACTTGGATGAAAATTCAAATTTATACTAGAATTCCTCTAGTGAAATTTAGCTATTTTCCATACATTTCTATATTTTTTCCAAAATTCCAAATATATCTTTCAACGGAATCACATATTTATAAAATTATATAGAACCTAGTAAATATTTTTAAAAACTTTAAGGACTTATATTAAAACCGTTAACTTAAAAAAACAAATAAAAATGCTATATTCGGCTATGTCGAATCTTAAATAACCTCTACCAATAATATTACGCAAAAATTACCATGAGTTGAAGAATTAGTTACATATATTGGAAGCATTTAGATAAATGTCTGAATTTCTATAGAATTGGCCCATATTAAAAAAGCTTTTAAGTTTAAAACAATAATCCAGCGAATGGTATTATAAGGAAGTAATTACCAAATGTGGAGCCATAATTGTCTAATCGTTTTATATATTGAATCTGGTTTAAAAAATTATTATTATACTAAATTAAAAATTTAAATAAAAATTTAATTTTTATAAAATCGGATCAAATTGAAAACCCTTTTCTTTGGAAATGGTCTTAAATGGGAACTGTAGCAAAATATGGCTCGATATTCATCATTTTAGTAACATGTGTTTAAGATAGTTAAATCAATAATTGTGCCGATTTTCGATAGAATTGTTTCATGTTAAAAGTGTTATAAGTTTAAAGTTATTTTCCGGGAACAAGACTTTAGTAAAATATGACATGATATTCGCCATTAAAGAAAGATATATTTAAGACAGTTAAATAAAATAAATAAAAAATGGCTGATATACATTTAATGAGTACTTTTTTAAGTTCCTAACTGTTTTCCGGGAAGAGGTCTGATATGAGAGCTACAGCAAAATGTAGACCTAAATTGGAAAAATTTTTAAATATGTAGTAAGGATGATTAAAAAATAATTGTGCCGAAGAATTAGGATCAAACCCCTCAAATTTGGAAATTAATGGAGTCGAATTTCAATGGGATTGGTAAATATTTAAGATTTTTAGAAGCTATAAACCGGAACATGATGAATTATGGAAAAGGGCTAGTTAAATAATGACCCCAGATAATCTTTTCTGTTTTAGTTTGTTATTGTATCAAAATATAAATATGGTGAATTTCAGAAGATTATGTTCAAAATTGCATCCTATAAATGCACAGATTATGGTGCATCAAAATTTTGCATATTTTAGCCCATAAATTTTTCAGGTTTTTATGGAATGTTACAGTGATATTCTTGTTCGAAATTTTGTGGTGGCCTTAAATATCGTTCTAAAATCTTTTTTATACAAAAAACCTCCACGAGTCAGAATTAAAATAATTTAACATTTTTCCTTAATTAAACTAACATCAACTTACCTTTTAATACACATTTTTATAATTTATTAATGAACTAATTAATTGGATTTGATTAATTATTCTCTTAAAACAAACACTTTTATATATTTTTGATGAACAGACCATTTGTGGAGATAATATTTCTCTCTTTTATTAATTTACTCTTTTTATATTTCATTTTACAAAAACAATATTTTTTCTCTTTCATTTTATTTATTTCAAATAAAATTGCATTTTATTTTGCTTTAACATTTTTTTATTTCCTTATGTACACGCTAAATAATACAAACACAACAACGAAATAAATAAAACAAACAGACAAACTCAGCTAACAGCGACAGCGCAGCCGATTGCATTGCGGTATATTAAACGTTTTACACAAAAATAACGCGATAATTTAATGAGATTTTTATATTTTTCTTATAAAATAACTTTATTTAATATTTATTTAATGAAATTATGATATTAAAACACTTTAAAACAATAATAAATTTGGATTTTTATTAGGAGTTTACGGAAACACTCGCGCACGTCACAAAATTTAACTTAAAACTGTTGAATGAAGAGGAAATGCAAAAAAGGTTTTGTTGATGTATAAGAGAGTTGAAGAGTAGATTTCAGTGTTGCCATTTACGGAGTTTTGTTTAACTTTTAAAGATAAGAAGTTATTAGCAAATAATCTCAAAGGGTAACATTACAGAAATGGCAAAAACCATAATTTGTTACTTTTTTGGCACCCAATATACAGTCCCTGCCAAAATGATTGGTACAGAAAGTGTATGCGTTAATTAATAACTCATGTAGGTTTTTTCAAATACGATTTAATTAATTTGTTATAATGCATATCAAACCATACTATCTCGATTTTGGCGAAAATATTGGTACACCTAATAAACAAATATTTTATACTACATTTTTTCAGTATTAAGTCGGTATTTTTTGTTATTTTCCCCGATTTTAATAATTCTTTCTCTAACGCCTTTTAAATATCATTTTATTTCATATATTATCAAGGTCGCTTCTTGACCCGTCTGTTCAGTTTTTTCCACAAATGCTCAATTGGATTGAGGTCTAGAACTGTGGTGGGTGATGTAGTTTATGAGCCACATTGTAAATGTTTTGGATCGTTTTTGTGTTTTTTTTTTTTTTTTTAATGTGAAACTTGTTTGTATATAAACTGTTTTATCCATAATGAAGTCTTTGAAAACCAGCTGACCGACACCCTCAGATAACACCATTACACTACCTTCACCGTATTATGAAGTAGAAGAAAAATTTTGTTTTTCATATTTTACATTCGTCTTTTTTAATTCGGTGATTTGGATTTTCTTCTATTTTGCTTCCATCAGTGAGAAACACTTGAATCCAAAATATAAAAAGTAAAAGTTTACTTTTTAAACTCTTGGCGCTTTATGTGGTATATTGAAGTAATTAGTGTTTACGTCTAGCAACGCAAGCATTTAATCAGCTTCATGCAATACTCTTACGAACAGTAATGGGGGTAAATGGTTTTGTTATATTCTTATTAGTTTTCAATTATTTGACTTATCTGAACTTCTTGCTTGCTTGGTTATATTTTTCACTCAAATTTGCTAGTTTCTTTTTGTTTTGGTCTCATTATTGGTTTTACAGAGTTGCCTCTTGAATTTATATCAACAAATTGCCACGGTAACCGATTAGAACGATATATAATGATTTTGTATGCAAAAATATTATACCTTCGTTCATGGTTTCTGAAATTTCTGAAAATTCAAAAATAATAAACTTGCTGGACTGAGTGTGCCAAAACTTTTGTTTGGCAAATTGATGAATTTTTTTGTTAACAAATTGTTCTATTTAAATTATTTTATTTTAAATTATTTACTTTGAATAGATATTATTAATGTGACCAATATCGGTCAATATGTTCAGAACGATTTTAAGTTTATATAACTATTATTTCAATAATTATAAAGAAATTTTGTTGAAAATCGAGTTGGTTAAATTTCTAAAAAACTTTAATATATATTATGTATTTGATAAATATCGGTTCATATTTTACTTTAACTTTTATTCTTCTACTAATACTTCTACTCTGATAGTTGTTTTAAGTTTATAAGACAATTATTTTTAAATAAGTTTTTAATGTATGTACCTTGTTCGCAATTACAGGGAGGTATTTGTCTATAACTATCCTGAAATATGATTTTGTACTTAAAGATTCTTGAATATGGACCAATTTTATTGATAAACTATAATTTTTATATAAATTTTTTCTCAATTCACGCAATTATTTGCAAAATGTAAGCGATAGAGGGTATTTAAATTCACAGCCGAATATAACAATCTTACTTTTGATAGAGTACTTACGTACATTTCTGGACCGATTTTTTCACATTTGTCGTGTATGAAGAAGTCATTTTATTTTTGGTCAAATTTCTTATATTTTCGAATTTTATGAGCGTTAGACTACAGCCCGGGAGGACATTTTTGATGCAGCAAGTGATTCTGAGATCAATTGACTTAAAATGGATATTGTTCACTATTTAATACGCTACAATCATCTGTACAAATGTATAATATCCTAACCATCTACGATGGCGTAGCGTATAAGACTGTAACATTGTCCGACAAATTGGGACAATTGCGATCCTGTGTATATAAATCAAAAGTTTTAAAATAATATCTATGATATATAAATCCATTGGCTGATATGGATCCAGTGATTTTTTTTATAATTTTATAATATTTTAATAATAAATTTTATTTAAATCACTAGCTAGAACCCGGTGTGCTTTGTCGTCTTTATAATAAATATGTATTGATATATTAAAAAATAAATTTTACATTTGCCTTACATGGAGGCTATTTGTCACCATTAACCCATCTATCTTATGTAATATTATTTCAGTAAAATTGCTCCTCGTTAAAATGATAAGTGATGTGAAATCTTAATATAATAATCTATTGCTTTATGAAGGGGCTTCCCCTCCCCTAATCCTGACCACCTTACAGTTTTTCCAGTCAATCAGTTTCTCGAAAAAGTGATTTAATAGTTGGCAATTAAAAATGTCTTTGTATGGGGGTAACTCTTAATCTGATATAACCTACCGTCGAATATATTTGAAACATTTTGTGAAAAGTTGAACAAAATCAGTCCAGTAGTCCCAAACGAAAGAAATATAGATTCATTTTTGTTTACATTAATAGATTAAGTCCATTTTATTCGACATTTTAAGAAATAACAACCTAAAAAATTATTTATTATATACAGGAAGTTGATATACCCATTTGTTTGGATTGCTACGGTGAGGGAACTGTAGGCATTGATGGTTCCTGGACTAGTGTGAATATGCCACCTTTAAATTACACAGCTACCGATAGACGTTATTGGCTATTAACCGTTATGTCGGGATTTTACACTCAAAGAGATAATCCGATATTAGAAGAGAAGTTAGCAAGACTTTACCGTTTGGCATTTACAAGGTAAGATTTCAATTCATATATCAATAATGGCATTATGTGATAAAATTATAAATATATATATAGACAGCAAACCAGACATTTGGGCATAAATGGGGGACAACATATATCTGGCATATCAATATCAACACCAGGCAGAGATAGAAGACATAATGAGCCTACCACAACTAGAGGTTAATTGCTTGAAATCAAAGTCTTTTATTATTGTTCTAATAAAAATTTTCATATTTAGAACCCTCGGATTATGATAGTGAACTTATTGATATGTATTCTCATATTACACCTTTTAATAAAAATTCCGAACCCGTTCATCCCACGAATAAAAATTCAGAATTAATATCATCTTCTGAGGAGAGCTTTGATGAAACCACTACAATGGATTATCAAGTAAATGATATGCAGGCTGAATCTTCTGATATTTCCGAATCCATTGTGACAGTTACTCCATGGGAACTGATACAACAAGGTGACAAAACACAAAAACTTCAAACTCCATTAACACAAAAAATGACAGCATTAAGTTTTCGTGACCACCAAGTAAGAGTTGTCATACATAATGTCACGCAATTGACAGAAGATGATGTACAACAAAGGAGTAATGTAGGGGCTGGGGTTAGTGGCATATTGTATGATGAGGATATAAATGAAAAAATGTTAGTATGTGATTCTATATATAGATTGCCAATGTATGCATAAGTCTTTATTACCTTAGAGATGAACGACCTGTAGCCAATCAAACAGAATTAATATATTCCGTGTTCGTTAATGGGCGTCCTGTTTTGGCGGTAACGGCGGCAAATGATATGAAATTGGTAAGTGAGTCTGAGGTTGCAGCGGTAATGGGTAAAGAAATCTACATGAAAGCAGAACGTGAGTATTTAAGGAGGGAATTTTTTAAATGAGGTTATAACAAATTATATTTCTAGCTTATTTAAGGGAACCCCAGGCCACACCTTTAGCTCCGGCCACCCATAGTGGTAAAGATGGTTTTATTGACTCCATACAAAATAATCCTATATTGGTTATAGTTAGTTCAATAGCAATATTGTTGTTATTATTGCTACTGATAGCTTTACTTTTAATGGGCCGCTCTCATGTCAGGCACAAACAAAAGGAGGTGAATAGGTAAAGAATTTTAATTATATTTAAGTTGCGTACAAACGATAATTTCGTTTTAATTAAAGAACCACAAGTCGCAATGAACTGCTGTCAGAAACCCAATCAGCACGACCGACATCCACAATATCTGCCATAGACAGTGGACGTACAACTACACAGTCCCGAGATGTTGGCATACAAAACTTTTCATTCGAACATGAAAATAGTCATAGTAGCCGAGAACCACGCATACATTTTCCAGGTCCACCAACACAACGTACACGTAGATCATCCATAACATCTTCCGATAATACATCCGATTCATCCGTTTATTGCCCCATTAATCCACCAACGGCTGATGTTCAACGGATGCTTGATGAAAAGGCGGCAAATTTATTTGAACGTCGCAAAACGAGAAAACATAATCAATATGATAGAGCCGAGGGTCATGAGGATGCTGTTTATACTACAGTCATATCGGAAAAGAAACGTGATAAGTCAAGACAACATAAACCCAAACGTCGTTATCTTTCCGAAAATCGTGTAGGATCTTTGGAAACGAGCCCTGTGCAAAGTCAACGTGATTATTCGGGTGAGGAAGCCGAAGTCAATAGACCATCATATGCTCAATTTGAGAGAACAAACGAAGCTTATAATCTCCATAACAACTATCATCGTAACAAGCTTTTGCATCAGAAAACTATTTATGGTGACAGAGAAGGTGATGATCAAGAGGAACCTTCGTCAGAAGCCATTAACAAAGAGATAATACGCGTTTTGCAGCCAGCTGAAAAATCTTCGGATTCTGGTAGTATAGGTTCCTTTCTCTCTATGCAATCGGTTAAAGCTTTTCCAAAAACTACCTTGCCGGAACCTCTTAATCGTGTTCTAGAACCAGTTTTTGTTACTTACTATGATAATATTGAAAATGTTCATCAAACTTCATCGAAAAGTGGAAAATTCCAGGCTAAAAAACGATGTAGCAAAGATGATTTAGATGCTGCAACAATAGCTACCATTGAAGGTTTTCCCACACCCAAGGCCCCACAAAAGTTTTCACGATTTGCCTCACAAAGTGATAATCCAGATCCAGGGGTAGTTGGTCCCATAGTGTGGGAACGTCATAAGAAACGTTTAAGTGCCGACGATATCATAGACAATGGTAATTACGAAAGAAGACAACGTTACTGAAATCTTTAATATCTTCCTATAATTCCTACATAATTTCTTTCACTTTTATACATGGAAATAATTTTGCAACTGCAGAAGAGGAAGGGGAGGATTTTTATAAAACAACGGATTATAGTCCTTCGAGAGATCCAGCTGCCATGCGTAACCATTATGAGGGTTTACTGGAGGGTGCCTTACAAATGTATTCCAGTCAAGATGATTTGCCTATGCCATTGCCCACCAAAGATTTCTCAAATCAACGTAAACCCACAAAACGTGAATTGCGTGGCTCATCGGCTGGAGCTTCCAAGTAAAATTTTAAATGAAATATTTCTTTCAACATACATTAACTGCATATATTCTTCTTTCAGTTGCAATCTTAAATCTTCTGCCCTTGATAACCGTCCATCTACAGCTCAACCCGAAAAAACTACCAGATCGAATCATTCTACTCAACCACCTTCACCCAATCTAGGAGCATGGGGTAGTGGTGGAGGCAGTTCACATGGCTCACATTCACCCCTGGTACGACCACTGAGTGCTGGACCTTTTCATCGCCCCGCTGACATTAACAGTAGTAATATGGCCGCACGTCCTGTACATGATTTATCCACAGCACCTCTAATAGAGGCCATTCAAAAAGAATTGCGCAAATTTCAAAATGATCCCAAGTAGTTTTAACAATTAAGTAACAATTTTGAAAAAAAGAAGAAGAATTTATCCATTTTTATTTATTATAAAAATATTTTAAATGTAGTTTTTTTTATTATTTGTATACATAAAGTTTTGCATTTAAATAAAGTAGAAGTTCAAAAGTATTAAAGCGATTTACACAATTTTTCGATGTTTTTTATACGGAATTATATAACTTAAACCTTAAAGTTACAATGTGAGGCTATTAGCGATCCGTATAAGTTATTTAAATTTCCTACACGTTTTTTTTAATTAAACATAAGGACTTCTCAGTTCCATTTATTTTGTGAGTTTCATAAAATAAACTGTTTATCAACCAAAGATTTTAATAATTTGATGTAAGTTTTAACACATCGAATAAACCAACACAACAATGAGTATTGGATCGGAGTAAAATCATTTTCTTTATATCCTTCGTGACAAGGTTTGACCTTATCGTAAGACTTGACTTGATCCGACCAAATGAAAGTGAAATATTCCGAACTCTGTTTTATGAAATTTATTGCTATTAATCCATTTGTCATGCATTAAGTTATGGGACCAGATCAGATCAGTATGCGTCAAAACCAAACCTTTTGATTTTACCAATAAAGATGAAATGTCTTTACAGTAAATAATGAACAAATTTCAAAATACTATTAATTTCTATAATGACGTTTTAAATCCATTAAAACAAACAATAGTCGAGTAGGAAAGGTTGGGATTATAAGGCAGGGAAGCCAAAACATTTAGTCCCCCGTTTTTACAGGTGTTGCAGCATGTATAATTGAAAATTAGTTAAGTTTGATTAAAAATTCTGATCGTTGATTACTCTCTTTAAATGTCCTCTACAGATCCCCTTTGATCGTCATAACCGACTTCAAATGCTGTGTAAAAACTGCGAAGTACAGTGCAGTTCAGTGTTCGGTGTTAATTTTGTTGGTTCCCTGAGTTTTAATTTGCTTTTTTTTCTGTTTAATTTTCCACACGTAAATGCTGTTACACTTTTGAGTTGGAGTTCTCTATCTCCCATGGAGCGCGTCCCCAGTTAGTGGATAGGAGAAGGTACCTATCATTATTTAAGATTTGGTCTTTGTAATTTATTTAGATTTAGGATGAGGACATGATTTACAAATGGTCTCATGGGTCGCATCCTTGACCAAGTCGTTGTAGTTGTTGACTGGTAATGTAGTGAGGTTTCACACGTATATGGTTCGTTGAACAACGGGGTATCTTTCACCATAACCGTCTCAACTGAAATACTCGTGGACCAAAATAGATTGCCCTTTCTCCTTCCCTATCCTGTTTTTTTCTTCCATCTGTCCCCTACTTTCCCTTCCCCACTTGTAAGGTTAAGGTGGTTGGTAGCAGTACTAAGAACCTGTATGGCTAGTAAGTGGTAAAAGATAACTAGCCACTAACAACTCCACTTCGACGCCGGGCGGTTGTTAGAACCCTTTGCCTATGTCGCCGTCACTGCATAGATGATCCACCCCTTACGTGCCTGCTCGTGGGATCTTATGTGAACATCATAAAAATTAAAATAAAAAATAAAACAAACAACATCAGTAACCGGTCATGTTGGTAACTTGGGACCCGTAGAGAAGGAGCATTGGGAATGGACTAAGTGTTAATCCGTCAAAAACGGAATTGGTACTATTTACAAGGAGGTATAAAATACTGGTCTTCAGACCAACGTCGCTGGATGGAGAGACCTTGGCTTTGTTTTTGGTGGCAGAGTCTACATTAGGGAATTCCATATCTGTATGTCTTTTAAACTTCCGGGTGAGTGTAATATTCTGCAGGCTGAGATTGCTGCAATTCGCAGAGCTGCCAACTGGCTAAGATACACCGTCGAGACATCTTAATGCGTCCGCAATTTGGTCTCTTACAGATGTCTACATGACATCAAATTTTGCCTGGGAATATCGCACATAATTGCATAGGATGGCAGAGCATTTAAACATCGCAGCCTGGAGGCTGATGCTTTAGCGAAGATAGCTGCTAATCTCTCAGAGGTTAGCTTGAAGGAGACGTGTAGATGAGGAACTCTGTGTCAGGGCTCAACAACGATGGTTGAATGAATCGTCATATGTGATTACACGTATGTTTCGGCCCTGACTGGATGGGACTAAAACATCATTTCTACTCAATAATCCAAGGACTCTCCTGAGAATCACGGTAGCTGCAGTATTTAAACACTGTCTTTTCGGGGTACATGCATCAAGAATGGGGCTTCCCTCGATTGATTTCTGCAGGAGCTACTCGAATGGAGAGGAGAAGAAACATAATCGGTTTCACCCGGAACTGCGGATGGTTCGGTGAGGTTAATTCACACTAGTTTTTCCCTCACGGAGTATGGAATTCTAAAGCTGGACAGATCGGGACGTCAGATACTTTGTTTAAAACAATAAATGTTTGCCGCAAATATAAAAGTATTTGCGATGAACATATTGTGATGTGACGTTTCTCTGCGTGTAAATTTCAAGAAGACCATTTTCAAAAATTACTTAAAAGTATATAAAACCTGAAATAAAATTGTTGTAATATTTCGTATATTTAAGATTTATAGAAGCAAAGAATTATGCCAAATTTTACAAGGATTCGTCAATAAGTTCATATCGCCTCAATAAACTCCACTTCCAGAAATTCCTTAAATGCATAAATCTCAAGGATCTAATTTTAAGAATGGAATCAATAACTGTGTATTTTGAAATAAAAGTCATAGGAATTATTTGGAGCATTTATATTATTTCCTCTTTTATTAAATGTGCGGCATTTTTTAAAATAATTTACATTGCGGATAAATTCAGTAAAATAACGATATCACTTGTATGTTATATAATACGAGCAGACATACAATAATATTTTGTTTAATATTTACAATATTTTATTTTTTATTTTAATATTTTACAAATATTATTTTAAAAATTATTAACGCATTAAATAAAAAGAAAGATGTTTTTGTAATATTATAAAGACTTTCACTAAATATCATAAGAATGATATATAATGAAAGCCTACACCAGCCCATTTCAAAAAAATAATAATTTAATAACATCGAGTTTTATAACTGTAATTAAAATTACAATTTAATTTTTATAATTATTTAAGGCTTAATTTTAATTTTAAATATTTATTTATATTAATTAATGAGTTCTAATGAAGGTGATCATTAAATTATATTCAAAATTCACAAATTGATCTCTTTGCAAATACAATATAAATTTTTCTACATAGAAAATATTATGATTTTAAACAAATCAATATATAAATATGAGTATTTTTATTTTACATAATCGTATTTAAACTTAAAATACATAATTTTGTTGCTTTAGTATCTCGAAAAACATATATATGGGATTCTAGTTAAGTGTGTATCATGTCTCCATTAGAAATAGCCCAGGTCGGTGATCAATTTTTAGAGAGTTTGTGGTTAATTAATATTCTTCGTTTTGTCCTGTAGATTTTTGATATTGCTGTTGATCCACACTACGTTTACCTAGACGGGGACCAAACCAAACACCTGTGGTAGCACTAGGACCAGCACGTTTATCTAAAGCTTGTTGTAAGGCCATAAGTCTAGCCCATTTACGCATATCGGCATCACTGCGGCCAATTCGTGGATAAACTATCATACCAGCTCGTTTAACTTCTGATTTAGGATATTCTACACCCAAAAAAAAAACGGAAATATTTTAAAGACGTTTTGTTGTTTAATATTTTGTTGGAACAAGGTTAATATGTTCTGCATATTGTTATTATAAGTTCTCATTAGTGTATTCAAAAACGTAAACAGGAAACCGGTTACAGAAAACGAATTTTAATTTTCTAATTATTCGACATGCCGTTTTCTTTCAGTTGGTTGATCGGTTTATAATGAAAGGCACTTTTAAGCGTTTCTCTAATATATTCAGCTTCGTTTTGTATATTTCGCCATAACTGAGAAAATACAACATTTTTCATTCCGTGTGTTACAACGGAACATTCTTAGTTAATATATTCCGAACCGATTTTGCTCAGTCTACTGTTTTCAATATGATCACAATAATAACAATAATTAAATGAGATTCTGCATCTTAGACATGTTCAGAGTTAAAAAAGGGTTTCTCTAAAGAAAAACTAATGGAATTAAATAAAACCATTTTTGCACTGTATAATGACCTAAGTTGGTGGGGTACAAATTGTTTTTCTTACTTTCAGTATCGTATTTAAAAAAATTAGTCTAGATTTTAAATACGATACTGAAACTAATAAAAAACGTTCTTACCCCACCATTATACAGTACAAAAATAATCTGATCAAATGTGTTACAAATGATTATTTTGATATAAAAACAAATACACATTTTGATTATGATCGAATCAATATTTCAACATCATTCCATATAGAGGCCATTGCACGGTATATGTTTCTATTGGTTAAACTCTAAATTTCTATTAAATGAATATTTTCTAAAAATTTATAATAATAAATAAAAACCGGTTAACGCAGATTTTTGACATAAAACCGTTTTTATTAAAAGCCCATTTTTCGAATAACTCGAAAGTCGGTTTTCTGAAAATGCCGGTTTCTTTGAATACACTAGTTCTCATGCTAAAATTGTCAAATAACAAAAATACTCTGTAATTAATAATTAATACAAACCTTCATACTCTTCAAACGATGATGAAGGATATAAAACATCTAGAGCGGCTGCAGCAGCTGCTGCCGCATTATCAGCTGAAACATCTGAGTTATGTAAATTAGTCATACTTGGGTCGCTGCGACCTACACGAGGAAAAGCAAAAAGTCCTGAAGTACCACCGCCGCCACGACGATTTTTGGTTTGTTCCAACTCTACAGAAAAGTCATAAAACAAAACATCGAAGAATGAAGAAAAAAAATACATTTATTACTTTTTTGTAACGGTTGGTTGTTTTTAAATTTAAAAGCTGTTAAATGTTTTTAAAAGATTCAACAAATTTCTTTGATAAATTTTTATAAGTACTTAATTTGTTGTTGTTTTTTAAATTTGTATTATTTATTATTTTTTTATTTATTTAAATACTAGAAAATTAATTTATCTTTGGGGAACTATAAACAATAAAAGACGTAATTATTTGCGTAAATAAAATATTTCAAATTAATTGATGTAAAATAAAAAGATTCATAGTCAATGTTCATAGAATACCTGTAAAGAATATAAAGCACAACCACTCAAATCATGGACACATGTCATACAAACATTTCTAGACTCTTTGAGTTACTAAATCTTACCAAACTCAAGGTGCGTATTGTCTATTCTCATGTCGATTTCCTCTTGCCAAAAAAAAAAACGATTTATTCTTGGCAAAACAATGACAACTGAAAGTTTTCCCAGAAAAGAATTATCGACCACAATCGAGCGGTTATAAAACATACGTTTTGTGTACAGTTGCAATGGTCAGAAAGCTCTAATATATTTGCGGCAAAGATTTATTGTTATTACCAACATGTTAATTGTTGAATTCATTTGATTTTGATAACAATTTAGTTACTGTAATAATATTTTTTAATTAAAATATGTTTAGCAATATGTTTGATTGATCACAATTTTATTGTTATTGAACAGAACATATAAAAAAACTATTGTTGTTAGGACACAATATTATTGTCAGTTTACTGACAACTGAATATGAACAAACATATTTTTACGATTTGTATTTACATGGAAAAGTAATAAATATTTGAATAAATATTCTTGGTGAAGAAAACATTTCAAATAATATTTACACATTTTCCAAAGGTAAACATAAATAAAATGGGAAGTTTGTTAAAATATTTCATAAGAAAATATTTTAATTCAATAGCAAAATAATGCTAATTATCATATATAAAACCTTATCATGTCATATCAACAAATTCACCTACAACGTTGAAGTTATCTGTTCTTTTTTTTTGACTAATAAAAAGGACAAGTTATTCCCTTTCCAAATGAAGAAATATCAGTGGATTTAAATTTAAAATAACCACAAGTAAAACAAATCAGTATAAATAACCAAAAACATATGTTTAAATTAATCTATTGATATTTGCACTTTATTTCATGATGGACTATAAAGCCATAGCAATCAATCGCTCCTTAGGCTAATAATATATTCACCACCTCCACCTCGTTTAACAAATACTATCAGCAGTTAGTCAGACAGACAGACAAACAAGATTATTATTTCCGTTTCCCTTTGGGGTTTTTTGCGTTAAACGTTTTTAAGAATTCAAATAAAAAATTATATTTAAATCTATTTGAGGTTCGAGATTTAATGTTTTCCTTTACTTTTCATTATAATTTATTTAAATTTCTTGTTCTTAAAGAAAATTTACATAATTTCTCAATATCTCTGTTAAAGGACATTAAAGGAGCTTAATTTTTTTCTTCGCATTATTACAAACGTAAATTGTTTTAATTTTTTTCATTTACTGTTTTTCTATTTACTTGTAATATTTACAAGGAATAGATATTTCTTAACTTCCCTATTGTGTTTTTCTTTGCCTTTTTATACCCTACACTACTGCAAGCGGTATATTAACTTTATTCATCCATGTGTAACACTTTAATAGTATATTTATTCTAGCATCAAACAAAAATCTGTGTCGATCTGTCTGTTGGTATGCTCACTTCCACAATAATTAAAAGAACTCAATGAAATTTGGCCTGAGTATTTCTCATAGTCCCTTTTCCTTTTGAAATCAGCCCATTTCTGAGACAATATCTAAGTTCAAGAGAATTGTCAATCATAAATCAAACAATTTTGCCATAATAATAAACTACATATGCTTCATTATCACTCTAAAAATTATCAAAATCGGTTCAGATGAAAAAAGTTATAGAAAAAAATGTAACTAATTTTATATCTCATTAAGTGTTCCTGTATTCCAGATAAACTTTTATATAATGAATACATCTATGAGAGTGTATGTAAGAAAAAAAACTCATTTGTAGTGAAGGGTATTGAAGATTCGGCATAGCTGAATATACCATTCTCACTTGGTTTCCTGTTTTATTATTTTAATATTTCTTTTAATTTTTTGTTACCTTTTCTTGTCATCAGAAGCAAATGAGAAAGAGAATTAAGAAACTGTATTAAGTTTGTAATTGTTACGTTAACATTCTAATTAAGTCCAGTTGTTGTCTTTTTTGTTTAGCTTCTTTATTTTCATAATTTTCTGCAATTTTCTAAGTTATTTCAAAACAAACAATACGGGGGGCGAGTTTTTTTGTTTTAGATGTATTAGTGTTTTTATGTCACTGGATATTTAACACCTCTCACCACAAAGAATTTTGTTGAAATGAAAATGGTTACTGTCTCTCTAATCTTCTTTAGTTTACGTTACGTGTCATTTCTGGCAATTATTGAAATCTATATTTACGTGTATTTTCATATTTAGAAACATTTCCCCCAGTTCCATATTAAAACAATTGTATGTTTTAGTAGATGTTAAAAATATGCAGTAATAGAGTCTGACAAATGAAGGTAAAAAAGCAAAAACCAAAAAAAAAAAAACTGGCAAATTAAGTTTAGAATTTTTGTATTCAAATAATAACTGACCCCGAAAATGAATATAGTTTGTTTTCAATACCCTACAGCACCACAATTGGTTAATGCGGAAAATTAACTTGATGATATCATGCTTAACGCTATGAAAGGATTGTTTAACTCTTCGCATGTATTATATCTCCTTAAAAATCATCTAAAAAATCATACTTGCAACAAATCGGAATCTAAGTCGATTTAGTTATGTCTGTCCATTTTTGCCAACATTCTCTCATTAAAACCAACTGTCAAAGCTAAATTAAATTTCGCCTGTTTATTGTCCTAAAAAGATTGCAGTTCGGTGAAATTAATAAAGAGTTAAATACCGATATCTGGGTCAACCTCTAAACTTTGTAGTCCAATATTCGAATCAACCTTTCAAAATCCGGGAAAGAGCCATATTCATTTTGAGTGAATTTAAATAATGAATGGATCGTAATATACGGATAAATGTTTTTCATTATTCCAAATCATAAAAATCTGTTTAGTTTTAGGCAAAAAATATGATAAATTTTAAAACTCTTAAAATATGTTTTTTCGCTATATTTAAGAAAGTACTTGAATTGCGTATCTTAATATATAAGACTGATTAGCTGACCATCATTCCAGAGCCTAAAATGTATCGGACTTTCACATATAAGTCCATTTTGTTTCGGGAGAAAACATTTTTGACTTCGACTTGCGGGTGTGAACGAAACACATAAATTAAAACGAAGATGAATTAGGAAATTTTGAAGAACCTTAAATTTGGCATAGATAAAGAGAATGCGATTTGATCGAAATCGGATATATTACAATGTTGGATTACCTTTGTATGGATTTGATGTTAAGAAAATCAATTGGGAATCTGTGTTAACTATTAAATCAATTCTCAATCATATCGAAATTGATTCTTCAGCCTAAATTAGAGATGTTTTGAAATGCAAAAAATTGGACTTGTGTTCGAATCCTTGTTCATATAGCTGTGACTTATGTGAACTCAAATCATGTTCTTTCGTGTACAAAGTGAATGAAAACTTTCCTTTTCCAGTCATATGTTATTTTTTATAAAAATTTTATCTCAATTTTCCACAAAGTATCAAAAAAATTTTGAACTCTGCTCCAAAATATTTAATAAAATAAAGGACTTTCGGTAAATTATGGATTTTTTTTTATTAAATTATTTGTATGTTTTTTATATCATTAATTTCTTTACCATTTTCGTCTCTCAGAATATCATTTTTCATCAAAGTTATTGTGTTCAAAATTTGATTTCATCCATTTATTACTCATTATTTTTTTGACACTTTGTTATTTCATCTTGGGCAGCGAAATGAACTTTTGCTTAAGTTTCAATCAAAAACTTTTATAAAGTATTTCATATTTGACATTAATATTAATTTGTGTATATTTTTAGAATTATTGAATTTTTATGGAATCATTTTTTTTATTTTTGTAAAAAATTAATTAAAATGCCAGGCTAAAATATTAAGTGTAAAAATTAATATTACTCATACGTACAGGAGCATCTTAAAATTTATTTTTTAAAATTATTGAACATTTTGAAATGTTTCTAATATTTATATTTAGATTTCAATAGAGAAATCGTATCTAGCAAGGACTTGAAATTTTGATAGGCAGAGAACAGGACTAAAAGAAATAAACTTTGAAGGAATATATTAATTTTAACTACTTGACGTTTTTAAATTTAATATGTCAAAAACAAATAAGAATGTATAGTCGGTCAAGAACGATCATCTTATACCCTAAACCATATTCTCGGTAAATGGGTTACGAAATAATGACGACCTCCGTATAATTTGATTTTCTGATGTATTCTTATGTGTGTAGTACATTATTGTGACACTAAGATTCATGTTAAATTTATGCGTTTTAAAATAAATATTTCCTTAGGGGTTATAAAGGGGCTACAAGAAATTATGAACCGACTGTCGTGTTATTTTGCATATCGATTTTTGCTTATATTTATCATTATTTGATCAAATATGTTTACTATACCAACGTATATGTGAGAGTTTTGCCCTTAAAAGTGATATTTGTAAAGGGGCTTGTATGTGACCTATTAGAAATAATGAAACGACCCTCACATATTTTAGCACATTGCTTTAGAATATTATAAGACTTATTTGTGACAAATTTCGTTTTAATCGCATTATTTTTTTGGACTTTTATGAACTTAAAACCCCATTTCGGGAAGAACATTTGTGTGGGAGATATTAGAAATATTGGATCGATAATGGCCAATTTCAATAGACTTAGGGCAAAATAACATGTACCAATTTTTTCGCGATATTTAAAAAAATCGCGACCTGTAGACTGTTCACAACATTTACATGGAGAGACAACCGGATAGATAGACATACAAATGGACAGACATCATTAAATCAACTCAGAAAGTGGTGTAGGATATAAGTATAACAAATAAACTTACCCGCTTTTGATGATCCGAAAAAGATGATAACCAACACGGAGTAAATAAGAAAGTCAACACTTTGGAATGATTTCATGTTTGATCTGCGGATCTGTTACGAATTTTTAAGAAAAAAAATAATAAATCGATATATGAATTTTTCTTTTACGAAAATTACACTTTTTCTCTTAATCACAATTCAAACTCACTTTTGATTTCGTTCGTTCAGATATTTTTAAAATTAGTAAAATAAGGATATTTTTAGTTATTTGTTGTTATTTAGAGAACGTTCAAACAAATTATGCTTGAAAACTGTTACAAAAATGTCCTTTTATATGAAAATGACAAAAAAGGTATGGCCTAAAGCAGCGGCATCATCACTGTTACAACAAAAATAATAACAATGTTATCAGCATCATCATTTCTATTCACACACATTAACAAATCTAAACACACACATATACACTCGCACACAAATGTGTGGCAAATATACAAAGAGCACACAAACACAAAAAACAACAAAAGAGGAAAAGTTGTAACAACAAACTACCAATTGAAATCCATTTGTTGTTCAAGTTGCTGTTGTTGTTGTTTATTCTTTTGCCATTTTTCAGTTTTTTTCTTTAAGCCTCAATATTGTTCAGTCAAACACACACACAAACACGTACAAACATACTCATTTGCAAATCAAACAAGTAAGAATGCTATAATCGGCTATGACGAATCTTCAATATCCTCCACTACAAATGCATGTAATTAAATACTTCATATTTCATACATACATGCTCACACATACACTTACAAATGTATATGCTACATAGTCGTTTTTCTTAAATCCAACACAGAAACACTTAATGAGTCTTAAAATTAGTTATATTTTTGGCCATAACTTTTTTCTACTGAACCGATTTTTATCATTTTTGGAATGATAATGAAGAACATATAACTTTTTATTATCCCCTATATAACGTTGTATTATCTCTTGTTCAAATTTGTGGATTTCTAATTGACAGTTTTCGAACATTTTTCGCTGGAACTTACCTCAGATATCGGTCTATATCATTTGACATCATAAAATGTTTTTGCTGATAAAGTCAGGCCAAAATTTCATTGAACTCTGTCAATTATTATGGACGTGAGCGGGTCAAAAAAAGTCATGCCGAAGGCCATAGCTGAATCGACTCAGATTTTAATTTGATTCAAGAAATATATAAATTATGAGGTCTGAGATGATTCCTTCTTAGCGTTACATACGAAATAACAAAGTTAATATACTCTTTTCACTACTTGTAATGGTGGAGGGTATAAAAATATTCAATATATATTCTCATAGACAAAATACATATACATAGATAAATTTTATATTTCTAATGTTGGAAAAAAGACATATTTTCTTCGGGGCCAGATAATGAGATGCTATTCATATCGTTATGTTTCAGCTGTTGTAGGTTTTAGGTTTTGTTGTGTCTTGTTTAGTAATTATTTGTTTTTGTTTTTAAAATTTTAATATTCAATATTATTTTATTTATATAAACCAAATTTAGCATGTGTTTATTCAACATATTTATTTTTTGTACTTTTTGCTTTAATTTTTAGCATTAATTAATTAATTATTTGCATAAAATGCGCAGGCGTTTCTTTGAGTGCACAGCTTTTGTTTATTTAACGCAACAGGTAAATGTAAAAGATGTTGATGACGTTGGGATATTGAATCAACATGTTGCTAAATGTGAAAGAAAATGTTTCAAGATGTTATTAATCGTGATGTTTTTTAATGAAATTTGTTCATATATAACTATATTCCAGGATAATTCTTGTATTGGAGCTGTATAATTTCTACGCATTTAGATAACAAATCGTAATGTGTTCAACGATTTCATCGTGAGGTATACTTACGATACACCTTATTACCACCAATTGAATAATTAGGAGACAGTGAAGATCTGTATGCACAAGATCTTCACAAAAGTTAGAATATTCCTTCCAAAAGCAGCCTCGTGAAACCGACTTATTTCTCGGACACCACTTGACCCTTTTACGATAAGACAGTAGTGTCCACAGTATTGACATCTAATCAGATGGACGAATCCTGATTCATTCGAATGTTTTTAAGTCGCTCGATATTTTTTAAGATAACGATATGGTTACCTGTTCTGTACTTCACTAAAGCTTGGTCACCATCAAGTTAAATGAAATACAACCGAAAATTAAATTTGTTCTCTTTATTAATTATCAATTTAAAAATATTAGTTTTATTTATCTTAAGTCTAAGGAAACAATGAATTTTTACATAATGCTGCTTAAAGCCAACCCGATATCATGCGACCAGTAACCACAGATTTCCCACGATCACCACCGGCTGCTGCACTACTTTGGCCAACTTTAATTTGCGGTTTTGCGGCTGGCGGAGGATCCTTTTTGTCGCCTGGTTTTTTCTCATCTGGTTTTTTGGCATCAGGCTTTTTATCATCAGGTTTTTTGTCATCCGGTTTCTTGTCATCAGGCTTCTTGTCGTCTGGCTTTTTGTCATCAGCTTTCTTTTCATCGGGTTTTTTGTCAGCTGCTTTTTTGTCGGAATCTGCTGCTGTGGTAGCAGCATCTGTTGCTTGTTTGGCAGCATCAGCGGGAGGCTTTGCTGCTGCATCAGGTTTGGCAGGAGCAGTTGGTGCAGCCGATTTTGCTGCTTCCAGCGGGTGCAGCTGTTTCTGGTTTAGCTGCTGCAGTTTTAGTTGCTTCATCTTTTTTGGCTGCAGCTGGTGGTTTGTTTTGTTCTCCTGGCTTAGCTACAGCAGGTTTAGCAGCATTGTCAGCCGGTTTATTGGGAGGTGCTGGTGCTTGTGTCTTTGCATCGGCTGGTTTAGCGTCACCAGGTTTAGCCGGTGCTGCAGGTTTAGCTTCTCAGCCGTTGCTGAGTTTAGCAGCTTCAGGAGGTTTTTTGTCCTAGAGATATTGAAAATTAATTTTTGATTACAACATATAAATGGTTAAGTTAACTAACCCCTGGTTTCTTTATTGTGGCCTTGTTGGTAGCATTAGTTTTTTCGTTAGCTGTTGTAACAGTGGTGGCACCTTCTTCTGTCGTTTTTTCTCCATCAGCTTCTTGACTTTCCTCAGCAGTCATCTTCTTCTTCATGAATTTAACATAAGCAACACGTGTTGCCCTTGTCACTTCACCCAATTGAGGATTATATTCTAAAAACAAACATTTCACCCTTAAGTTCCGATTTCATTTTAAATTAATTTTATATAAATTTACCTATAAGTTGATTTTGATTCATCTTAAGACCTTCATTGGCTTGTTCAATAATACGACGACGTAGACTGCGCTGTGAATGTCTTTGAATGGATGAACGTTTGGAACCGATAGGATTTGCACTCATTGTATTTTTGCGAGCAATAGCATTCCAATCTTTTTCTCTAAGAAGTAAAATTATTCAAGATATTTTTAGAATGTTGATTTACCTTTTAGAATGAAAACTCTTACCCCTTTTGTGATCTCTTTTTGCGAATAGCTGTGGCTAATGAACTAAATATATCTTTACCTTCTTCAACATTATTTTCCAATTCATTTTGTAATGTTTCAACAAAACCGATTTGAAAATCTTTCAATATGCGTCTTTCCAATATCTTACCCTTTTTACCAGCTGCTGAGAAGAGTGTAAAATTCGTAATAATTAATTTTAAATCGATTAAAAATATTCCAAAAAATATATATATTCAACTGACCAGCTCCTGCTGATTTTTTTTCTATATCCGGTACATCAAATTTATTATTTGTAAAAATATCTAATAACTCGAAACGTAATGAACTGATGTCTTGACGCACTTCAATGATATCATCCTCGGTAATGCCGAAATCATCTCGTCTACGTTGTTCTGCGGTAATATAACGACGTATCAAGAGTTTCATCACACGTTCATGAAGATTTTGTGCCTTAACCCTTGACTTAAGCTAAAAATGAACAGATAATAGATAAATATGTATTATAGTTTATTTTCTTTATTTGATGGTGATAGTGTGAAATAGGTGTTTGTTCGATTTCTATGTAAATTAGTTGAATAATAATTTATTTGTATTTGTGCAAAGTACTATGACGCCTTTAATATGTATGAATAAATATGTACATGTGATAGTATTGTTAGGTGGTAGTATTTATAATTTAATGGAAATATTATAATTCACACATTTAAAATGCATAGAATAATGTCCTTAATTATAGCAACGATTTAGAATAAGTTTTCCGGTCGGTTTAATGATGTCTGTCTGGTCGCCCAGAAACAACTTGTTAGCAAAACTCATATTTTACAAATTATTCGCTTAAAAAATAATTATGGAATTATTTACATATAAATTGAATGAGTTTGTAAAGCAAAAGTTTTTTAAAGATCGTCTAAGAATCAAAATCTGATTCGATTAAACGATGTCCATATGAACAATGTCCATTGTTGCTCGGTATAATATTTCAGTTTATTTCATAAAACGCACAAACAAATGTGAAGGTATTTAATAATTTTGATACACAAAAGTGTTTTTATAAGTATGCGTAACTCAATTACAGATCTCTGTTATATGTGTGTTAGTTAAATAAGTACAATATATTCAGAAGCAAATTAAAAAATATTTTGTATGCCTGTGGCATGATTTAAGGTATTCGGCATTTTTAATGTGAAGGCTTTGCACAAATTAGCACAGCTCTATTCTCTATTCCTTCACAAACATCAAAAGGACATAAAGTGTTCATACAAATAAAATCCTAAGAGAATTGCAAATACATTTTGTATTTGGTGGATTAAATGTTACGAGGAGATCGCCTAAAACAAACTTATTTTGTCCTGAAGTAACTCTATTGACATTCGATAAATAAAGTGTTCATATTTTTGTCTACCTTTTTCCTTGATCTTATTCGCCTTCTATCTGAATAAAACTATAAGAAATACAGAATAACGGGTTTTAAGTTATTTAAAAAATATTTTTGATTTAGAATTATATTCTTTCCTCTGATTTTATTTATCTTTAATTATTTCCAGTAAAATGCGTCCATAATTGCATCCTTCTTCGTTCATAATGAAGAAGTGGGTAACTTATCTGGTTATTTTAGTTAAGCAATACGGACAGCAACTTAACTGAAATTTTAAAACTCTAACTACAATAGTAAGAGATATGAAATTCCGGGGTCACTATTTAATAAATATAAGAAAAATCGGTCCATTTGATTAAGAGTTTTTAATATCTGAACAAAGAAATACAGATTTATTTTTATAGGATACTATTTCTGGTATTGTGGCATTAAGGCATTTGATATTGTATGACATTTTTTCCCAAAATAAAAGCATTAGAAAAATTACTAAAATATTTTACAATCTCACAGTAGGAAATTACATAACATTACATACATTATATAACATAACAATTGCAATACACAAAGGATCAGAAACGATATTTTTAAAATAAATCTGTAACTTTTGATGGGATAAATTTGCAGGAAATTTATCTGAGGAGTTTAGCATAATAAGCTTGGACCCCATCATTGCTACATTGCGGAGTTAAAATTGATAAAATTCGAGAGATCCTGGACTAAGCTATTGGATTTGCCAATAAATATTTAAAATTTAACATTTTGCGTAAAGATTTTTTTGAAGAAAAATTTTATTTTAGATAAAAAAATATAAAGAAATAAATAATTTTTGAACTGGGTAGAGATATTGATCTAATTATTTCTTGTTTTTCAATAAGGTAAAAAATTTGAACAAGATCGTGTTAATACTTAAGGAATATATTGGAAAAAATTTGACTTAAGATCTTGCAAAATCTTGAAATACAAATAACTTGAAAACTATAAGACATAAGTAGCACATGCGTTATTTTTAAAAGTCACTTCATGGATTATAAGCAGTAAAAATATTTGAAATGGAATGAAAAACTAAAATAGGGTTACCCTGGACTAAACTTTGCGCCTATGTAACTTCGCATATGAACACCGATGGGATACATGCTCCTAAAGTTGTAATGTTAGTTCTGCTTTCACAATGTTAAAGTCATGCAAAAAATCCGTTTTGCCGATTAACTGTTACAGATTTATATTCAAGGAAATATTTTGGACCACTGTGCAGTATTTTCGCAGAGAATCCTTTTTTATATTTTCAGAAAAATATATACCTCAAAATGAATTAAAAATATCGACTTGAATATCTCTGAATCATTTTCAAAAATCGTCTAGGATCCAATGCCAACTGCTAAGGAAGCGAAAATACAGTATTTGTGACAGTTACAAATTTAATAATTTATTTGAAATATATTTTTATGATAACTGCTAAATCATTTGATAAAATTTGTTATAACAATTGCAGAAACTTCTAAAACTACCCACTACTAAATTTTATATTGACGCATATTGACTTAGTCCTTTTTAAATTTATTTAAGTTTTATTCCTTTCTTACACTTCTTTTAAGACCACTAGGTGTGATATCTGATTGCAAATAATGACAACAATTTATTTCTATTAATTCCAAATTGCCTTGAAAACTTTCTATAATAGTTTGCAGCATATTGCATCATTGTAACTGAAATTGTTGTCTAATATTTACCATCGAATTCTTTTCTAAATGTTATCAATAAACTAAAAACTTAAAATTCAATATCGTCACAGATTTATATCTGAATTGTTTATTTAATATGAAATAATTATTTGTCTATAAATATAACTTTATATTATTTTACTCACCATAACACTTCTGGTACGTTTTGGTCGTTGTTTGCCAAATACTTTGCGCATTAATTTCACAGAAGGGAACATATTAAATGGTGGTGGTACAGTGCCTCCATCTTCAAAATAACTCATCCATAATTGTGAACGAGCAAATTTCCATTCAACATCGGCACGTTCAGATATAATCTGATATGAATTGGACATCATGGCAATAAGCATGTTGAGTAATACGATAATATTGATCACGGAATATGAGCCAAACATCAGTAAAGCCCAGAAACGAGTGAAACTTTTAATACCAGCTAAATCGAATGATACCAAATCTACTAAGCCAAAAGAAGCCCAAAATAGAGATTGTGAGGTTTCAAAAAGACTAGAACGCAAATATTAATTTAAAATTCTTTATAAATCAATTAATGTACTTAATTAATTACTTTGAAAATCGTCTCCATATGGTGCAAGCTTTTTCTTGGTCATCAAAATCTGCCACATCAGGATGTAAATGATAACATTTATTTTTCTCCAATTCTGCATAATACCACAATAATTGATTGAGACCACAACCGAAGGCAAACAACACCAAAGTATAAATAAAGAAGAACTTGATAATATCAATAATCATTCGACCCAAAGATACTTGTAGGGGACCCAAATGGGGATTTATAGAGAAAATATGAACTAATTTTAAATAAGAGAAAACCATGCCAGCGGCAAAAGCACCTTCCGATAACAGCATCGGATCAAATGGATGCCAGTGTTCTCGTGGGAAATAGGGGTTTATATCACGATACCAAAGATCACGCTATAACAGGAAATTTCATTAATTAAATTTTATTTAGATTATAAAATATCTTGAAGTTACATGCACTATAATCCAGGCTGTCGCTCTACATAATATCCAAGTTACGTAAAACATATTTGAAATGAAATCCACAATATTCCATAAATCCATAATATATTCAAACAAACCATCCGAATACAAAGATTTCAATTCACCCAAAATTAAACCTGTGAAATAAATTGATGAATAAATTTTTGAATTTATTTAATACTGAACTATTTATGTAGGGACATTTACTTGCTATATATGTAATAATGCCCAATTCAATAGGTCCTGGTAGTGAGCCTCTTTCATGTTTTCGCCAATCTTGTAACATTTCAATCATCCAGGGAAACGCCAATAATTCAAATGTTATCTGCACAACACGCAAAGAAGCAGCACCAAGTAGCACTGTGGATTAAAGAAACAGATTAAAAACAATTAAAAGTGATTGAATTATTATAAACCGGCCCTCAGTGGAAGGGCATTTAATAATGTTATAGTAGTTCAATCCCGTCTATGTAACACCGTGTTGTAGGGTATAATATAGTCGGAATTGAACTAATATATTGTTGGTTTTAAATGCTGATTACAAAAAATTTATTAACGACCCTCCTATAATTTGCTTTTCTGATTTTTACTTAAGATTACAGTACATTATTATATTACTATGAACCAAACTGCCAGCACGGCTTTTTACATATATTTGGCTAGATTAAAACGCCTTTTAGAGGAAACATTTGTAAAGGCGGTCTAGGTAAAATAATGGATCCGTCATCATCACTCTCAATAGGCATCATCCTTAGGCTAAAATAATGACACATGTCAAATTTCAAAATATTAAAAAAATCTGCGACCATATGAAATAATTGCCGATTTTAAATAATTCTAATTTTTGTAAAAATATCATTTTTTATAGAATTTATTTAATTTCAAATATTATTTTTTTTAAAGAGCCCACAATTTTTGAATTTTTGACAAATTATTATAGCTGTTTATTATAAACATGTTCGTCTTTATATCACTTGGAAAATACCTCAATAATATCCATGGGGAATTTCGTTAATACTCAATAGTCCAAAAGTGTTTCAATACAGTTCTTTTCACTTGAAATTTTACCACCAAACATTAATTTTAAAAATTATTGTTGAATAATTTTGTAAGTTAACGTCGAAAGATTCTGATATGTACAATATTGGATTGGATGGATCAAGAATGATTTTGCTTAAAGTTTTTCTCTGTGCGTATTATTGAAATAAATATTATGTTCTCTAGATACATTTTTAACTAAAGATATAAAGTTCTCAAACTAAACTCAGGAGCCAACACCTTAATACAAAAATATGAACAGCTTTATATCCGAATCGAATATAGTTTTAATTTTTATACTCACTCAAAAAGAACATATAGGAGCATGAATGTGATATAAATTTCACGAAAGGTTTTCTCATAAATTTTGCAGCATCCGAATCAGGAGCCATAAGATAATTCATACTGTTAATGGGAAACATACAACCCAATTTAATAACATCTACAATTTGTTGAGAACCTTTTTTACGACGAAAACCGGGTAAACCCTCATACCAAATGGCGGCCAATAGTTGTTGCACATTGGGATGAGAAACAAACTGAAAACATATTAAGACAAAATATCAGCAAATAGAAACAAAATCTTAAAATTGTTTGAATTTTTACCGTCTTTTGTTTATATTTAATAGCCAATTTTAATCTTTCCAAAGTTTGCCTCTGACCAGGTGTCCAAATATCATTTGAAGCTTCATGGTTATAGTTTAACATAACTTCAAGTTCAGTGGAAGTTCTGGCATGATCTAATAATGATGTAACAAATTCTTGAACACCTTGACGCATTTCCTAATGAAAATTATAAAAATAATTTCAATAACATTTCAGAAAATATAACAACTCACCCCATATTCCGCCCGAAATTCCGATTCCATAGCTTGTAAACGTTTTAATTCCCAGGCAAGTTCAAAAGCTGTCAAAACAGGATCACGTGAACTGAGAGATATCAATGAACTAGCTGAGAGAGCACGATAAGCATTAATACGTGATTGAGAGTGACGCAATGAATCCGTTTCTTGTGAAGTTACACATTCATCACAACCGCATCTATAACAGAATAATTACGGGAAAATATGTACATATTTGCAAATGTAATAATAAGGGGGAGGGAAATTTTTTATCTTATTTTTTTATCTTATTCTTTTAATAAATTCAATTACGTTTCTAATGTAAACATCAGTTGCAGAAAAAAATGTGTGAAAAATTGTAACACATACATCAGTACAATGTAAGTAAATATTTATCTCATTCCCTCTCACTCAAAGTGAATGAACTGAAATTCGTATAAGTCATGTCACAAGTTTTCTACTTAATATTTTAGTACAAATATTAAATCTTCATTTTTAAAAGCAAAATTAGATTTGCTGAGGTCTGCTGTGTTTTTGAAAATATAACTTATTCCTTGCTAAGGATTAAGAACATCCAAATAGTATACGTTATTTCTTTAGAATGCTAATAAAATCCAAATAATGTTATATCTGTAAACTTAACATTCAAGTTCATCCCATAATGCGACCAAATTTTACTTTATCGTAAAAGTTATGCATAACAGACAAGTCTCTATAAAGATACGGGTTTTATACCGGAAGTGATCAACTTTGAAGTTCTAGGAAATGAAAAAACAGCGACTTAGCTTCAGTACAGACTCTTTGTACTGATTGTCTTAGCAGAGATTAGAAACTATCGCAACGATATCGGTTAAAAGTTTTATTCTTATGATTTTCTTTGTTTTTGGCAAAGAAATTTCGGTCGATCGTCGAACGATACAAAATTATTTTTAATCGGCCCATAGAAATTAAAATAAAGTTTCATTAAAAACAAGTAAGAAAAATATATTTGGCTCTGCCGAATACAAGACAATAATAAAAAATCTGTCCAAATTTTCATGAATTCGGGTTATTAATGTGAGTTGGAACCATTCTTACATACTTACAGACGGCCATGGCTAAATCGACCCAGATAAGAAGATTTTATATACTTTATGCGATCTACATGATTCCTTTTTGTATTTACAAATGAAATGACAAACTTAATATATCTCCTAGTACTGTTTAGTGGTGGTGTAGGGTATAATAATTGAGAATGAAAAAGTCGATTATATAATGTCCTACATAATTAGCATACATAGTAACAAAACGACCCTCATTTAATATTTAATCGCTTTTACTTGTATAAAATATTGTTATTAAACAAATGTTTAAACTAAAACTTCCGAGGGATTTATGCCATTTGAGATAATTTTTATGAAGTGGGAATTATAATAAGCGCTAAAAGAAATTTCAAATAGAATTTGAAGCAATATTTTTTGTCGTTCAAATGTTTGTTAACAAAATTTACCATAATTAATTTAATTTTTTAATTTAAGAGTTTCATAGATAGATAGACAGTCAGCCGGATGGACGGACATCGATAAATCGACTCAAGTTAGTGATATAACTATTTTGTTTGCCCGTTGAGCTAATAAGCTCTCATTTAAAGGGAATTAAATAGTACTATATATCTGAGCATTGTGAATCATATAGAAGTGGCAAATAATATTTTTAAAATTTCAAAAAATTCGACGTTTTTATGCCCTTTACCACTGGCAAGTGTCATTCCGAGTTGGGGCCGAATATAACTTTTCTTATTTTTTTGAAAAATAATTCTTTAATTACTGTTCGGCTGGATAGATTTATATATATATAAATATTTATATATATAAATGCTCTATAATCGGAGTTATGAGGGTGCAAAGTGGGATAATTTAGGCATGAAATTTTGTTAACCCCATACGGGAATTATCAGGCTACTTCTCTGCCATCATTGTGTTTATTTTCAAACAAATCCACTTGGTTGATTTACACCCTGCCTCTTTGGGGCAGGGTGTAAAAATCAAGTGTTAAAAATAATAAATACAAAATATAAATCTTACTTGACATCGTGAGGCATTGGTAAAGTGGCACCACGATCCAAAAGAATTTTCAAAATTTCATAGTTTGTTTACGATGTGCTGCCAATATTAAGGGTGTTATATCCGATGTAAATGTTGCCTTCGAACGATCAACTGCTTCCCAACTCTATTGAGAGGAAAACATATTTAAATGTTTTTTATTTCATTCGCATCTAAATTCCACTTACAATATGGTGTTCCCTCTTTATGATGTGTTTTCTTCCCATTGCAATAATTCTTCCACAGCTTCAACATATTCTTTCCGAAATGGCGTGCAATAATGCATCGCCCACTTCTATTCCCTTCTCCAATAAAACAATTATTAAATCAAAATTTTCGTTTTCTATAGCCGATATCAATGCCGAGCGATTCATGGGATCAACACAATTTATATTAAATTTTTCTGGGTTGTCCTTGTTGTCATCTATTATCCTACAGGCAGAAATCATAAATTTTAATCATTTTAATTTTTTTAATTATCAACTTACGCCTTAACACCTGATATATCACCACGTTCACAAGCCAATATAAAACTTTTTTCTATTTCCGATAAAATATATTCATCTCCAAATTGTATATTGTAATTTTCTTCTTCATTTTTCCCCTTTTCAGCATCGGAAGCCATTTTTTGTGGCTTATTTGATTTGAATTATATTTTTTTCCAAGTTTAATATATTTGCACTCAGTTGAACATGAGTTAAGGAGGTTTAATTATTTGGAATTAAAAGTGATCTTTGATCGAAAAATTTGTGGATCTGAAAGAAAACAAATTTTGCATATTTTTAAAATAATTTTTTTGCAGTTTTGTTATTAAATGAATTGAAAGCAAAAAAGGCAAAATTTTCGAAATTATGAAATAAAAGAAATAAGTGATTTCAATGTGAAAATTTGTTTTTTGTAAACTAAAATTTAAAAGAACATAATGAAAGAACCTTCATGTTCATTGTTTTGAAATGACCTGTACGACATTGGTTAAATACATTTAGAATTGAAATTATTATGATTCGTTTTTGAATGTCGTTTTTAACTTAAACCTTCTCACAATGAACGATTATGAACAAAGATATAGAAAACCAAGGAACAAACTGTACAACGTGAATTGTATATCTTCTATTTACCACGAAAGCTTTATAATATTTTTAATATGTTTTCACTATATTTCTGGAATTAAATCCTTGTCTGTTTTAGTAGGGCGTCTTCAAATCAGGCATATCTGATAGAATTTTATTTTTATGAGATTAATGCTAATCATTGAAGTCAATTGGATTATAAAAAGATTATAACAATATTTTAAGGATTTATTCATGATTGGAGTAGATTTTTGATCCTATGTTTTAAGATTACAAGTCCGTAATTCCATTATTAGGGGAATCCATTAATTTTCTCTATTTTTCCTATTTTACCGGCATATTTTTTCATAACTTCGTCACAGATATCATGTGTGGGTTCGATATCATCAAATTAAAAACTTTTATAGTTTTCCACTGTATTTATTACACCCTCCACTGCCAGTGACGAAGAAGGAATCATATAAGGCTCATAAATCAAATTTCAATTTTCTATTTCCTAGAATTTATTTATCATAGCATCGTTGTTTTAGCATACGAAATTCGAATCCTCTTAGTCTTAGATTTTACATCGACTAATACCGAGCGGTCAGATTGTTTTAAAAAGTATGTCCTCTTTTCCACTTACATTAGTATGATACATTGATAGGGTTCTCTTAATCTTCTTCACTTAATATATAACCATAAAATGGTAAGAGAATCAATTTTTTCATAACGTCGTCCACAGATGCAGTGTGCCATTTAGGGGTCTAAAGTAAATTAATTAATTAGTCATTAATCTAGGAATTTTTAGTATGGAGGAATGCAACAGGCAAACAGGAGTTTTTAAATTCTCATTCCCTCCAGGAAACAGTGCAATAGGAGTAAATATACGTAGTGATAAAACATCCTCATCTTACACTGATGGCTCAAAGTTAAAAAGTGGTGTTTGAACTGGTGCCTTTCAGACGATGTGGAATTGCAAAAATCTTTTCAACTTCTGGATCAGGCATTTTGCCATTTTCAGTACATGTAGGGAACTTTGGGTCAGATGTGTTTGTTGGCATTTTTGTCGACAGCAGGCTCTTTCGCCATCGAAAGCCTCTATTATTAACGTCTTTGCTGCTTTACAAAGGAAGAGCTCACAAAGCGTCCTCGATCTTTTCATATCGCCTTAATAAGGTTCTCTACACACAGAGAATTTTTTGGTGATGAAAGAGCAGATGAGTAACTAAAAAAGATTCGTAATATCTTATTTATAATTCGAAGAAATTCTACTTAAGAGATGAACACAGATACATTTATGTAAATTTGGCAAGAATTATGGCCTAATTATGACATGGCTAAAGAAGGCAAAGCATGAACCACAGATGTAAGGACATATAAAATTAATTATTTAATTATTAGGCCAATGGGTGTTAGCCAAGTACGACAGTTCACTAGAATTATCCTACAATGTCTACTGACGTAGCTGCTTTGATATGCATAAGAAGGGGACGGTATTCCTGTCTCTTTTGTTGTGGGTTGCAAAGTTTTGTCAAAACGGGGCATCAGATCCTACTTAATAGTTCATAGTATCCAGTGTTCAAAGTATATTCCCTTCAAATATAAAAATCTGGTTTGTAGCTCTCACATTATATTAATGTTATTCAAACACATATTTCACTGGGATTTACCTTCAAGGACGAAAGCTCGATCCCAAAATATTTCATTAAATTTGCCTCTATGATCCAATTCTTTCACATTATATAATGCATTTGATATCTTTAGGTACATTCACATAATAGCCATACCGGCTAGCAATTAACTCAGGTCGTAAATCGAGAGCATATTAACATGCGAAGATTTTGAACATGCTTCCGAGCTATAATTCAAACGCAGATAACATTACACTGCACATAAAAACAGGAGTTATTAAAAACTCAATTCTTCCAGGAAACAGTAAAATCGGAATAATTATGCGGAGTGAAAATGAATTTACCACCGTCGGTTCAAGATTAACAGTGGTATTTTACTGGTGAACCACAGACGCATTGACATATTAAATTGATATCTTCAATTACTGGACAATGGTTGTTAGACAAATACGATAGTTCACTTGACTGCCTTTTAATGACTACAATCATAGCTTCTGTGATATGTATAAGCAAGCGACGGTATTCCTGTCTCTTTTTTTCGAGTTTCAACGGTTTTTCCAACGAGGTCATTGATCCTATTTGATATTTCGTAGGATCCAATGTTCAAATTATATTAATGTTATTCAAACGCGACATTTCACTAGGATTTCCAATCAAGGACTCAGTCCAATATTTAATTAAATTTGCCTTTTACTGATCCAAATTCTCTCACATTATACTAACGGCATTTATCCCATTGCTAGCTAATGGGGTGTAATGCTAACATGATAATTTACTAGGATTGCTCTTCAAGGACGAAATTTACTTAAGTCGTTATTTTTACGTTAGTTTTTTGTTTAAAGACGAAACTTTACTTTAAATGAAATTAATATTTTAATTAAATTGCTTCAAATAATCGACATTAAATTCAAGAATATCGGTTCATAAAGGCTGTAGCTTCGTCCATATATTTTTAAAAAAATTAGAATTTTCATAATATTGCGTATGTTTAAAACATTTTAGAACCCGAAAATAGTATATCAAATTTTACAAGGACAGATCTATAATTTATTATTTCCTTTATATAAAAAAGAATAAATCATTCATATATTCAAGTATAGAAACACATTTTTTTATTTTATGAAAGAACAAATGATTAATTATTGATTCCTGCATTATGGTTTAGGGTATCTTATAATCAGTCTTAACCAACAACTATCAGGGTGCATCTGTTCAAAAGTCAAAGATGTTTTTGACAAAAAAAATAATTTTGGACCGCTGTAAAACTTTAAAATATTTATGAATTTAAATTGCAAGTTTGTAGGAGTGCCGATAACGCAAGGACATTACTAATTCGTATCACAATCGTATCCTATAATACAACTGGTAGATCCTTATATGTTCAAAAGTATCAAAGTTTTCTCCAACCCAATTAAAATTGCAAATAGTGTTTAACAAGGAATTATCCAGGTTAATATTATTTTATTGCAATTATAAGTTTGAAAGTAAATAGACGTTGTTACAATTTATTTATCAGGATATGTCCTTTGTAATATTTATTTTTAATTTATTGTATCCATTTGAAAATATCCCGTTTTAAACCCCGAAAATGTTTTAAAATTTACACAAGATTATATTTAATTTTATTTTATTTAAATTGTTACATTTAATCACTTTAATCCTTTAAATTGATTTCAGGATCTATTTTTTTTCACTTAATATTCATAAATTCATATAACATTTTTATGGTTTCTTGAAATATTTTTTATTATGTAAAAAACAAATAAAATTATTTACTTTATTTTCTTCTTTTAAAGCGCACTTTACACGAAGTAACTGCGTTCGTTATAAGTATCCTTAATAATCCTTTTTTGTTTTTTATACATCCAATATATCCTTTATTCCAATTTTTAGTATTATCCTTGAGAAACTAAAACAATTTGAAATTTAGAAAATTTCACTTTTAGTCTTTTATGATCCAATGTTAATTATCCAAGAGTTCGCGAAGAACTGCTTGAAAAATGCTCAAGCACCTTCGTATAAGTATTTCACTAATTAATTACATTAATACACATCTAACTATATGTTCAAATCGGTCATTGGAAGAAGAGCATAAATGAGTAATGAAATATGGGAAAACAATTGGAAAAATTCACATTTTCTATAGAAAATTCACTCAAATGTTGCACGTTTGTTTTTATTCTCTTGGTTTTTTGGTGTTGAAAATTTTTAATTTCGATATTTTACTTATTTTAAGGGGTGTGTGAAACGTAATATTCAATGAGATATTTAGTGGACAATGTGGCACGTGAATATATAAATATTTTGTGGTTATTGATCGAGTGAAACCTTAGTGAGATTAGTGAAAAGCTTATTGTAGGAAATGTGATTATTTTATGTTTCATTCTTTTTAACCATTTTCTACTCACTTTAACGTTTGTGTTGTTGTAGAAAACCGCATATTTTGTTGGAATGTTTCAGCTCAAATAATAACGATTTGAAATATTTTTTAATGTTTTAACCAGTTAAACCTTGTAATTCTTATCCTTAAATTTAAACCCTTTTTGCAGTGGTTTCCACTTATTTAAGTCGCTTAATGTTGACTGAATATTTCAGTTTATTTTCTCTCTAAATTGTGATTATAAAACTTACATTTGAGAATCTGTAATATTTTGTAAAAACGACTCAATTTATGACTAAAATTCCTGAAATTTTACTTTCGGTTTTCGTAAGATGTCAATTTTGCTGGTTTGAATTATTATGTGAAATATCATTGTATTCAGACAGACAGATGGATAAAGCTAAATCGAATCCAATTTGATGATTTGATGCAAAACTAAATATTCTTGGCGTTACAAATGGAATTACAAAATAGGTACACCACATGTGGTGGTGTAGTGTATAAAAATTACTCATAAAATTATGTAGTTAATAAAGTCCAAAAACTAATTAATTGCTTGAACATTCATTAATGAGAAGATGAATTATTTTTTCCCCATTACCAACCTTGGAAGTATATGCTTCCACAAGGCATCTTCATCTTACATGGTTTGCTGCATTTATCTTCCCATTTAAAACTAAATTCTAAATTAGATACTCTCGTCTTTGGGTATCGAGCGAACCGTGGCGTTTCTTGGCCGGCCACGTCTTCTTGAACCAATTAAGCTTCATTCTAGTTTTACTTTTCGGATGTTTTCTAATAGTATGAGAGATTCATCTCAATGTTTTAAATGTAATATTCCAGAGATCTATGTTGTTCATGTTATTGGGCCAGAGTATTATGCACAAAATTCTAAGACACTTCTTGATGAAAACCTGAAGTTTATGCATTATACTTCCGATGCTAACAACGTTGCTCCGTTGATTTTTCACATGCTTTAATGTCCAAGCATTATTAGTTTGGGTATATGAGACTGGTGTCGCCTAAATGCCTTTCTCGCTTTATTGAGCCTGTTGTTGACGTAGTCTCTATACTACCCAGATAGCGGAAGCTACCTATGTATCCAACTGGTTGGCTTGTACCATGATTATATTTGTAATTACATTGTTGATTCTTATATCTTTGGTTTTCCAAAATTTCCTTGTATGTTAAATACCTTGTGTGAGAGTAGACAAATAACATTTGCTCAAATCCTCTAGTTGATGTGAGAGACTTCATGAGATTCCACTTCTCTGAACTAACTTTGTCATTATATCATCCAAATGGATTGCTGACATTGCTGTTGTTAAGAACTGAGAGTACAGCATCCTCGTACATAGCTCTTATTATTCGTATTATCTTCTGAGGTACTTCTTTTCCAAAATTTCGTATGACAGTTCGCCTGATGATGTCGAAGGTTTTCCTTAAGTCTATGAGCAGTAAGTACAGAATAGTACGCTATTCACAAAATTGTTCTATTGTGATACTTTCGCGTTTGTTTGTCTGGTAGATTTTTCTAAATTTTATTTTTTCTTTCTTGTAATGATGCCAATAACTGGAGTCATCTGCCAAAATGAATTAGGATTGGTGCCTTTTTTTCTGTTTAAGGTAGAAACACTTTCTTCCAGACAGAAGTAATGTGATGTAGAAGTTCTGCTGAGGTTTCGAAGACTGCCCAAAGACTACTGCTGCTTCATTATAGTTTTTAAACTAATTTTCTTTTCCTTCTGATGGGGTATGAAATAAAAAAAACTTCAATTTATGAAACCCTATTTGGAAGTGAAATATTTTCCAGAAAACGCGTTTTGGATTGAATCAGGATGATATGGATTCTATTCAACATATTTTATTTACGGTTTTACAATGTTAGAGCGATGTTGTAGTGGAATATACACAATTCGATTCCATTTCAATAGCTCTGGAAACATAACACCCTTCTAATCCATCATATCCAGAACAAAACTTTGGCGTAACGGGTATTCTGTTTTAGGCTTTGACTCTAGTTAGCATGTTAGTGATGGTTCTAATTTACATTTTACTTTAAAACATTATGAAAATCAGTGCACAAATACAATAAGACATGGACTTATGTTAGTTATTACTATGAATATGTTTATTCACCAATATTAATACGATATCGAAATTTAATAAAAAAAGAGATTTTGAGTTTCTCTAATAATTCTAAATTGTTCGCGGTAATACATTTTTTGGATGCTAAAAATGTTAAAACAATAACATGCAACAAACACAACCAAGAAAACGCGTATGAGTTCTACAAATGTATTATATATTAAGTATACGTCAAGGATACCAACGTGGTACAAAAACTATTTTTTTCTTTAAATAATTTTGTAATTTTTCAGCCATTCAAGATATTGTAGTAAAATGGTAACAGCTGAAGTGTGTTGGTGTTGATGCGGAAATTTACAGGCCCCAGCTGGTCAAGGGGAAAGTGGGTTCTCCTTCAAATTTATTAGATTTGGGGGAAATTCATTTATGACAAAAAATATATTCGTCTGGATTAAATTCAAATGGTACTTCATATTGCTATAGATGCAATGTTTTATAAAGTTCACTAACCGATATTTTTTTAACCGTTTAAGACTTATTAACTTTGGATTTTGGTTTGTGAATTTTAATATAATAAGTTACAATTTCCCGATATTGCAATTATTATCGGAATTTTTAAAATAGATTCTTTTTTTGTAAAAATAGTTATTGTATGTATAGATGTTAGATATTTATAAACAAAATATTTCAATATATACAAAGATATTTATAGAAACATGTTTTAATGTTGTAGAACCCACTTTTACCAGACATGTGGAAATATTTTAAAAACTTTTTTGGTTTCTTTGACGGCTAGAAAACGTAGGTAAACATAAACTAAAACAATAATAATACCAGAAAAACACATGATAAAGGTAAACAAACTGTAATACATATTAAGAGAACAGAAGAAAACACAAATACACACATGTGTTGTTGTATGTTTGTCAACTTTGTAATGTGGGTCAAGAGGCTTTTATTTGTTTCTCTTCCTGTTTCCACAATTTCATGCAGAATAGTGTTTAATGAATTTAGTTAGGTGACCAAAAGTGAGGTTACTACCGATTAAGGTTTCAATTTGTACAACCTCATGTCTACAAGTAATTGAAAATTATTAGATCGAATTAAATAAATTGTTGTAACAACTAAAATAAACAAGTAACAGGTAAAATGTTTTATTCCGCTGTACTGGATCTTAAATACCGCATATATATCATGCATACTTCCACACACACACACACTAATAAAATACAAATAGTTTTTTAATAAATTTTTAAAAATGTGTTTTTCTCCATTTTTGAGATGATCTTATATATCGCACTATTTATTTTACCTATAAGGAGCGATTTTTTGCCGATCAGCGCTTTAACTACTGATGAATCTTCATTTCACTCGAAGTTCTTACAGATGGTTAAAAATCAGGAAATGAGATATGTTATTGATTCTTTATTCTACCTATTGGATAAAGTGCTTAATATCGAATCCTTGCATTATTCCACAGACGGAGATCTCGGCTTTTGAAAGAGCTGCTACATGGCTTGGTTATTATGTTATATTCTAATGGAACATTCAAGTTATTACCGCTAGTCTGGCAACGTTAAGATCTATAAGGGTTGCTTATTCCACATAGCTGAATTGGTTTGCGATATTTTGAATCGAGAATTAATCTAGTTAAAGTCTAAACTTGATTATGAGGAGGTAGACAGACCAGACCAAACCAACCTCTTAAAATCCTGCAAAATTTTTATCTTGTCACACTTCCTGATTTTGATGAAGGAAGTTCATATTATAAACATATTCGTTGTGTTATAGTTTTGAATGCCATTTCAATTATGTCAGCAGAAGGTGCAGTACTGAAGAGATAGAGGAAACAATTAAGCATTATATGTGCTATAGATCCCCAATCTCTGCCTGGGAATCCCGTTTTCCCTCTGTTTTAGGGAATCCCGTTTACATGGTTTGACTGAGCTTCAGAACGCAGACGTTAGTACCATCATTTCATCTCGTAGGTTTAACGATAGTCTAGACCAGGGCATATAACTTACTTTTAGTGCCGCATACAGATATTACATGGTATCATTCTATTTCGCCTATGGAAGGAACTATTCATAATAATGTACATAGGTGAATCATGTCATAGCTTATGTGTTTACAAATAAATTACTTCACAATGGTTTACGTGTTGTGAAAACTACTCTTTATTCATTATAAATAAATATTTTCGCTTCCAATCTAAATTTTAACTCATCAACATATATTAAATGAAATTTACAGTTTTTGTTTGTTGTTTTAAACAATAAGCTAAGCAAAAGTTATACACCAATAACTGTGCGCTACTTAAAGCTTTTAGTTCTATGTTATTTGTATTTCATACATGTAAATTACATTCCACTTTTAGTGGAGGATTTATTCGATATAACGTAGTGTAATATTTGCATGTGACTAAAAACTTATAACGCAAATGTCAAATATTAAACTTTTTTAACCATAACTTTTCTATTTTTATCAATGTTAATAACAGAAAAGCTTTGACTTTGAAAGTTTCTAAGATAAAATTAAATGTTAGAAAAAAATTAAATTCAAACTACAAAATAATCAAATAAATAATAGAAACGGGATGAAAACTTAAGCGTAATTTATCAAAAAATATCAGCATTTTAATTACTTTTTTATTTTCCCATTGTTTCTACAAGGATCATAGATCCTCAAGAAAATTTTAAAAATTATATAAATTTCATTCAAAACCTTCACTTCCGCTCTTTCACCGCCTATAACTTCCGACTTGCATTTCTCTATGTACGCGCTAGATGTACCCTTTCTTTGTAATTACTGAAGCCGCTACCGAGTAGTTTCGATTCGGTGAGTTTCACAAGCGTTCTCACGATACTTGTTCCGACTTGGAACCTATTATTCATACTAAAAGACGTTTACATTTTATCAGATCGTTTTTCTAAGGAAATCAGGTTTCTTTAGATAAGCAATTTATTAGACTACTGCATCGTATTTTGATGATGGGGCTGCCATCTTAGCTATGAAACTATCTGAGTATGAACTTAACGCATGTCAAGAGCATTGCCCAGGGATAAGGAAATAACACTTCTCACTGCGTTATTAAAAAATCTTCTCGCAATCTATCTACTTCAGACATTGATGATAAAGTTTCAGAGATATGTGATATTTAAAGTTTTGTATTTTTTAAATATTTGTAATACCAAGGGGTGGGATTAAAAATTTCTTAACACACGTTTTTCACTAACCATTTTAGTTCAAACGTTATTTGATCTTTTATGATCAAGTTGAGTTTGTAAAATAGTCAGTAATTATGTTTAATATCAAATAAATGTGAGTCAGTTGTCAGTCTGATTTAAATAAATGACAGAAAAAGTGCATTGTAAATTAAATTCCAATATTATTAAACAGTACGGGGAGAGCTTGTCTGCTGACAGAAAGCCTGGTTCAGGTAGAAAAAATGCTCTACAAGATGCTTTCCAAGCCTAAAAGCAGAAATCAACATCAAAAGAGCCCCCAACCCACCTGGTAGGAAAGCTGTCTGTTTAGCTCAGTGCTCAAAAACTTTAGTAAGAAAAGTAAAAGCTAATGCGGACTTAAAAACAGCAACAGCAACACTGCTAAAAATTTAAAGGCCAAAAACAGAACACAGGAATTGAAGTCAATTTTTACAGAATAATGGAAGACGAAACGCAAGTTTTTGAAGATATTTCATTTGAGATAGTTTCTGCCAAATATTTTATATTGCTAATGCTCGAGGGAATATTGAAGAGAACTTTATAACCCAAAATTTTCCCAAAAGTTATTGTTATCGTAAGAAATATGCAATTGTGGCAAAAGAAGACAATCAATTGTTACCACTGGTTCTATAAATAAAGAAATTTATCTCTATTGTAAAAGACTGCTTCTATCCATAAAACTTCATAATGTGTCCAGTTATTTTTGGTCTGACTTGGCATTTTGTTACTATGGTAAGCAATAATGTGATATTTGTGCCAAGAGAGTCATATGTTCCAAACTGCCCTGCGCTAAGGCCAGTGGAGAGCTCTTGTTAAAAGAGAATTTCAGAGCACAAAAAAGCGTCCAAGAGTGAGATGGATTTTAAACGAAGAATAACTGATTGTGACAGAAACTTTAAGAACAATAATGAAAGAGTTTCCGAAAAGGGTTCAAAATTTCATCACTAGTGATTCTAACTATTAAATGTTTTCTTGATAGGTATAATTTCAATTAAAAAAACGGTGTTCTCACCCCTTATTCTTTACAATTTTCTTCTATTCACTATATTTAACAAAATTCCTGCAAGTATCCGAGAGGATCGCGGCAAAAGTATATTAAAAATTTGTTGATTAATGCAGAAAATAATGCGTGGTTCCAGGTACACATTGACTGTTGTGCAGTTTAGATAACGATATTTTTATAAGCGTCTGAAAAGTTGACCACATTTCACTTTTTCATTCATAATTTCTATGCGTTTCTGTCAAAAAAAAAGCGATTTCTAAAAAAAATAGTTTTTGAGTTGTGACTTTCTTGCATCAAATGAGTGATATGTCATTCGATCAGATAATTAAATCAAATACAACTATTGTGTATATTTTTAAGATAATTTCGTTAACATTAATATTTATTTTTAATTGGTAAATTTAATACATAAATAAATGGTTTTCAAATTATATTTAAACTAATTGATAACAAGTGTTAACTCCATTCATTCAGTTGTCAAATTTGAAATTTTTAATTTAGAAACCTTTCCATTACTGAATATTTCATACAACTCAGCGATAAGTAAGATAACTACTATGAAAGCTAAGGTCATTCAAGACTTTTAAATTATATTAAATATGTTATGTCAATTCCTTTTGTATGCTTTATCTTCAGCTTTCCCATTTGATAATATGACCATATAACTTAAATTTGCAATTTTGACAAGTAAGGAACAGAGTTGTAATTGCATAATTATATTCATAATAAGATTTTTACTTTCTATATTTAACAGATTATTTAAAGCCAACCGGAAATCATGCGACCAGTAACCACGGATTTACCACGATCACCACCAGCAGCAGCACTACTTTGACCCACTTTAATTGCTGGTTTTGCGGGTGCAGGTGCCGGTTTCTTTTCTTCTGGTTTCTTATCATCAGGTTTCTTTTCTTCGGATTTCTTGTCATCTGTCTTCTTTTCGTCTGTCTTTTTATTATCTCCCTCCTTTGCTGCACCTGCCGTGTCATTAGTAGCTTTTGTAGCTGAATCAGTACCCGTTTTAGTGGCATCAGTTGGTGGCTTTCCTGTAGCATCAGGTTTAGCTGGAGCAGCTGGAGCTACTGACTTTTTAGCTTCTCCCGTTGAAGATGATTCAGATTTTGCATCGGTTGGTTTTGTAGTTTGATCTTTTTTATCTGCTGCCGAGGGTTTGGTTTCTTCTCCGGGCTTATTAACAGCTGGCTTAGCAGCGCCATCAGCTTGTTTTTTGGGTGGAGCTGGTGCTTGAGTCTTAGCATCGTCAGGTTTAGAAGGCTTAGCATCGTCTTTATTTGGAGCTGATTTCGAGGCATCAGGATTTGCAGGACTCTTTTCTCTTTTAGACTGTAAATAATAAAATTATGAATGAAAATATTTATTTAAATATTTTTATATTATTGAATAAATATACCTCTAATCTCTTCAATGTAGCTTTTGCAAAAGTACCGGTTATTTCATCGGTCTTTGCTACTGTAGTTCCATTGGCATCACCTTCTGGTGGTTTGATGGCATTAACGTCTATTCCTTCTTCAGCTGCCATCTTCTTTCTCATGAATTTAACATATGCCACACGAGTTGCTCTCGTCACTTCCTCCAGTTGAGGATTGTATTCTAAGATAAAAAATAATTTGTTAACATCAAATAATTTTCACACTTTTATTATTTTGTGTGTACCTATAATATGATCTTGATTCATAGCCAGTCCTTCATTGGCTTGTTCTATAATACGTCTGCGCAGACTGCGCTGTGAATGCCTTTGCAAAGATGAGCGTTTAGAACCGATAGGATTTGAGCTAATTGTATTTTTACGTGCGATAGCATTCCAGTCCTTTTCACTAAATTAAGAAAATACAAAATTTTAAAACATAAATTAATTATTTGAATCTGTATACTGAAAATACTTATTCTTCTGTGCTCTCTTCTTGCGTATAGCATTAGCCAATGAATCGAATAAATTTTCACCCTCAGTGAAATTATTTACTAATTCAGTGTGCAACGTTTCCACAAAACCGATTTGGAAATCTTTCAGTATGCGACGTTCCAATATTTTACCCTTTTTACCAGCTGTCAGAATAAATCATTTATTTATTATTAAAAATGTCTCAGATGAATTTATATTCCAACTTACCAGCACTTGCTGATTTCTTTTCAATATCTGGTACTTCAAATTTATTATTGGTAAAAATATCCAACAATTCGAAACGCAATGAACTGATGTCTTGTCGAACTTCAATAATATCATCTTCCGTTATGCCGAAATCATCTCGTCGACGTTGTTCAGCGGTAACATATCGACGTATCAAGAGTTTCATTACACGCTCATGTAAATTTTGTGCCTTAATTTTGGTTTTCATCTGTAAACATAAATTAAATTACAATCAATTAAAACCAAGTACGCTATGACCCCGGTCGACCATCGTAAAATTTTTTATTATGCTTTATTTATATAAATTTTGTCATTCCGTGTGTAACGCTAAGAATGAATCATCTCAGACCCCACAAGTCTAACATCAAATAAAAATTTGAGTCGATTTAGCCATGTCCGTCTGTCTGGTAAGTCGATTGTCTAACTTTAATGGAAAAAATTCCGAAGAAAAACATCTGCATATACAAATCTTAATTTAGCAATATATTACCAATAGTCCTGGCTGATGTATCTCGTTACATAAATTCAAAAAGGGATAATGAGCAAATCGTTGTACTTATAGATGGATGTTCGACCAATTTTTGAATGCGTTACAACGACCAACAAAAAGTATTGTATTCCAGCTACCTTTAGTGGTGTAGGGTATAAAAGAGATACACGGAAGTTAAAACAATTTTGTTACAAAAATACTATTGCGAAGGCTGTCAGATTTTCCCGGAAATCTTAAGGGTCCAATTTCCTAGGAAAGCCCGACAACAACTAGAGAACGTTATTATATTTGATTATCCCAACAATTGACAAAAAGGTTCAGATAAACTAAAGGTCAGAAACCAAAAAATATTTTCTCATAAACTTACCATAAAACTTCTAGTACGTTTTGGACGTTGTTTGCCAAATAGTTTGCGCATTAATTTCACAGAAGGAAACATATTAAATGGAGGTGGTACAGTACCTCCATCTTCGAAATAACTCATCCATAATTGTGAACGAGCAAATTTCCATTCAACATCAGCATGTTCGGATATGATTTGATATGAATTGGACATCATGGCGATAAGCATGTTGAGTAATACGATAATATTGATCACGGAATATGAGCCAAACATCAGTAAAGCCCAGAAACGGGTAAAACTTTTAATACCAGCTAAATCGAATGATACCAAATCTACTAGGCCAAAAGAAGCCCAAAATAGAGATTGTGAGGTTTCAAAAAGGCTAAAATAAAATAAAATAAAATAAAATAAAATAAAATAAAAAATGGAAATAGCAGCAATTTTAATGAATAATAAATTACTTTGAAAATCGTCTCCATATGGTGCAAGCTTTTTCTTGGTCATCAAAATCTGCCACATCAGGATGTAAATGATAACATTTATTTTTCTCCAATTCTGCATAATACCACAATAATTGATTGAGACCACAACCGAAGGCAAACAACACCAAAGTATAAATAAAGAAGAACTTGATAATATCAATAATCATTCGACCCAAAGATACTTGTAGGGGACCCAAATGGGGATTTATAGAGAAAATGTGAACTAATTTTAAATAAGAGAAAACCATGCCAGCAGCAAAAGCACCTTCCGATAACAGCATAGGATCAAATGGATGCCAATGCTCTCGGGGAAAATAAGGGTTTATATTACGAAACCATAAATCACGCTGTAACAAAAAGAAAATAAATGAAATACAGTTTATTGCAAGAAATTAAAATTAAATATTACTTACATGCACTATAATCCAGGCCGTAGCTCTACATAATATCCAAGTAACATAAAACATATTTGAAATGAAATCAACAATATTCCATAAATCCATAATATATTCAAACAAACCATCTGAATATAAGGTTTTCAATTCGCCCAAAATTAAACCTATAAAATGAATGATTAAATTTAGTTTCAGCTACTTAATACTCAAATTTGTTCAAGATATTTACTTACTTGATATATATGTGATAATGCCCAATTCAATAGGTCCTGGTAGTGAGCCCCTTTCATGTTTTCTCCAATCTTGTAACATTTCGATCATCCAGGGAAACGCCAATAATTCAAATGTTATCTGTACCACCCGCAATGATGCAGCACCCAATAACACTATGAAAGAAAGTGTAAAATTCAAATTGTTTTATGTTAATTTAAGCTACTGCAAATAGCAAGGAGCTCAGGACTTCAACTTTAAATTGTTGTTTTTTTAGAAAATTTTAAATTATGGAAAAATATACAAAGGTGCAATGTGATCTAAGATAAAGGTGAATATTTTATCTCCAATCAATATTTCTGTTCCTACATAAGATGCTATATGGGAAAGCTTCTGCTTGAAATTATCGAGTGTTAATATGCACCAGTTCGAAAAGTAGCCAAATTGAAATCAAGTCATCTCCCTACGTTTAAAATTTTAAAGATGGGGAAGGAGCCGAAAACATTTTCATATTGAAAATTGTGCTTGAAAATTAGCAAAGAAATTATTTATCCATCAAATTGTTAGAAGTCTTATTAGCTAAATCAACGCCGAATCCTATTATCCACTACGAGAAGAAAATGTTCTGTATTGTAAAAATCAGAATGGTTTTTTTTATTTATAAAAGTGGAGATCGCGTTAGACGATCCCAGGGGACATGAACTTAAGGCAACATAAATCTGTAGTATTTAATTGAAAAAAAAAAAAAAACAATCACCAAAAAATTAGTAGTGGTTTCACTGAAACACACGAGAAACTGATGATGGAATGATTTGACTCAATTGCATTATTGGACAGACTTTATTACTTTCGACTACCATTCATTTTAATCGTTGCTGAATGTCCTAAAATAAATAAATTTATTGATTTATTCACTTCATGAAATCAGAGCAGTTCTCTTAGTGAAGAATGTATATGCTATAAAACCGATAGGAATATCATATTTTCTTGTCTGTTTTTTAGTAAGTAAATATTTCATGAAAGTCGACAATATTAATTTGTGTACCTAATAAAAGTACTCAATTATTTTCGAGATACACAATATTTTCAGTGCGAACTATGGTTTCAAAACGACAGTTGTGTTTAGATCTAGCAAACAACACGCAACTGAATCCTTTATTTAGACTCTCCAATTAGAAATAATTTTCGCGTCAAATAAAAAGAGCACTATCGTATGTCTCGCTCTTGTTACAGCTCTCAATTCACCCAAAACATAACAAACATCATTTCTCAAAGCTAAGTTACGGTTCCGGTTGTAATAAAGGTAATAACACGCGAAAGAATCTGAAGTATATGGCAGGAAAAGTAAACTATTTTGAAAGGATAATAAAGATTTCTCTAAATAAGTGTAGAAAATCCAATACTAACTCAAAAAGAACATATAGGAACATGAATGTGTTATAAATTTCACGAAAGGTTTTCTCATAAATTTAGCAGCATCCGAATCAGGAGCCATAAGATAATTCATACTGTTAATGGGAAACATACAACCCAATTTAACAACTTCTACAACTTGTTGTGAACTTTTTTTACGGCGAAAACCCGGTAAACCCTCATACCAAATGGCGGCTAAAAGTTGTTGTACATTGGGATGAGCCACAAACTGGAAAACACATGAAAATAAAATAATTTTAGAACATTTAGAATTTACACTAAGTTAATGAAGTGAAAATAGTACCGTTTTTTGTTTATACTTAATAGCCAATTTTAATCTTTCCAAAGTTTGCCTCTGACCAGGTGTCCAAATATCACTTGAAGCTTCATGATTATAGTTTAACATTACTTCAAGTTCAGTGGAAGTTCTGACATGATCTAATAAGGAGGTTACAAATTCCTGGACATCTTGGCGCATTTCCTAAAAAAATATTTTTAATTCACAAGTTCTGGTCAATAAAGTAAACACTGTTATTTACTGCATATTCGGCTCGAAATTCCGATTCCATAGCTTGCAAGCGCTTCAGTTCCCAGGCGAGTTCAAAAGCAGTTAAAACGGGATCACGTGAACTGAGTGATATCAATGAACTAGCCGAAAGAGCACGATAAGCATTAATACGTGATTGAGAGTGACGTAAAGAATCAGTTTCCTGAGATACTACACATTCATCGCAACCACATCTATAATAAAAGAGATAATAAATTAATATCTTTGTTGTAGTTTCTACCCAAGTTAATTGAATTCTTGACTTACTTAACATCATGAGGCATTGGTAATGTAGCACCACGATCCAGTAATAGTTTCAAAATTTCATAATTGTTGCGATGTGCTGCCAATATTAAAGGAGTTATATCAGATGTGAATGTAGACATTGAACGATCAACTCCTTCCCAACTCTAATCAAATTACATAAATGAATTTAATTTGAATTAATGAACATAAAATGCTGATTAGCAAACTATCGACTTACATATGGTGTTCCCTCTTTATGATGCGTTTCCTCCCATTGCAATAATTCTTCCACAGCTTCAACATATTCCTCCGAAATGGCATGCAATAATGCATCACCCACTTCTATTCCCTTCTCCAATAAAACAATTATTAAATCAAAATTTTCGTTTTCTATAGCCGATATCAATGCCGAGCGATTCATGGGATCAACACAATTTATATTAAATCTATCCGGAAAGTCCTTATTACTATCAATGATTCTGCAAAAAGTTGAGGTAAACGTGAATAGTTTATATTAATAAATGTCTGTTAGATATTTTCTTACGCTTTAGCTCCTGCTATATCACCATGCTCACAGGCTAATATGAATTTCTTCTCCTCTTCAGTTAAAACCGTTTCATCACCAAAGTTTATATTATAATTTTCTTCGTCGGTATTACCTTTTTCGGGATCCGTTGAAGCCATTTTTCTTGATTATAAATTGATGTTAGTTCCTGTTTAGGTTTAGAGTCATGTTAAAATATAATTAGGAATGATGTGTATCTGAAGATCATAAATGTTTGATAAAAATAATTAAACTGTAGAAAATTTTGTCAGAGTCAGATGTTATATTTCGGACACCTACAAAATGAGCGTTAATTTACAACGTTGCCCTTACTCATATATTTTCTGCATTTGATATCATGTTTATCAAAAATCAGATAAAGATTTAGACACAATTCATACAGCAATGGAGACACATTTACATGAAGTCACCTACTACAGGGAGCTGTATGTATCCTTAAAATAGGTCAATAAATTGCGGAAGGTACGGAAGAAATATGGCACAAACGTATACAGTACAGAATACAGCATTTACAAAAACTTGAGAAGAGTAAATAATGAAGGTTTGGAATCAGTCTGTTATGTGGATGATGAGAAAAGAAAGAAACGAAATTAGGTTCATAATAGAAGGGGACGTAGAAAATTCTCATATTCAATTGCAAATTTCAAAACAAATTAAATACTAAAGTGTAATTCTGAATCGGAAACTGAATAAGATACAATACATTGAAGGAAGAACGGTGAGAGCACAATATATTTTGTCTATATGCTGAATTTTTCAGAAATGTTATCAGGCCATTACTGACCTATATCTCCATAGTTTAGTGGAATAAACGTCGTTCTAAGAAATAACTAAAGAAAATTAGTTCATGCTAATTAATGCTCAATTATTATGGAATTTTCCTTCTTGTCTTATTATTTCGACCTATAGTAACGCAAACTAATATATAACAGGTATTTGGATATCTTCGACGGCTGTGACGTTAGCGGAAAGAAATAAGGAAATGTTTAGGAGTATAAGAGTATAAGCGTGTATGGAAGGGTATGTATTTAGTGGTTACCCATATTAAAATCAGTGGCTGGTAATGAAGAAGAGAACTATCAAGGAACAATAATTAATAATAAACTAAAAATTAAAAAAAAAACAATAAAAATGAAACTGAGACAATGGTTTTAGTCGATATATACGAATAACAAGGATATTCCCTACATAGATTAATGATATGTTAATAATAATGACCAGTTAATTCTTGTAATTTCATAACACTATCAGTGATAAATGTTCAAAATAATTTTAAGGATATAACGAAGTATTGACTTGAGTCATGACTTATTTGGCAATATTTACTCAGATATTTAGTTCAAGGATAAACATGACCAAATTACAAAGACTAATTTGATAAATAATTTAATGAATAAGAAATAAAATGTTAAAATCCATTGAGTCAATTAAAAATATATCATGTATAATTATATCAAAATAAAAAATTCTTGAAAGCGGTAGGTAGGCAGTTGTCAAAACAGAATTCTGTTATGTTACATTTCCATAGAAAATGATTTTATAAGAAAGGGATTTACGAAGTGTTTGAATGCAGTCTGGTAATTGTGTAATCTATACAAATTCACGATTCAATAATCCCAATAGAATAAAGACAATATTCACATTTGTAACACTGAAATGATCTAGTAAGTAGTATGTTTATATGACAAATTAATTTTCAACCAAATTTATTGAGTTCTGCCAATTATTGTGGACGTGATTGTTTGGCAGACAGGCAAAGAGACAGACAAACAAAAGACATACGGAAGATAAGCGTCATAATAAAATCTACCCAATTATGATTTGATGCAATAATATATACTAGCACATACATGCCTACAAAATTAATATACCCTCTTCACTAATAGTGGTGGTAGAGGAATAAGTAAATAAATACAATAAAACTTGGAATTAGAAATTTAAGCAATTAAAGTACGATTCATAAAATTGAATGTAATGAAATAACCTTGAACTGTTGTACTTTGAAAAATAACTTTTAAATTCAAATAATTCATAATGCTATCAGAAAGGACATAGAATTTTCTGACAGGATAAATCAATTTTATGAATAATTTATCCAATAGAGCTGAAATTTATTCAGGGGTTACAAAAATGATTAACAACGTGCACAAAATAGTAAGGAACTACGATACGGGAAAAAACCGATACTAAGCAAATGAGAAAAAAAATCACAGAAGATTAGGTTTAAGTAAATCTCCTTAAAAGACATCGATAAGAGAATCCATCGATAATGAAAGCAAGTAAGTTGAAAGATATCGAAACAGTGGAACGCTTTCTTCAATAGGTCCCTTTCGGATGATTCGGAAAACTCTATTGAGAGACATAGTTGCCGCAGTATCTGCACACTGTTGCGAGGAAAAGATTATTTCTTATCTGCCACTGCTCTGTTTTAGTGGCTTACGAATGCGCTTCTTTGAAAGTGATTCGTTGCAGTCTCTGACGGATTTAGCGACTACTGATGTATGACTTATCCGAATTATGGATGGGTTGGTAACGCTAAGGCTCACTAGATTTCTTCACAGTGTGTGATGCTAAGACTTGACAATCTGGACAGCAACTATTAATCTCTCTTTTCTTTCTTCTGTAACATGATTTTGCTTCCGAACCACCTTCGGTCTTTCCTCTTTGAGATCTTAAATATAAATAACTTTTTCTACACTTTTCTTTCTTTCTAATTCTTATCTTTCAGGTAATACAAAGGGACCTTTAGGACCCAAGTGAGAAATATCAATTCAATTCAATTCTTTCAGGGCAACCTGATGACCTAATGAATTCTTCTCATTATAGGCTTCTCACTTTAGAGCAATAGAGTAAAAGGGGTCTGGTATACAGACATCCTAAGAGGAGTCGTCACAAATAGTAATAAAATGCGATTATAAATTTAAAATAATATAAATCGAAATTAAAATTCAATTAGACATATTTTTTTATTATTTCTACTTTAAAGTATTCTTTAAAAGTTTTCCATTTAAGTCTTTAAATCCTTACCAACCAATAAAAGAATTTTGAAAAATTTATTCAATAGGATTCTTCAAACGTTTCCATTAAATTTAATCCTTTAATCCTTAATCTTAGACGTTAAGATTTATTTTGAAAATCCAATAAAATAATTTCACTTTTTCAATTATCCAATGATTTCATAAGTAAGTATTTTTCACTTTAGCACTGATATCCTTGAATTAAATTAAAATTGTTTTGATTTTTTGTTCATATTATTTGTACAAAATTTTAAGTTTTATAACACTTTTAAGGCTTCTTTAATTAAATTTATTGCAATTTGCTAATTTCAAAATTTTGTTTTATTTCTTTTTTCTATAAACGCACTTTTTAGATATTTCGATATATTTTATTTTTATTATCCTTGATTATCCTTATTTAGTCTTATCCATTTAATCCTGTTAATCCAAATTATAATTGTTATCCTTGATGAAATAAAAAAGTGCAAATTATTTTAAATATTTCACTTTTAGATTTCTTTTTATCTCTTATCCAATGTTTGTTATCCAAGAGTTCGCGAAGAACTATTTGAAAATTGTCCAAACACCTGGGTATATTACAATAATCACATTAGCTTTTTGCTGACAACAACATCTGTTAATGGAAGACAACTACAAGAGAAAGAGCACAACAAATGCAAAAAAAAACAAAAAGACAATTGGAAATATCACATTTTATCTATGTTTTACTTAGTATAATCTAATGCTTTTGGGTTTGGACATTTGTTTAGACCACAATTGTTTGAAATCTATTACAATTTTTGGAAAAGAGAATGAAATTTTTCCCTTCCATTTCATTTTTGTAGCACGTGAAATTATATATTTAATGCAACTTGAAGCATTGGAACTATTTGAAATAGAAAATAATTTTGGAAATTTTGTTGAGAAAATTAATGAATCCTGTTCTAAAGTTAAGCATAAAAATAACAGTAGTCAAAAGCAATATTTGGGCTTTATGGTGGATGAATCAACACTTTCCATCACTACTTCTTATTATAGAAGATTGTTGATTACTCTCTTCAAATGAATCAATTGTTTTGCGATACAGATCAATTTCAACAAAGTCAACTTCAGTATTGCCTTCACCGGTTGACTTAGGGTTTTTTAATAGATCAAATTTTTATTGACATAAGCAATACCATGAAAGGGTCCTTATATCAGAGCTGTGACCAAATATGGACCGATGTTCGTCAAATTTCCAAATAGTTCGATAAAGCAAAATTAAATGTACCGAATACACTTTTTACAAACTTATAAAAGTATAGAGTCCTTTTTATAACCTTTTTGTTGAGTTTTTTGTCGAAATGGAGCCCAATAGATCACAATCCTTTTAAACACAAGTTGGTATATATTTTCCGTAATCTTCCACTAACAAACGATATTTTTAAGCAGTCGTTCTCGTTCTTGATACTTAGTCTGTCAGCACATGTTATTACGTCTACCGAAAACACTGTAAAATGGTAACAATCCCTTGTAAAACGTAGACACCAATCAAACAGTGCTTTGTGAGAAGCACTGTTTGATTGGTGTCTTTCAAATGATAATTTACACTATTTTTTATTTTGAGGAGCAAGAGAGGATTACATGTCATACAAAAAGTATCCTTTATGTGTCTCATAGTACCAATCTTTCATTACTGCACAGTGGGGCTTAATCGATTTATTGGAAATACATCTGTAACATGTGATGTGTTTCCATGAAATTTAATATTATGACACGGAGAAGTGTGTAATTATAATTTCGACAGTTTGGACTCATATGGGCTTCATTGGCGAAGTTATAGGTCTGCAAATTGGGGGACCATAGAAATGTATTTTTAAATAAGTGACAAATATTTCTTTATTCTTTAAAATTTTAACTACCTAACAGCTCTTGAGAAGTCCTTGTACTTGAATTTTTAATTTTCACAACTTTTCAAGATCGTTGTCTGTTTTGTTCAATAAATATCTGAAAGTATTTTCTTGCTTTTATTAAACTTTTTTTATTAAGTTAAGCAAAATTTATTTCCAAAAAGACTAATTCTGCCCACTGTGTATTGTTAGAAAGGATAACTATTTATCTGGCAGTAAAGTCTACACATCTGTATACCCTTAGTTGCCTTAGATGACAATATGTTTTGGAAATGTGGTTATGTTTTATCTCATTTATTTTTTAAGTTGTTGTTGGGTTGGGATATCCTTGTGATGTTAATGGTACTTTTAAGTAGGCTTCTTAATAGTAATATTAACTTTATTCTGAAAGTTTTCAAAGAATTTATAACCGAAATGTCTGTATGGAATATCCTTAAATTCTAGCTTTTTTTACTTATTTACATAAAAGTGGTATCTTCCAATCATCTTTGCCATCACCGTAGTGATATATTAGTTCCATATATTATAGAATTACCGACTTTTAGTGAGTATGCGAGCGCTCATCGTCCACCAATATTATGGAGTATACCGACTTTTAGTGAGATCCTTATGCAAGCGCTCATTCATTCACCAATATTATGGATCTTAGTTCAATGACTGAGCTTTTTGATATACAGCAGTTCGCATGATTTAAACAGACGGACATACTTTTTCTAAGTGTTTTACACAACCTGGTGTTAAAACGGGAACAAATTTAATCGGAGGAATACACCATATATAAATTAACACTTTTTTGATTGGAGAAAAAACTCTGTTTTAGAAATGTTCCTTGAAACGAGTATTAATCTGGTACATTTTTTATAGGTGAGCAACGATTGTCTTCGGCTGTACCATTATTTTTGGATATAATGAACTCATTTCGGCTATTTTCTTATTCTAATTTAATTCTTAATTCTAACAATTTAAACGTTGAAAAATTCCTGGACTAATTCCAAGTTTTGTCAGGCGTTAAAACTAATACTATAAATAGTTATGTTGAATATATGATGCATAAAATAAAGAACATTTATCTATTTGTTGCCTCTTTCTACGATAGACTTCCACCAGACACGCATGTAAAATTTATTTGGCTTCTTATATTTGAACACCGGGTTCAAACATTTTAAAAATATATAAGAAAAGGAACAAGAGACAGGGGTTAGAAATAACACAAAACGTGTTAAATACATAAAACGCACTTAAACTTGGACAATTGTATTTTGTACCCTCCGTCACATAGAAGTGGTAAATGAGTATATATTGGGTTTGTCAATTCACATGTAATGACAGGAGAATCTCAAATGTTTTTTGTATCTGTATTTTTACATAATATATCAATATCATCAATTATGTTCATCTGTACGTTTTGGGTCTAACAGTTTTATGTCAACAATGCGATTGACAGTTTCTTTTTTCATACTTTTTTAAGGCAGAGGGTATTTGAAATTCGATATTACCAATTTGAGAAACTTTTTTGTTCTTCTTTCTTATTCACAATCCAATGCAAAAGCTTGTAAATTTTTTAAGCCGATATAGTTTACATTTGGAAATTGTCGAATATTTGACATCATTGTATATGTAATGTAATTTCAAACACAATTTCACAGATTCGATATAAAAATCTAATAATACGTACATATTTTCTTATGCGTAATATCAATCAGTAATATTATGTATACGTACAGAGTGCTAACTAAGTCAGTAAAAATAATAAAATTTTTAAAATTCTAAAATGATTTCTTATAAAAGGACAGCAACTTTTATTAAAATTATTTTTGATCAATTAAGTTAATAAACTTTGTTAATATAGCTTATACGCATTCATGATTCAATTTCCTACACCACCATAGGTGTTTGGGGTATTATGGGTATGTACAAAAAAAAGAAATTGGTAATTTTGAAATTGCTAATTACGAGTACACTATTTCACCTATCTTTAAAAAAAATATTCCCGGGGAGTGGGGTTTTAGGGTTTTAAAAGTCCCAATCTCGTCGTTCTGAAACTTCTTCAAATTCCTATTAATTTCCCAAAAAGAAATCATTTAAAACCTATGAATTTCACATAAATCTTTCTTTCAGAATAATGACCTGCACATTTCATGTGCATAAAACAGAAAATCAAAATTTTCTAGATTTGTTTTTTAATTTACCTTATTTGTCATTTACAACCAGCAATGTGGTGTGGGGTATTACAAAGTTCGGCTTGACCGACTATAATAATTTTATTCGTTGGGTTTTGTTTTTAATGAAAAGAGTATTGATGACACACAGTATGATATATTTTGAATCATTAGAAATATCTAAGTTAAGTTTCACATGGTTAGAACTGAGATGCTCTTGAGTTGATTTGGAGGAGTACTGGTCACAGTCTTTGTATGGTTATTGAAGCAACATTTATAAAATGTGTCATATACCTTGAATAACTATTACAGCTGTTTATAAAATTTTTAATTTAAAATTGTTTATTTGGCTTAGAATTTGTTTAAAAATATCTTCTTCAGATAATAATGTTTTTCATAAATTTTTAAAAAAATTGGCAGCTGTTCCTTTTTGATTATTATTTACTTATTATTAGTGAAATAAAAGTAATAAAATAAAATAAAAAGAAGTTTTCCACACCTGGATCAGTTCCCGTATTTGTGAATTCCATATTAAAAAATCATAAATTTTGGCACTGAAAACTTTTTATACCCTACACCAAAATAGGTGGTTGGGGTATTATGCGTTTATGCATAAGTTTAAAAGGGCAGAAAAAATTATGCTATCACCTCCATGTCCATCCGCCCGGCTAGCTATCCATGCAAAACTTATGAACAAAATGGAAGTCACAGTTTTTTGAGATATTTTAATGAAATTTGACACGTGTCATTATTTTGGTTTTAAGGTCATAAAAGTCCTTAATATAATATAAATGTAAACATTTTGCTTATGTGGCTGTGTCGTTGATTATAAAAGATATTGTTTAAGAGAAACACGGAATAAAAATAACTTAATGTTACAGTCAGTAACTGAACTCTAAATTGTCTCTACTAAAGCTATTTGATATAAAGCTTTTCAACTACTTTAAGTACTCTTTTTGCTCCCGTTTTACGAGCTTTTTGTTATATTTGTAAGTGGAACTTTAAAAGTTAAAAGTTATATTTGTGTTAAAATTGGCTACAGCTTTTTGGACATTATTTATGGAATATTTATTTTCTAGTTTTACATACAGATTTAGAAACAGACTATTTGTTTCTTCAACATTTAGGTATATAATTTTTACAGAATTTTCGTAAGATAAAAAAATGTAACATTAAATTACTTTAATTAATACATTTTATAATTTTAAAGAAAAAATAAAAATAAATAAGTAAATAAATAAATAAATAAATAAATAAATAAATAAATAAATAAATAAATAAACAAATAATAAATAATAAAAATGTATTGCTTACTTAATTTAAGACTTAATTGATTTAATCTTATGCACGTGAGCTTATTGCAATGCAATTCAAATTTTCAATTCAGTGATGTTAAGTGCTGCCAATTTAGTGTTTTCTAACTGAATTTATTAAAATTTTCAAATCATTGTTAAACCATAGACTTTCCAAAAAATATTGTTGGCTATATATGTCCGCTACGAAGAAGTTATAACGACCGTCGTATAATTTGCTTTCCTTATTTATGCTGTAATAGATTATCACTCACTAACATTTTTGTAAAACTTATGCCTTTTTAAGGGATTTTTTTCTGATTACTTATATGGAAATTAGAAAAAAATATGTACCGACCCCTGTTTAATTTCGCACATTATTTTTGGTTTATATTTTTCTTATTTTGACTAAATATTTTGCAATACCCACGTTTATGTGCGATTTGTGAGTTTAAAAGTGATATTTTGAAGGGTAGTTGTATGGGACCTATGAGAAATAATTGGTCGATCCTCGTAAAAATTGGCACATTGTTTTACAATATAAAAGTACTTAGTTCAGCAAAATTTGGTTAAAATCGTTTTTATTTAGAAACTTTATGAACTAAAAATTCCATTCTGGGGGATATTTGTATGGGGCCTAAACAAATTAATGGACCGATCATAACCAATTTCAATTGAAGGTATCTCAAATTTCATTGAGATTTTTTGCCCGTTGCAAACATCTGCAGAAACGCATAATACCCCACCACCAATGGTGGTGAAGTATACTACAAGTGTTTTAAAGGACTTAACGGAAACTTAACTTTTTCGATAAGTAAATTATATTAAATGTTTGTTATCATAAATTTATTTCGTAAAACAATACCATACATTTGTATTTTTACTACAAAAGTACCTTAAAAAACAAAAGGTACCATAAAATCCCATATTGTTTAATAAGTGTCACCTTTTTCTGGCATCTGTTAAAGTGTTTCTCCAATTTAAGAAAATTTTGTAGAGAAATTCGTAAATAGTATACAAACTAGTTAGCTTTTTCCTCTGAACTACGCGCCCATATACCGTCATCTTTCTTAGTGGACTTTGTGCCTTAACCGGTAACTTAACATCTTCCGCTGCCTTCCAAAATGAATAGTTAGTGTAGTTGCTTTAAACATATTCTATATTTTGACGATCATCCTTCAACTAAATTATTTTTCTAAGTGCTCTTCATGCAATTGGCAGTCGGAGCTTTACAGCTGGTGATCTCGTACGTTGCCATTAGCGTCTCAACAACAAGTTTTTCCACATCGGAAATTGATGTGTAAGTGAAACTCTTTCGAACGGTTTCGAATTTAGAATGTTTAAGGGGGAGAGTTATCAGAGTCGTAGAGTCGTTAATATGCTTGTTCACATCTTCTTCACACTGAAACTTAGGATCCGTGTGGATATGACTACTAATATATTTCCGGTATTTCATCCAATTTATTCTTTTAAAAGATTTCGTCAGACTATAAATTGTATTAGATACTGCATAATTCTTCAATATTATAGGTGAATGGTCAGGATATAAATCATTTAAGTTTCTTAGACAAGCCTAAATCAATGAGATCCGGAATTTTTCTAGGATCGGCAGGCCAGCATGTAGGTTCGCCAGGGAACACATTTTTCCAACCAACTAGTATCTTACATAATTTTTTACCTCTGGGAGTTATCAAACTAGAACCCCAGTTTGTATGTTTGGCGTTATAGTCACCATATTATCACCACTTCTAAAATTATTTTAAATTATAATATATCTTAGGTGAAGCCATTATATTCGATTATTTCGGTTTTATAAATCTCCATGTTAAGGAAAACAATTTCAGTATTTTCGTAAAATCTATTAAAACATGTTTCAAAGAAAATATTTATATTTTTTATTATTTTTTCTCTGCGAACTAACCTAACAATATTTAAGTTGTGTAAGTCAGTTCATCCCAAAATAAGTCACTTTTTCTAACTTTATATATCAAATACTTGCTTTTCTATTGTTGGCAATCCTAATATAAGCTTTTATTTCTCTATATCATATAACCTTTTATAAAAGCTCATTTCTTAACTCTTAAATTTATTGCGCTTCTCAGAAAATAATCAAACAAATTTGTATTCACCACATTATTAACTTGCTCTCCCATTGTATCTCTCTGTCATCTAGTAAATGTTACTGGTTCACTTTATATATAGTCGATGTTTTGTATTATTTTTTTACAAACAACTGTTGCAATTAAAAGAATACTAGAATAGTAGTCGTACGAACAATTTCTCATCAAAGTTAATATAGACATGTTTCTGAATGAAAAAGTAAATATGTTTTTGTTTTTTTAGTGTTTTTGTATTTCTTTTTTTGCATATAAGTAAAAAACTTTTGGTTTAAAGTGAAAAAAGCAATATTAGGGGTTGCTAAAAGACTAATCTTATGACATAAAAGGAAACCTCCAAAACAAATTAGAGGAAAAGAAATGAATTTAAATCCAAGTTAACCATTTTTTTAACAGATAGTAGATGAGTTTAGGAGTTATTATGATGAGGACTTCAATAAATTGATTCCTTGAAAAACTTAATACATATATGCCTTACATTTTCCATTGGAATTCAAGTTATGAGTAAAATATGTTATTATGGTAAACATTTCTACTTTTTGGTAATCGTTTTAATCGTTAAAAGGAGTAAAATCAAAAATTATTAACACATGTTTTGCATTATAACTTTTAACACAAGTATTATTTGATATTTTTTTATAAAGTTACGTTTGTAAACTTTTCAGTTATTAGGTTTAATATCAAACAAATTTTGAAAGGATGAAAGACTTGATAATTCCAAGGTTAAAAAATATAAATAATTTTCAAAAGAGCTTTTAACACAGCCGGTAGGAAAAAGTTCTTCACAGGAACGCTCCAAAAATTTACAGGACAAAAACAAGGACGCAAATAGAAGTCAAGGTTTTAAAATAAAATATTCTTGCTGAATAAAGGATGACGGAACGTATGTTCTAGCATATATTTCGGAATGGTGAAAAAAGTTTAAATGCATTGGTATGACAAGCAATATGCTGTTGCTGCCAAACAAGACAATAATTTGTTACAACGGTCTCTATAAATACCGAAATTTACATCAAGGAATATTAACATGTTTACAGCATGGACAAATTCTTAAGTCTTCAAAATAAATGCCCACATGTTTTTGGTATGATTTGACATCCTATTACTATAGTATTACTCCAAACTGCCTAGTGCTAAGGCCAGTGGAGAGATCTTGTTAAAAGAAAATTTAAGAGCATAAAAGGCGTCCGAAAGTGTAGTAAATTTTAAACGGAAATGAACTCCCTGTTGAGCAAAGTGTCAGAAAGCACAGTTGAATCGTCAATGGAAGGGTTTCCGAAAAAGATTCAAAATTTCATCACTATGTTGAAAACTATAAACATATATTTTTTTTAAATTGTAATAACAAAACAGTAAAGTATTAAAATAAACTGTACGTTTAGTGGTTTCCGTTTCTATTGACATAAATGTATGTTAAGAATTTGTCGTTCTCACACTTTAGTCTGGGTTTTAAAATAATTCAAGTATTAAACTCATCATTCAGTGGTTGCTTAAAATGATTTCGTGAGCCAAGTTTCCAATATTTTAAGGAAAATTTATGAAACTCTAAAATCAAACACTCTGAATTACTGAATTAAGTGCTTATTTTGAAAATGACTCTGTAACTTTTAAACTACAGAATATTTTTAATGAAATTTCATATGGAGATTATTGAGGTATTTTGCAATTGAATTTGATCACAAAGAGAAGAAAAATCTATAAAAGCTAAAATTGTTAAAAATACCTCTATAATATATCTACATATATATATGTCATATATTCCACTCCACAACATGCAAAACTAAAGTGAAATATATTATTGGTTCATATTTTCAAGGGAATAAGTTTGGAAAGTGGCCTTATATGGAAGCTATGGCAAAATGTGGGCCGATATTTATCAAAAAATTATAGACCAACTTATTTTTTTAATTTTATAAGCTTAAAATAAGGCCCCTTTTAAAGAAGCTGTTGCAAAACATAAACCAATTCTGGACTAACATATATTTAGGACAGTTATAAAGCTATTAAGTCGAGTTTCAAAAGTAAAGAAAAAAAAAGATTATTTAAGAATTGGCTTAAAGCCATATTCCGGGAAGGACGTTTTTTATATTGATTTCTACATCAGAACAAACATATGTGACAAATTTCTGAAAATTTTATTAAAAGTATTAAGGGTACATTATTTCGGACAATTATAATATGCGGTAGAATGTTTTCAACAGACAGACAGACGAACATTTCTCAATCGACTCAGATTTTGATTAAATGCAAGAAAATTCATACTTTATGGGTCTCAGATGATTTCTTCGCAGTGTTACACACCGAATGACAAAGTTAATATACCTTTTGTGGTAGTAGAGAGTATAAAAATTAATAAGCTTTCCCCAAATTGAAATTTCAGATAGTTCGAAATTAATATTAAGAATCAGATTGTAGTCCTCTATTAAGAACAGTTTTTATTATGCACAAATGTCACTATCAATTAAAATGGTTCCTTGTTACTTAACATACAAATTGCTTCAATAGAAAGGAGACTTTGGTTCCAAATATATTTTCAATTCTGAAACTTTTGAACATTTGGAGGTATCTTAAAAAAGTCATAGGTCCTTAGCTCAACATCAAGATATTTCCAACTGTTTCAGAAAAAATCGCTGTGAAGTCATTATGAAGCTTTTATCAGATGTCTCCAACTTTTATATTATTGGTTTTTGCGTAATTCGGTTCATATACTTTTTATGTATATGAACGGATTATGTAAATATGTTCATTAAACATTTTCTTAAATTGTTATTGGAAAATTGTGGTGTGTGTAATCTGTTTTTTTTTCTGTATTTTAATAAATTAAAATAATTTATTTATAAAAGGATGTAATGAAAATATCAAATTTATATACGTTGATGACGCAAAGTTCGAATAGATACATATTGCTGTGTATGTATTAGTGTTGAATTGAAGGATGATGTTGATGTTTCTAAAAATAGTTGTTTGTATGTGTAAATAATTTTATTTTTTAAACATCGCTCACTTGCTGAAATAAAAGCATAACTGAAAAATATTTTTTTTTCCCAGAAATGTATTTTTAGTTACAATATTTTGGAATTTTATATTCTTGCCACTTCTGATTTGGAAATAATGATAACTCACAGTTGTATGGAGAAGTGAATTAAATCCGTCTGATCAAAAATGAACACGGTGGTAATAGATGAAATTGCTGCGATTCTGTGCAAAGTAAAAGTTATGCAAAATTCTAATTTTTTGAGTTATGTCGTCTTTGCAACAAATGAAACTTATGTATGATTTTTAGTTATACATATAAAATTTGTTGCTTGGCAAGATTTGAATTTTAATTTTTTTGTTGTTGCCAAATTTTACGTATGTTATATATTTCTTCCAGTATGAAGGTCTTTTAAAATCAAATTATCTTCTTTTTAGAAAATCATTATTTGCGGTGACAATGTTTGTTCTTATGCTGGAAAAATTGACAAAAAATATTTTCGATATTTTGCCACAGCAAAAAGTTAAAAAATTATTTAATGCTGACTCTATTTCCCCCAACTCATAAGTTGAAATTACAATCCAACAGAGTTTCCAAAACTATTTTTTTAATGTAATTCTAGAGCATTTGAAACGAAAGATACATTTTAAGAAAATTTCACGTGGTAGAACCTGAGGTGTTTAAGAGATGACATAAATGAGTACATGTCCCTATTTAGTACGGGGCATAGCCCTCCAAATTTTACCAAATTTGAGTTCGATACTAAAGCAGGTGATGATTTTTATTTACTTTGTCATTCGATATGTAAAAAGAAAGAAAAGAGACAAAAAAGATAATCATTTAAGACCCTATAAATTATATATTCTTGCATAAAATAAATATGTGATTCGATTTCCTACCTGTTTAAAAGACGCTTAGAATAATCGTTTGTATTCAATGAATTCGAACACATTATTTGTTGTTGTCCTTAACAGTTTCTTATTTAAAACGGATAATATTAGTATATTAACAAGAAACCGATTGACCGATATCTGAGACATCCTCAAAATTCTAAAGAAGAAATTTTCTAACTTTTTCAACCTAAAGTAATTGAATATAAACTGAGTTTAACTACAACATACAAATTTAAGTATATCATCACTGGAAAAAAAAAAAAACAAAAATGGAATTAGAAAGAGATATGGGCCAAAATATGCAAAATTAAGATACATCCCAAAATAAGTGTAAATTTTGAATATTACTTTCTGAAATTTGCCATATGATAAACAAATTAACCCCAAAAAAACTAGATTATGCAGGGCGTTTTATTAGAAATGGCTCTAAAATAAGTCCCTCTTCGGAAAAAGGTTTCAAGCTTACATAATTATTTTTCTAACTGTCCATATCACATTAATTGGTTCATATTTTCATATGGCTCCCGTATAAGGCCCCTTAAAACGGGTTTGAATTTATAAAATTTTTATATATGAAACAATTTTATTGCAAATCGTCACGATTAAGTTTCTTAAAATGTTTAATATATATTAATTATTTGATTAATATCGGACCACATTTTGGTATAGCTTCCATTTAAGGTACCTTTACAGGAAAGATTTTATTTAACTATAAATTTTAAATGAGTAGAAAAGTATATGCTAGATTCTATACAAAATTCTAAAAAATATATATGCAGTTTTTATAAATATATATGAATCGGTCACATAGTTATATTTTTTAATTTTTTTTTAACAAGGTGGCAACATTTATACACTGCTAAAATTATTTTGTTATGAACTTTATATTTTTAATAAAACAGATTTTAATGGAAAATCGTGTAAACTTAATACGGATGAGAGTTCCCTTAACACCTGCCCACATGACCTTTCCAACACTGGTCAAGTAAAACAATAATAAATTTTTTTGTTGAGTTCTCAGATTGCAAACTGGATCCATCTTTAAATTATCTTTAATACATAGCTATATATGCAATGTAAATACCCGAAAATTGAGATTTCCAATGAAGAATTTTTTTAAGACGTTTTATTTCGATAGGGATTTCGGGCATTTCCGTATTTAAGTGAGAATTTTTTGTTCGAATCTCTAATTTTCAAGCTCTTGCGTTTAATAGTTACCAAATACTTGAATAACTAGTTTTCTTCTAGTCAAATTTAGCTGCTTCTACACCAGAAATAAAGCGACCCATTTAAAGCAAGATTGGAATAGGTAAATCTCAGAACCATTTTCCAAAATTAAATAACCTGATTCTTTCTAATTTGATGATAAATATTTCAAATCAATTTTCAATGATCCGTTAATATCGTTAACTTTATTACATCTTTTTTATATGAGCAACACGTATGAGTAATATATGTCTTAAATTTTATCTTCATATCACTTATACGTCATGTTAGCAATTTTTATTTGATTCTTATCATTTACTAATCATTTGATATTTAATTTTATTTTCTTATTGAAAACCTATATAACACAAAATATATAATAATAAATAGAAAAATAATTATATGATATATTTATTCCATGTATATCTTGTCAAGGTTCCAATATATATATCTTTACAATAACAATAAAAGATAAACAATAAAGATGAGTGTTTAAGTGAAAGTGCATAATAAAAGAGATACAAGTAAATAAGTACAAAAATATTATAAAAATGTATATAATATCTTGGAAATATAAACAAATACATAAAAGATAATAGATACATAAATGTAATATAAAACCTTTTTTCATTTATATATAAAACAATAAAATATTATAAAGCAAAGAATGGAAGAACAATAAAAAAAGCTTTAAGGCCAATGTAATATTAAGTGGTACTTTTAAGCCTACATACATAATATATGTAAATGACTAGATGCATGCTAATAGATGTATGTACATATTAAGGTAGCCAGAGGGTGAAATAAATGCACAAGGGGTCATTTAAAATGCCTTATTTTGTTAAGAGAGAATAAATGATCGCTGTATAAACGCTCCCTCTCATAATATTTATTAATAAATTGTTCTCTTCAGGGTGATTGATAAAAACACGATCTACCAGAATTGGAATTAGTATTTATGGGTCTGAAAATATTTCCTGAACTCCACCAAGATTTTATTAATTTATTTTAACAGAATATTATTATTATAACATTGGATGTTTGAAACCCATTGGGACTTCATAGGCAAAATTTCGATGTGCAAATTGGGCTTTCTGGTTTTGGAAATAAATGAAATTTTGACAGTTTTGGAAAATTTATCAATCTTGAATTGCAATTAAATAATTTTTAATAAAGATATTTTTCTGAAATTTTCACGTAAAGTGGATTCACTAGATCAAAAACCAAAACAAAAATATTTTGGTTTTTATAAAATGTTTATGTTTATTAAATTTTATCACGATGCAAATATTTTAACAAAGGTTCGGATATTATGGACTATTTTTTGTAAGATTTGGCAAATGGATAAATAGCATGAAGTAGGACATACAAATAAGCAGGGTATAACTTTAGTGACCCTTACCTGTGGGTCACTTCAGGAAACTATTAGATGAGGGGTTTTAATTTGCCTGTTATGCGGACAACTACTTTAACATCTAACGGGATGGGAGCCTAGTTGATTTTGCGGAATGTATCCGAACATAGATCTGAAGTTATTATTCCTTTGGGGTCTGAATATAAACACGAACTTCCCCTAAACAAGCAGATAATGCTGAAATCTGCTTGTTCAGGGTAAGAAAAAGCTTATTACTTTCTATCGATTTTATCCAGATTTTGCGAAAATAAGTCTCATTTCTAAAACGATGTGCCAATTTGTACGAGGATCGTTTCATTCTTTCTGATAGGTCCCATAAAATGTCACCTTCAAACTCATAAATCGTGCATATACCTTGGCATTGTAATAATAACTGTTGGAAAATTATACGATGGTCGGTCCATTTTTTTCGAACTCCCATTAATTCTCCAGAAAAAATCCTTTTTAAAACGTATAAATTTCTCATAAATGTTGGTATCATAATAATCTATTGCAAACATTAGCATAAATAAGAAAAACAAATTATACGAGGGCCGTTCATAAATTTTTCGTAGCAGTCATTTACAATCAACAATGTGGTGTAGGGTATTATATTGTTATATTGTACTAAAATGCTTGACTCATTGTAGATAAATAAGCGATATGAGGCCTAAAAACTAAAGAACTGTAATAGGTTTCCATTGGTTTCTACACACTTTTACCTAATAGATATATAAATACATACATGAATAAAATAATTTGCGTAAACATTATATATAATTCCTACAAGTTGAGATTTTTAAAACGACTATTCTTGACCCTACAAAGAATAAACGATTTAATAGTTTGACAATTAAAATGCTGTTTTTATTGAACTATTTAGCAACTCTCCACTATGGGACAAGTTTAATGAAACAACTTAAACATTTCCATATATCGATGAGAGTTTTTTCTTTTCTAAAAATCAATTAATATTTCAATGTATTCAAACTTCATATTTCATTCCATTTTAAGTTCCCTCCCTACTGTCGGTGACTGTTTATTTTATAAAAAAGAATCTACAAAAAGTCCCATATTTTCCATAATGAATATTTAATGTTGGAATTGTTTACTTTTTCTATTTTGCTATTTTTTTATTTAAACATAAATGCTAAACATCAAATATTAATTTCCTTAATTTTTTCCATTTCTTTTGTAGATTTTTTTTGAATTGTTTGTTGTGTCAAACAACAAAGTACCTAAGATACACAGGGAGCATCATATTTACATACATATTTGTATGGGTGTATGTTCAGCATCTACATATGTTTGTATTCTATAAGGGCTTCATATGATACAGTGGCATACAAATGTGGTATGGATTTTTTTAAATATGTATTTTTTAATAATATATGAAATCAATGAAGTCGAGATTGTATTATCAGGATCAATATATTTCAAACTACAATTAGTTTTCAAATTTGTGCTTTAAGATTTGTGAACATATCAGATGTACACAATATATAAAGAAGGGTTATTTAGTCCCCTAAGATATCTGAAGTTATCGGTTGAGTTAAAAACTATTTGTATAATGTTGATTTTAAAATTCCATAAGATTTTCAATTTCCATTTAATAAATTTCAATTTGCCTTTGTTTTGGGCCAAAAATAATTACTAAGAAATAAAAATTTTAATTTTCATTCTATAAATGTTGCTTTCAAAATGTTGGTAATAATAAAGAACACAATTTTTTCTTAACTTTTTCTATTCAAAATAAACAAGTTATGTTTTTGTTAACATATTTTTTAAGGATTCAAAAATGTATCTAAGATTTCCTAAGAGTATAAAAATACTTTAAATACTTAAAAATATGTAAAACATATGTTAGATACTCATTTACATACACTGTTTGCATACATTTTGTATGAAACACATGTTACCATAATTTATACAGTGACAAGTAAAAGTTGACATTCAATGAATTTTAATTAAGCAATATTGGGTTGGGGGAAATATTTGAGAACCTTAGTGATGTTCTAAAGATTTTTACATTTATTTCTGATATAAAAATTAGAGACTTATTTATATTTTATATAAGCAAAAAAGATCCCCTCTTGAACTAATAATGGCAGGTGAAGAAAATTTTCCTTTCGTTTAGAATGAAAATGGGAGAAAATTGATTTCTTTATATTATTTTTATACCCTCCACCACCACAAGTGACGATGATGGTATATTTAATTTCGTGTATAAAGCCAAGATTGATTGGTTGGTTTGGCTGGTACGCTCACATCTACAAAAGTGAGAAAACAAAATAAGATTACGCCTTAAGATTTTTTTTAAACCAGCAAAATAGGTTCACTAGATAAAAAGTTATTGATCAATATCTGAGGCAATATCCTAAAGCAAAAAAAAAAATTCACCAACGATTGACCATTGAATTTTCATGAAATTAGGCATCCTTTTTATAAACGAAAGAGTTATTATCGCATATCTCTATAACTAATACAGAAAGTTTTGCACAGCATAACCGAATAACGATTATTAAGAATTCTGCATTCTTACTTGATTTGTTTGTATCTGTTTAACTGTCTTCTTTTAAATAAGAACGTTAAAGAGAATCTAAAATGTTTTAATGGGGGAGGGAAAAATAAAGGGATTTTTTCACACCAGAAAGGGAAAAGCGGTTTTTATCAATCAATTGGATGGACAACAGTGCTTGAGGATGAACCCATCCGCATTAGTATATGAAACCCTTTATCTCTTATGTCAGCAGTCATAAAATACTTCAGGGATTGTAATAAGCTGCTGCTAAAGAAGCATAACCGTAACGGTCGACAAGACAGTGACAAAGAAGATGAGGATTCGAAACAGCAGAGTTCAGATACTGCTACATCCCTCAAGGGGGCTTTTCAGATATTGAACGAAATAAAACTCTCGTTAGCAGGCTAAGTCTAAGTCCTTGTCAGCAGTGTTTGAATGATTTACAATTTACAGGTGTTCCTGTTAGTGAAGATCGTTATGTATCCCCCGTATATCGTAAAACATCTCAGTCAATTGGTAGCTCTTTTAATTACAACAATTTCAGCCTGACATTTGAATGTCAAATTCCGAAATGAAGACTCTGTCTCCAGAATTAGAACCATGCCGACACTTATCACAGATTGAGGAATGAATTTTCTGGTTTTAAGATCAGTCATTAGCCATTCAGAATCGCAAATATATAACAGGCTTTTAGGAAATCAGGAACAGATCGTCTTGATATTTGGAGGACATTAAGTATTACCACAATTTTTGCATCTAAGCACTTTAAATATGCTTTGGAAGAGAGGAATTTGGACTACTATCCAATTAATTTTTGTCAAACTAAATAAAATTTCACATTTTATATCATCTCGGGGCAAATTTTTATGGGAAGTACATGAATAATAACTCAAATGCCATATCATAATAATACCTACCCTACATCTCTATAATCGAATTGGGCAAACTTCGGTTACAAACTGGTGATGATCCCGTTTATACTTTTGATAGCTATTGGAGACCAGTTTACAGTGCAGAAATCTAACAAAAATAAATATAAATCACTGAATTATCTTAGACATTAATTAATTTGAAGTAACTAGTATAAAATACCAATATAAACCCCCTTTTGAATTGAAAGATAGAATTATTAAATGGCAATTCTAGAGCTTAAACTTTATTTTTGAGGGGTGAGTCATCATACCAGCAACTGCACATGATGTAATATGTTATGTTTCCATTTCCATCTCGTATTTTTCAACAATGCTAATTTGTATTACGTACAATAATACGTAATTGAAATAGGTACCACTTCATTAATATTTGATTTGTTAAGATTTTGTATGAATGTAATATGTATGTATGTATGTATGTTCTCCAGAGGGTAAATAAAAATTGTAATCTTTAGAAATGCCTATGAAAAATTAATGAAAAAGCATGTTCACTTTAAACTCATAAGTGATCCTATATAATTTGTAAGGTTTAAATGTCGATTAATATTGCTGGAAGAATATTAAGAGAACAGAATGCTTAAATAAGTTAACAGAACTCTAACTGTGGAGAAACACGTAAGCGTTTTGATTATATAGATGCCTTCATAAGGCTGTCGATAAGCTCCAAATTCAATTGTTTTTACGTGAAAAGAGAGAATAAAAAACAAGAACATTGGATGAATATAAAACAGATAAATGTGGGAAAAACGTAATCGAATATAAAGGGTAAAGGTGCAAAATGCATATATATTTGAATCTGAAATACCCAAATTTCCTGACAAAAAAATCTAATCCCTACGTCCACAGAAGCTCGTTCAGTTAGTTATGCCTTTCCAAAGAGGCATAAAAGAAATTGCCGTATAGCATGGCAATCACAGAAAAGACAAATAATTTCCAGCCTCTTCATTAATTTTATAACTTCGGAGAGAGAGAGATATATAAACACAGTATCCCGAGGTCGTCGTCTCTATATTTCGAAAGTAAAAAAGGACATGCAATGAGTTGTATCGATGTATGTAGTTGATACAGTCTAGGCTAGATCACCTTTGACAAAAATATACTTACTTCCATAACAGATCTGCCTTTAGTGCCTACCTGTTGAGAACTTAATATGCAATCTATTGATTCTAATATTAATGTCTATCATCTCGAGGGTTACAGGCTGACCATTGACCTTCTCGTTATCGTGTAAGGTTTCCTAACTCTTAGGAAGAAAACGACATTACTAGTTGACCAGCCATGAGGAATGTGTAACTTGGTTATACATTGTTGATCATCATTCAGGGAATAACTAAATCAACTATATTGGAGATCAGCTCTAGCTTCCTTAAAGCTAAAGATTTAAGACCTTGAGTTTCGCATTACTAATACACGTCTAAACTTTTCACGTGAACCGAGACAGCTTACATGACAGGATAGTAGTCTATTTGAAGTGCATCCACCTCCTAGTCAATGTTCGTTAAGCTGGTTTTCCCTCTGTTAAGAATGGAAGTGACCATGTTTATCCTCTCCTATTGGAGAAGTCTATATAACAATGGTCCGAAAACAGCTTAATCTTTAATCAGATGAAATTCCCTCTTTGTTAACTACTAGACTTTTATCCAGAATAAAATCAAGTGTAGATATTTATCATCTGCTCCAATTATACATGGCACATAAAGTTTGGATATAACCTAGTTCTTGAGGAGCGTACAGGTAGTCATGTGAGTCATGTTGTCGATAATGTGGAATCTTCCTTTTCCCATTCTACGATCATTAAAAGATTAAATTTTAAACGGAATATCCATTACTGTCTTAGAGATATGGGTACTTAAGGCAAAAGAGACTGATGTAGATCAGTAGAACCAATACTACATACCGATGTATTGTGCATCAATAGAAAAAACTGGTTTATAATTCAATTTAAAGTTTTTTTCAATAAATGAGAACAACCAAAAATGCTCCCAACATAATAATAATTTACCAAATAAAGAGAGATGTCAATTATTTGAATCTTATTTAAAAGGCCTTAACTATAAACGCAATCACACAATTTGCTGTTGTGATTATTAAATAATTTCTTTTTTTATTTATTAGATAAAATGTCCACATTTTTGTTTTATTTTTTTAATGTCAACACAGATCATTGCCCTGAGTGAAGATGGGAATAAAAAAGTACATTTTATCACGTTCATATTTCATTTTGATGCACGTTCCATTCTTCAAAGTTCTTTCAGCTCTGCTGCCATGATATTCTCCATTACCATGGAAGCGCAATTAGTTAATCAAAACATATGTAACATTATCATTACAATTAAGAAATAAATTTCCAAAAAAATCTACATTTGAAATGGGAAACATAAAACGACAATAACGGAAAAAATTAATATAATGCCGATTTCTTAAATCTGGTTAAATTACATAATTACATAGTTAAATTACCGAATTATTCAAAAGTCGGGTTTGATCTACTTTTTCCTCTAAATTCATATTTATTTTCGTTTTTATTCTAATTTCGTTTTTGTATATGAGTGTGTTTGTGTGTGTGTGTTCTCTGGCATGTGTACATAATTTTATGTTTATTTGAAAATAAATGCCAGTAAGAGAAGAATAAAATGGCATATAAAAACAACTGAAAGCTCACAAAAAAAATCATATATAAATTCACATGAGATGTACACTTTACAAGATTTTCAACTTGAATTTCATACTTGTAGGAATATGTGTGCGTGCGTGTGTTAACTCTAAATAATGTAAAAAAAATAAAAAGTGAATACAATAAATACTTGATATGTACATATGTGTATGTAAATATAAATTTACCTGTATGTGTAAGTATATTCAGGTACTTAACTCTCAGATTTTATTCAAGTAGATTGACATACAAACACATACACATTGTAGGCATGATGTAAAAAAAAACAGTGTACTTATAGTAGCAAATGTCAGTGATACCAAAAATTTTTGAAATTGTACAGGGTGACATGTTTTGAAAATACTGATAATAAAATTGATTTAAATGTTTTTGGAATTGTTGACATTAAATTAAGACCTTAAATAAGATAAATTAAATGTTGCCACCTTTAGGAAAAAGAAAACAAAAAAGCGATTTATTTAAAGTTCCAACATTAGATTAGTACAACTTTAAAGAAATCATACAATTATATAATCAATACTTTTAGCATTTTATAGGCAGTTCAGCATATCCGATTCATAAGTTTCCAAGGTTGGACACCACGGGTCATTAAAATATTTAAAACGAAAGAGATTGATTCAATCTGAATCGATGTTAAATATATGCTGGAAAACATAGTTTCTAAAATTTAAATCTCTTATTTTGAGATCAATCTTGGATACGAAGTTATAGACATTATTGGGAAATTTTCTTTAAGAAATGTTGACTGTAAAATTATATTCCATTTCATTTTTTATTCGAAACACTGTGTATAAGTGGTTACGAAGTTAACACTTGCATGTTAACAAGTTATATGAGCTTAAAATCTCATATCAGAAGGACATTTGTATGGGAGCTATTGAACCAATCACCACCAATTCTAACAGATACCGTTTTTATTTATTTATCGAAGAAATGCTTCGAATTTGGGATAAGAGTAAATTAAGATAATTTTTGCTTTTAATTTAATCTGTTTTTATCTATCTATTTCTAATATTTGGAACGTTTTTTTGTTGACAGCCTCATCAAATCAATAGTCAAAAGCTTACTGGTAGGTGCATTGTCATGTTAGAATAATATGAAGAAAGCTTTTCTACAAATGAATCAATTATCTTTGACTCAGTTCCCACATATCTATTAAAAATTTATTCATTATTTTATAATAAAAATTCTGGACTATAAGTAAGATATATTGCTACAAAATTTTTGTTTAAATTTAAAATATAATACAGGTAAATCCAAATGGCGCAGTTTGGTATAAATAAGTTAGCCGGCAAATAAGTGGATAATAAGTTATTGAGTTCAAGCTCTCTATCTCACAACTTAGAATATGTAGAATATGTGCTGTCAATGTAACAACGTTTTCATAATAAAAGCAGTAATTTGAAATACTGTCTGATGTCTTCTTTTTATTTCCAACAAAAGCTGAAACTAAAACAATATTAAATTTTGTAAACACACTTACTATACACTCTGTACACTTTTTAGGGAAATCTCTAACACTCAAACTGAATTTAAATTCCTTATTTTGCTGTTTTTTTTTAATAATTCTCTGCTAAATGTTAATCAACCATTTTAAATAAATTAATTACAGCATTATATTTACATCTAATTGCGGTCCAAGATTTTAAACCCTATAAAAAATAAACAAAAAAATATAAATTCCAACTTCGAGTACTTCCTTCCTTACAAATGATAATAAATAAGTCATAGAACTTTTTTGCTGAACACTCTAATGGATTTATGCAACTATATGTTGATTGCCTATTTCAAGATTTATAAAGTATACAATTTCCTCTTAAGTGCATTCATATACAGATACATATGTGTAAATACATATGTATATAACTTCATCATCATATTACTTGAACATATGTTGTGTTAGAACACTTGGAATTTATTAAGCTGAATGTCATCCAAGTGACATGTATTCATAGAGGCTCTTAGCACCTTTTTGCAAATTCCACTATTATTTGTTTTGTTTTATTTTTATTTAAATTAAAAACAATTAATTCAATGAAATTGAATAACTGAACTGTAATCGATTCTTTTCTTCTAAAGACATTATTTTGGTACAAAATTAAATTTTCATTCAAAATTATTGTATAACAACTGAATTAATGTCCTTTTTAATACACTAGAGCCCCGAATTGCGCCGTTTCAATTTGCGTCGCTTTTTGAGAACTGAAAAAATTTGAATTGTTTAGTTAATTTAAAGTTTGTCGGTCCGATTTGTGTCGTTTTACCTGCAAAGGACGCGAAAAATTGGTCAAAGTAAAAGAAAAATTAAAAGTTTTGAAATCAAATTAGATGTAATATTACATTTTTAATCATAATAAAAGGTTGTTTTTAATGAAGAAAGACATCGTGGGCTACCACCTACACCAATAAGAATAATTTGATACAGAGAATGTGATGAAATGGACCAATTAACTGAAATTATTACACCATTTTAATCTTAATAAAATTCTCTTATTGGTTAAGATGGAGACCCTTCTTTCAATTTGGACACATGGTAAAAATAAGCGAAGAAAGCCACTGAGCAAGGGCGTAATAAAGATCTTTCTGTATACTCCGACCTTAAGAAAAATACTGTAGCAGAAATTGAAGATTTAGAAGCCAGCAACATTTGCGGCTATTTTCGAAATTGCAGCTGATTTGGTGACGCGAATGCTCTTTCACTTTACTGTTTTTTCCAATTCTACTCATTTCTGATAATACAAGGGGACCTTCAGAAGCCAAGTGAGCCATTACTTGTTGTTTCAATCTTTCATGGAGCCTGATGAATTAACCCAACTTAACGGTATGTTTAACTTGTTTTTTTTTTTAATCAAAATAAAAAATTTTAATTTGTCTTGAATGATTCGATTTGTATTGTTTCGGTTTGCGTAGCATTTCTGCGGTCACCATTAACTATGTAAGTCGTGGCTTTAGTGTATAAAAATGTGTTAAGAAAATTTTTACATTAAAAGTAGAAATAATAATAATAAAAATAATTAAAAATTTATTTTCTTAGTTTAACAAATTTGACACTTTTTCTGTAATTTAGAACTCAGCTTGCAATAAACTTTTTTATATGCAAAAAAAAAAAATTTATCCTTAGAATAAGAATAAAAGTTGAAAGGACAATTTTTTTCTTTATATTTTTTAATTGTCTACATTACACCACTGGGTGTCGGCTGCCTCAGTACTTAATTATATAAGAAAAATGTCTTCAATTTCGTCATCAGACTTATTTTAATAAAAACAGCAGTAAAACATGGACATTGCAACATGAGAACAAAAGTGAAGGTAAATAATTAAGAACTTTTAAACATTTTGACAGACATATTAAAAGTTATAACTTTTTTTCATGATATTTTTAGAACAATTTAATGTTAAGAGATACATTTCGAAGGATTTTAATTTAGACGAACAATTATTTTATCTGAGATTTTTTACTTTAATTTTTTAATGTGTTAAAAGATAAAGAAAGGAGTGAGATTGAAAAATTTGTAACTCACGTTTTTCTAATTTAGATAACATTTCACACATTAACACACGCTTTTAATTACAACCCTTTTAACGAAAGTATTATTTGACTTTTTTGATCAATTTACTGTTGTAAAACATGTCAGATATTATCTTTTATGTCAAATATATGAATATATTGTTAATCTGGTTAAAAAGAGCAAAATGTGCGTACTAAAAGTATTCAATATTTTGAACAAAACCCGTCTTGGTCCTACAAAAAGTTGGTCAGACACTCAAAAGTCTTACTGTTTTCAATGTAATTAAACAGCACCAGAAGATAGACTGGTTCTTGTAAAAGGAATAGTTCACATGATTCTCCTAAAGCGAAAAAATAGAACGTATTTTCTAAAGTACTTCCAACACATCTGGTAGGAAAGTCGGCCGGTTATTTAAGCGGACAATTTGCTGCGAAAGTGAAAGTTAATAATGGTTAAAGTGAAAGTTTATATTAAGAATGGTATGGTAGATTTTTAATGGAGATGGGCAACCTATTTGAGCAATATGAAAGAAAGCACTATTAAAACGTTAATGGAAGCGTTTCCAAAAAAGGTTAAAAATTTCATCACAAGATATTTTTTCTTGTAAATTTAAATAATAATTTTAATCAAATAAAAAATGTATAACTGTCAGTTTAGTGGTTTCGTTTTTATAAACATACATGTGTGTTAAGAAGATTAAGATCCCACTCCTTATTTAAAAAAGCGAAACATTTATCAATATTTGTTTCGTTCAATTGATTGAAATTCATGATTTTCAAAATATTGAAATTAAACGTTTAATTGCTTTTTGATTGCTGCTTAAGAGATCATATGTCTCCTTCATTGTTTGACCCATAAGTGTTACATTTTTATTCTCACAGATGAGATTTGGATTAGTACAGAATATCTTGCATATGATTTAAGGAGATCACTTGTAGTATCTGTGTGATAGTGTTGGATATCAATCAATTTTACTTCCATAGCAAATAATATTCTAAGTGGGAATATTTGGGAACTTCTCTCTGACTAGACATCTCGCTTTATTGAGCCTGTTATTTACGTCTGTGTCCTTTCATATTTCATGTTTTCCAATTTTGGTTGATATCTCAAATGAAAGTTCTCCTCTCTTTGGAAGGATGTCACCCATTAAATTTCCTTGAACGATAATGAAAAATTTCAGTGAAGCGGTATCCTAGTTTTTTCAAAATTTGTGTGAAATTAATTCATATTTTAAAGTTCCTTAGTTCGAACATTCAATTTAAATTAAAATAATAAAGTTAAACTTTCATATACATCTCCCTTTGGAAGATGTCACAAACTGGCATTATTTTGTAAGCTTTAAGAAGTATATCAATGTAAAAATTCTTTCTTTAAATCCTTGCAATGGGCTCTTTTACAAATTCTATAGTTTGTTGAACATACAAATATATATATTTTGTATATATATAATAATTTTATAAATAATAAAGAAACTACTTGTTGATAAGCAAACAATACGTCAATTAGGATATCTAAAAAAATATCTCTCATTTTAGTCTAAACAATAAATAAGACATAAAAATTACAATATCCATTTAGTAATTAACTAAAATTTATTAAGGAAGATATTTTTCTTTTCAAAAATGTTTTATTTTTTATCTTCCATTAAACAAAATATTAAAGTGTTTTTTAGAGTATGAGTAATATTTAATTTAAACATTAATTCTATATCACTCATACCACACAAATACCAAAAGACCACCAATACACCACAACGCAAGTGTTTACTACAATTTATGCTTGTGGTTGTAATATCGTTCAATAAAATTGAAAAGGGTCAAAAATTAAAAAAAAATATGTATTAAGTGATAAAATTATTAACAAATTAAAAAATCTTAAAAATTACAAAAATAATTTAATTATCAGAAAATGAACAGAAATATAGATTAATTTCTTGGAATTAACTTAAATGTCTATGTGTATGGGTTTAATTTTTCCGACCATATAAAATAATTTTTAAACATTTTCTCACAATTTTTCTAAGTTCTATGATTATGTTTGTATGTATCTGTGTATTTATTGATTTTATGCACGTTTCTAATGGTTTTCTAACTTAATTATTGAATTTATCTTCAAAACAGTATAAAACATTGTAAACTCTCTATTACGTCCTTATACTCTTGTACTTGGTTAACAAGTATTGAAAGCTTTTGTTTTATGTTTTTTTTTCTTCTTCTTTTTGGACGATATTTTAACTATAAGACAGAAAGGAAATAGCTCTATAAGTGTGTAAGTATATACAAACACAAGTGCCTAAAGTATATGATGTGTATTTAAGCATCGATATATCGATAAAAGTAAATTTTTATAAGGATGAGTCAATGTAGTAATCTCTATGAGCGTTGTAAAGAGCAGCTTTGTTCTTAAAGCGGTTGATATTTGGGATTACTGTGGTGAAATGGTAATAATTTTCGGATTCTTAAGCCTTAGTGTTATCAATTTTCGGTCTAAGATATTTCAAAAATACGATATTGTAAATTAATTAATGATTATTATAACAAAACACATTACGTCAACCTGTAATATTTTATTGCGTAAATATTATCGGAGTCATATTCGATATGTCAATATCTATGCAATATTGTCTAATGTGCACTTAAGGCCGATATCTAAATAATTCTCAGAGGTCACCGAATATTCATTATTAATTTTTCTATAAAAAGATAAAAAGGTTTTCCATAAAAGATAAACGGTTGGTTTTTGGCTTCTGCAGAGATCTTTGCCGTAGAGATATGTTGCCATTGGATTCAAAATTGCTAAAAGTTATTTTTTTTTTTCATTTGCTGCATTCAAAGGCCTTTTCGCGAAATTTTCTAGAATTTTGCTACTAACTAATGCGATTTAATGAACTCTTTGTATAATTTGTATAACTAGAAATTTTGGGAATATTCTTGCCCGATAGTTTTCGGATTTGGATTTATTAAACCAATTACTTAAACTCTTCCTTCTAATTTTTCATTTCTAGTGGGAGTCAAGAAAATTTGTAGATAATTTTTTAAATTTATTTTTTAACTCAATTAACTCACAGTCAATATCCTTGTGAATTATAACTGATGGCAATACGTATAACAAGAGAGGTCCATTAAATTTGCCAAATAAATTGCTCAATAAATATTAATAAAAAATTTCCCAACTTTTTTTGTACATATTTTGCAAAAAATTTATGCATTTAAAATATAAAGTTCTTTCAAAATGGAACTCATTAAATACAAAAAAAGTTATTTGATTTTAACAACCAAAAAATCGGTTTTTTTTTTAATTTCACTTTATATCAATGTCACATACTAGAATTATTAAAACTTAATTTTAAAATTTTCAATTAAATAACAGTTAAATGTCATTCATTTCACACAAAATTGACACCTCAAATTAAATACATTAAGAGAGAAATAAAACTTTTAATGTATTTTTTTTTCTTTTAAGCTTAAAATTCAAAGAATTTGCTTAAAATTCTACTTTTTGAATTAACACTGATTTAAACTTTTTTCATGAACAAAAAACTAATGAATAAAATTCATTTACGTTTGACATGATTTTTAATAAAAGAGAAACAATTTCCAAAAAATTTTTCTTATATTTAAATTTAATCTCCAAATATATTACACAGTGTCTAGGATTAGTTTTGAATGGAAATAAATATTTTGTGGAATTAAAACTCCGTTTGTCAAATTCTTATTAAACGCTTCCAAAATATTTAAATTTTCTGAGCAGATAATGTCTTTGAACTCTAAGAATATGGAAGAGTCAATGAATATTAATAATCAGTTCAAATAATAAATATCTAGTGTAGTTCGTAGTTATTTTGTACATTAATTAGTGTTAAATCGGAGAAGCTTTGAACTTTTCATACCATTCGAAATAAATCGGGCTACAAATTATTTCAAAAGACCCTACACTGAACAATAAGCGAAGAAAAGTAGGTTAAATATTATCCAACGAAACCTTTCTTCATCGTAACGAAAAGTTTCGTTAATCTTACGTAAATTACTCAAATTGACGAAAAATTGCCAATATGACTATTTGAATTCGTTAATAAAAATGTGGTTTATTTGAATAAATATTATTAAATACCAAATTTATGTTAAATTTACGAAATTTTATTTGAATTGAAGAGTGAATTACGTTTAATTATTGTAATAAATTAATACATAAAATATTAATGTTTGCTGTATACAACCCACACAAAAAAATATTGATAATAGAATAACTTATGAACTGTAACAGCGATAATTTTCAAAATTGGTCTTAAGGAACTGTGTTACTGGACAAAATGTAAGACGGATAGGATCAGAGAGGTAATTCTCATACAATGCTAATATTGATTATCGAATATCGAAAGCTCTACTACAGTGAGAATTTGGCCTCAATTACATTTTTGATAGCATGTTTTTGCAGTAAAACGCACCAAGTAAAATCTAGTTTTAGATAATAATTAAATAATATAGAAAATGTAATAGACAACTTAAAAAAGTACAACATCAATAGGACAGTAGTGAGCCAACCGCCTTCTTTTTTTGATGAAAACTTATTTACATGTTTGTTGATTAGCTGATCTTCCATTTGCATTTCCATGAATTTTTCCAAAATATTCCTTTAATCTCAACCATATTAATTAGAAAGTTCTATAAAGTGTTTTCCTCCTGTATGTATACCAATATTCAGTTCACATTTTTATTGTCATATTTCACTTAATATGATAAAGAAAATATACAAAATTATTTGACGAAAAAAAATAGTTATATTGACAAAAAATTTATTCAAATAAACTTAATTTTTAGTATGTAGAATGGAACAAATTTGTATATTATTTTATTTATAGTGCGATACTGCCGTTTTTACTAAATATCTGTTAATATATCATATTTCTCCTTAATTTTTTTAACGAAATTTTAATTCATCTTTTACAAACAAATTTTGACTACATTTCTGTTCAGTCCATACACCATTATATTCTTCAATACCTTTCCAAGTACAGGAAGGAGACAAACGCGGCCATGTTTGCGATGTTTGCCCTTTATTCTAACAGAAAACTTAAGCAGAATTACAACAGGCCTTGTTGTGAGAAAATTATCCTTTCAAATTTATTCCAAAAGACTGACTTGTAGTATCCCCCCAAACAAAAATGTTGTACATAATTTCAAAAGTCTTCTGATCCTTCTTCTTTCTGTGAGAACAATGCGTAAACCGGTTTCGCACTAGGAAATTTATCACAATATGGTGAAGGGTATTATGGAATTGGAATTAAATACCTATTTGATTATCTAGATAATTAAAAATACGTCCATAAATTTCGAAGTCTGATGTAACTTCACTGTAAATCTCGAACTTCTTATACGAATTGGTTTTGCGTCCACAAAGCTATTTAAAACTAAGTTACACATGTTTTCTTATGGAAAATCGAAGTATATATATTTATTCACGTTATTGCAAATTTGTTTCGATTTATATTGTAGTAAATAAATTCGCATAACAGTTCGCCTTCTATATGCTGATCTTGTGAATGTTCTGTTTATATTGCTTTCTCTTTCAAATATTAACACTGTGTCAAAAATTAACTTCTACTTTAGTATGCGTTTATATACTCTATTTCTATTTTTATACCCTACACCACTGTAGGTGGTTGAGATATTATGTGTTTGTGCATAAATTGTAACAGGCAGGAAAAGATTTGCTTTTATTTACTTTTAAGTAAACCGTTCGACTTAATATCACTTTCTGTGTTGATTTAACGATGTTCGCCAGTCTGGAAGGTAAACCTTGTGATCAATGCAGGCCGCAGTTCTAAAAATATCTTAAAGATATGTGGCATATGTCATTATTTTGTTTTAAGAAAGATAATTTTTGAAATTATCCAATTTCACCATTATTTCACTCAGCCTCCATATCAATGTTCCTCCCAGAATGGGGCTTTAAGGCTGCGATATGCTAAATTATACTAGAACCGGTCCATTATTTCTCGTAGATTCCATACAATCTCCCTTTCAAATCTCACTTTGATGGCTTAAATCTCACATATACATCGGTATTGTAATATGATTTGGTCAAATTGAAGCAAGTGTAAGCAAAAATCGACATGCGAAATTTTACGAGGATCGGCACATAATTCATTTTAGTGCACATAACATCAACAAAAATTAATGCGTTAATACCACATGCATGTTGCAGTGAACTATAATAATGTACTGCACTTCCATTAATTTTCGGTAATATTTATATCCAGCAATGTGGAGTAGGGTATTAAAAAGTAGGAATTGACCGACTATAACTTCTTATTTGTTATATTTTGTTGAAATTTTTAACATGTAGAATAAGTATAATATACCATTCGACTCAGAATCATTTCCTTAGTCGATTACACAATGTCCGCCGGTTCATCTGTCAGTCTGTCCAGATGGCTGTCCATGTAATGGTTTAAAAGAGTATACAGGTAGCAATTTTTAACATATCACGATAAAAATTGGTACATATTATTATTTTGACCTAAGAGCAAAGACTTTTGAAATTTGTAATGTTGGGTCTAATTGTTAGGTACCCTTCATACAAATGTTCCTCCCTAAATAAGATTTTAAGTTCATTAAAATCCTACATAAAGTGATTTAAACGAAATTTGGCACATGTGATATTTTAAATCGATGAACCACAATATGCGATAAAATTATGGCAGATATAAGCAGAAATCGATGTTTAAGATTATACGAGGGTCGGTCCATAATTTCTTATAGCTTCCATTTAACCCTCTCAAAAATTCATTTTAAAACGCATAAATATTACATAAATCTTAATGTTACAATAATGTACTGCACATTTAAGAATAAACCAGAAAATTAAATTCATAAATTCTTCTAAACTGCTATTTATAGCCAACATTGTGGTGTAGGGTATTTTACATATTCGGGCTTTATCGATTTGAATATCTTTACTTGCTTTTATGGTATAAAATAACAAAATGTGTAAATACACTTTATGTATTAAAAACACAATTAAGATAAAAATGTTTAAAATCCCAAAATCTTCAATAACGAACAGTTTGAAATTTAATCAAAAGAATTTTAAAAAATGTCAAGTGTCATATTCCCATTTCCTATTTGTTAAAACATCTTTTAATTTGTGGTTAATTAAATATTTTCTTCTTTTTTTTAATGTAATAAAATTGTTATAAACCAATGAGGATTAAATACAAAAAACAGAATTTAAATTAAAGTGGAAAATTTAATGTAAATATTTTTAATAAAGAAAGAAAGTGATTTACTTAATTTTATTTTTATCTTTAAGATTTTTTCCTTAATAAATCGTATAAACAAATAAGATTAAAGTTCATGAATTCTGAGAAATAAATAAGGCGAAAGTCGTTATCATGCTTAACATTAACAAACGTGTCATCGACATCAATTGTTAAGTAATAGAAGTAGTAAACAAAACGTGGTGTTAAATAGACAGTATTAGCTAAATTTATGTTTTAATTTAATGGAAGATTTTTCGCCTTTTTAACAAGTGTTTAAGTATTTCACACTGTTCACAAAGAACACTCTGGTGTCCTAAAATATTTGGTAAAAATACGTGAATATTGTGAGAATATACAGGAGAGAAGAAGACCATATATATTCTAAACTTAAGAAAAATAAGCTTAGCAGGATGATGAGCGTCCTTATTGGCCACTTCACTCAATGGCTGCATTTTTAACTACAATGGTGTCACCGACGACATCGAATGTAGTGTAAATGAAATGATGCAATATTAGCTATGCTACTACTACAGACGTTGATTGCACGAAATTGCTTACGAAGTTCCTATAGTAACAAAGCAGTTTAATTTATATTCCTGAAAGGATAGACATTCACAGTGATATCTTTAAAGTAACTAGTGATTAAAAATATCAATCCTGATATATGTCTCATAGGTTGTTTCGTTATATCCATACCAAAAGTGGGCTCTACCTCCTCGGCTATTTTGTCTGTCTATCTCCACAGAAAGCCATTCCACTAATTCCAAATTGGGCGTATCAGACTCTACACTCCTATTGGCTAACTCATCTGTCAGTTAATTCTCTAAAATGACCTCTGAGTGCATGGAACCAATAGTTCTTTCTTCATTGATAAACTATTAATTAAGTGATGGTATAGTCATTCGGCGACAGAAGTGCAGCATGTCTGTGGACAAAAGCTCTAATGTTTCATAGAATGCAAAATACTTATTTCTGCCTGGAATACTCAGTATTTATTCAGATACGGCAAATAACTCTTTCGCACTTAGATTGTAAAGGAAATTTATTATGGCAAACAACACCACACAGTGTTGCTCTTCTACAAGCTCACTTTTTGCAAAATGTTTTGGTGTCGACAAAAACGATATTGTTACCGTGAACATGTTTGGCCTGAAGTTTGCTTCATGCAAACTAATCGTACTTAGATTATAAAGGTTAATTACTTCGCGATATGTGAGGATTCAATCACAACTCAAACTGTATCAGTATCTGCAGGTTATGCGTTCTTGCTGATTTCATCTAATCATCTATTTGTTTCTTTCTATATTTTCCTTATCGGTTTAACTTTTTTTAAAGTTTTCAAAAATATAGTTTAACGATGTTTAACACGACTTTGAGCTTTTAATAGATCAGCGAATAGAGGTTTTAAGATACATAATCGCTAACACTGTTTGACGATTCCTATAATTGAATTTCGTGAAAAAGTGTATAATAATTGCTATTTGCTATAATTTTCAAAATTATCAATTTTGATTTCTGTTCTTTACAACTCTTCATGTGGAATTATCCGATATAGAGATAATGTAAAACTGTATATATTTTAAATGTCGTTTCCGAGAAAAATTTCAGTCCATGTGAAACCAACTTTTATAAAATCAGTCACACAAAACTGAATAGAATGTTCAAAAGGAATTACAAACTTTGACCTTGAAATGTCTATTAACAATTTGTAATAATCATGTATTATGTAACTTATTAAAAATTTCTTCAATTAAAATTCCTTCCAGTATTTCTTTGCGCTTAAAAACTCAATATCTTGGTTAATGCTGAATTATTGTCCCCAGTTAACAAGTTAACCATAAAATTTAACTCATACACCCACACATTATCAATAATTTAGTTTGTATTTTGTGTTTTGTGGCCGATTTAGCTGAATTTTTTGGGTATCAAACATAATTCCCTTAACAACTTAACGTTCTCTTATACACATTTTATTTTAAGAAATTTATGGCTGCTGTTAATTTCGGTTGTGTTTTAGTTTTTTTCTTCATTATTTTTTCTTCTTTCTTTGTACATTTCATATAAAATCCTTTTTTATTGTAAATATTTGAGTACAACAAATTGAGCATTATTCTTAGAAACCGGATATGAAATGAATTAAATAGACATTTTTCTCTTTCACTCTCGAGCGACAAGTGGAAAGATGTTTAACAAATATTTTAACAACATATTTCCTACCCGATGTTCTCAATAACGCACAGTGGGGAACTAAATAATAAAATGATGGGAATAAATCTGTAATTTGTGGAGCATACAATTAAACATCGGTGTTACAAAGTGATTTAAATTTATTAGCGAAAAATAAAACTATACAAATACGCGATATTTCATCAAGATATCTTCAAAATTGTGATCCGTAGCATTTTCACCAATTTTCAATATACAAAAAATTAACAAGTAAGAATGCTGTATTCGAATTACCACAAATGTGTCTGAAATAAATATGTTTTGTACATACATAACACTAACAAACGTTTAAATGATATAAAAGTTTATCTAAAATATAACATAAGAACACTTTATGAGTAAAAACTTTAGTTCTATTTACTCTATTTACTTTATGAGTATTAATTTTAGTTCTATTTAGGGTTATAAATTTTTTCTACTGAGCTGATTTAATGTTAGTCGATTTATAATTGACAATTTTGCAAAAGCTCTTCTCTTGAACTTAGAGATTTCAAAAGATATCGACCAATATCTTTCAATATATTTCATTGATCTGAGAGTGCCAACAACAGAAGACAGAAAGACAACAGAAGACAGAAGACGGCACAGATTTTGAAATGATGCAAGAATATATATACATTATGGAGCCTTAAATGACACCTTCATAGCGTTACACACGAAATGTCAAAGTTAATGTACTCTATTCACCATTTGTGATGGTGCACAGTGTTTCAAATGAAAAATGAATTGCAAATAAATCGAAGAGTGGACAAATTTTTGAGTTTGAAGATTGTGGGATTAATGGAGTTCGGTCTATAGGGTCTCAAAGTTGATCATCTCAAGTTATTAAAATATATAAAACGGTTCAGATTCCTTATATCGGAACCGGTTTTCTATCTTATATCTCTTATAGTTAAATAAATATTTAGTTTCAATTTTAAATTTTTGATCGATCTTGGCGAAGTCTTCATGCTTGTTCAAATTTTATCAGATTTTGACAAATATTTTTTTTTAAATTTTGCAAAACAAATCTTGAGAATATCTTTATGAAATTAAAAAATATGAGCCTTTAAATTTAAAAAAATAATAAGAATTTTCGCCGATTTTTTGCCAAGAAATTAGTTATACTCTTCTTGTGTTATATATAATTTTTAAATAACCTATATTGAAAGGTTACTATGTATAATCTTTTGTTCGCTGTAGAATAAGTTTCGAAAACTTAAATTTTCAACGAACCAGAGTTTCTCAATTCAACTTATTTTTTTTTCTTTGTAATACTCTAATTTCTGGCTTAGTTTCCCAAATCGCAAAGCCCGAAACTGGTTAAAAAGATATAGCAAAAAAGTGAAAAAATCCATTTTGGGAATTTTTGAAAGTTTTTTGGGAATGTGGGATTTTTTAAGAAGAAAATATATATTTATAGTTTCCGATCAAGTATCATAAAATCTTTTTATGTGCAAAATTTTATTAAAAGAGCTTAACTAACAAAAATTTATTTGAAGATCAAAATTTAATAATTCGCAAAAAAAAATCTGTTGAACTCTTTCAGAGCACTATTCTGCAAAAAGTATGCAAGGAAAAAAAATAATATTAAAGGAAAACAAATAAGATACATTTAATACAGACAATAATTTAGTTGTCTGAATATCGATGGAATTAGGAAGTGGGATTCTAAAAGAGTAATAACCAAATTGACCAAACTAGTTTCGTATATTAGATGCAGTGTAAGATATGGATCAAAGTTAAACCCATTTTTGGGAAGGCGCGCTATATGGGAGCTATGGGAAAATGTGGACCGATAAATAACATATACTAAAGATAGTTCGAAATATAACTGTTCCAAATAGCATTGATTTGGTATTTATTTACCAGTTTTATAAGCTTAAACCCGTTTACCGGAATGGGGTGTTATATCGGAGCTAAAGCATAATATGGATCGATATTAATAAAATAAATAAAAATTAATTTTGTTTATATTTTGAATCAAGTAAATAAATTTCAGAAAATTATCTTTAAAAATGTATGGGTCACAAACAGATTTTGAGGTGTATCTAGTGTATTCAAAAAACCGACATTTTCAAAAAAACCGGATTTTAAGTTATTCAAAAAAATTTATTTCGAATACGGTTTTGTGATAAAAAACGGTTAACCGGTTTTTGTTTGATTCTAATAAATTTATAGAAAAAGATTATTGTTTAACAGAAATCTAGAGTTTAACCAATAAAAGCATATGTCGTGAAATGACCTTTTTATGAAATGAAGTAAAAGTAATCCATCACTTATCAAAATAACCATTTGTAACAAACTTCATCAAATAATCCTCACACTGTATAATAACCTAAACGAGTGGGATATGAAAGTGTTTTTTATAAAACATTTATGATGCTGAACAAAAAATTTTTGCAGAATCTTATTTAATTATTTTTATTGACATGATTATTTCTTAAACAGATGGACATACCAAAATCGATTCAGAGTATGATGTCTAAGAATGCATATAATACTTAGCTCATGTAACCCACGAAATGAAAAATTTATTTACACAGTCATGGCGAAATATAAAAAAATGAAGCTGAATATAATAATGAAAAGTTTAAAATGTGACTTCCATTAAAAACCGGTTAACCAACTGGAAAAAAACCGACATATCCAACATAACCAACTGGTCGATTTTCTAAACCGGTCAAAATTTTGTATATTTCAGCCTATAATTTTCTTTCTTTTGATACGGAGTTAATGATTTTTGTAGGAAGGTAAAAAAATATATAACTGTATGTTATAGATAAATTTTTGTTTAAATCCAGTTACCTTTTATTGAACGAATTAGAAAAGCTCTTTTTCGGAATTTTCAGGTTGTCTCAGATATCGGTTTATAACTTTTTTGCTAATGCACCAGCTGATTTTAAACAGGAAACTTTTTAGGACAATAACAAATAATATGGCCAAATTTCATTGAATTCGTAAAATTATTCTAAGCGTGAGAATGTTTCCGACAGACGTTCAGACGGCCACAACGACAGACGGACAAAGCTTTATCGACTCAGATTTTGATTTGGTGCAGGGTATAATTTAAATCCAAAAAATCACTTTCAAAAAGTTTAGATTTGGTTAGGTTTAACAATATTATGCAAATCGTTATATAACTCAGTGGGGATGAATATATATATTTTTTTTTAATTCTGGGTCTCGACCTCTTATAGGTCCCATACAATCACCTTTCAAAATGTCGCTTTGAACATATCCACATATTCGTGGGTATTGTAAAAATATTTAGTCAAATTATGATAAATATAAGCAATAAATATAACGAGAGTCGGTCATAATTTCTTCTAATTCCCATATAACCCTTCAGAAAAAATTCCTTTTAAAGCATTAATTTCACATTAATGTTAACATCATAATATATTGCTCTCATTAGCATAAATACGGAAAGCAAATTATACGAGGGTCGTTCATAAATCTCTCGCAGTAGATTTTAACAACAACAATGTGGTGTAGGGTGTTATATAGTCGAGTTTGACCGACTATAACATTTTTCATAAATCTTTCGTAGCAGGTATTTACAACCAACAATGTGGTGTAGGGTATTAAAAAATTTCTGGATATTGGGCTTTTAAAATCTCTTCCAAACATATTTATTGCTTCCAACTTTATATTAATTTAGTCTTGACCCCACTGTTCATTGTATGAGTAGATTGGTAAACAAATTCTAATTACATTCTAATTAAAGAAATTAAGTCACTTTATTGACTTGTGCCAACAAAGTCTGAATTGTTCTCCATATTATATTTTATGGTTTTGGTAAATATTTGTAAAATATTTAATTTTATTTTATATCTGCACTATTTACTATAATTATCTAGATATTTTTGTTTTTGTTTTAATATTTTACGTTATAAAAAATGTTTTTGTCATGAAATGTGAGTATTGAATATCTGCTGATTGCACATTTCAATATCTTTTATTGCCATTCTTTTTTGCCATTTGAATAGTTTACTTTGCCAATTTGTAATTTTATTTTTATTTAAAATTTTTTTATAGTTTTATTTTTCTATGAAATAAAATACAAAATAAAAATCAAAGAGAGAGTTATCAAATCAATAAAATGTTACATGTAAAATTTTTATTGTAGAGGAAGTTGTAACCAGATCTTGTTTAAGTTGTTTTCTCTTCTTTTTGTTCGTTTGCTTTTTATATTGCAACACCTTTAGTTTTGTTTTTAAGAGGATTTAAACTTCAAAAGAAATGCAAAACTTTAAAAATGCTTAAAAATGTAATTCCTGGATACAAAAATAGAAAAAAGTAATATAAAAAAAAACTACTTCAAAGTAGAGAATTTATTATCAACAACTAGAGTTAATCGTTTACTACCTGTCATACTCAAGCAAACCATATTAACTTAAGTAATGTAACAAATTTCGAAATTCTTGTTATTTTGTGACATTTTCTTATACTACGATTTCGAAGAATAGATTTAAGTATATATTCAGTTTTTTTGTTACGAAGCATAGCAAAAATGGTTAAGTTTTTGTTTCCAGCTTAAACGAATTCACTTTACAAATGTTTCCGTTAAGTTTTTTTATGAATTAATAAAACATTACAAAGTTCAGAACAAAAAAAAAAACAAATTTCATAGAGAGAATGTGACTCTCGGCTCAACAAAACCAATGTGACAAAGTCGTGTATACAATATGACCAACTCGAGGCAAAGGATCCTGGTTCCAGTGCTACTAGATTTTAATCTCTGACCAAACTTCCAATATTAACATCAAATTGTCTTCTTAAACAGCTTAATAAAAAAGAGGTATATTTATTGCTTAAGGAGTGGGCTTAATATCAAGGATGTATGTTCAAGATTCACGTGCACGTCTGTCATGCTGAATAATTCCGCAGTGGTACCGCCAAAATATGAGTAAAATATGTAAGCCAATGCCCTCGTTATACTTATTTATAGGTGAAGTTTGAAAATAAAATGCCTTTTCTAACGATATTAGTTCAAACTACAGCCAGCATAAAGTTTCTCGAAGATATTAAATAATAGTCATTACCTCTTGATCTGAATACCTTATTTAAACATCTAAATCGAAACAAAAGTCCTAATGATCCATAGTAAGATTTCTTGTTCTTTTACATAGGAATGAATAAGTTCAAACATCTAAGAAAGCAATATAAGAAATTATCATGATATCAGCTGAAGTATATTCAAGTTGTCTTCAAGGATTGTAAGCCCAGAGATTCCAAGGACTATGTTCATACATAACTTCTCTTCTCTCATATCACGAATGAATTTTTTCGAATTTAAAGAAATCAATATAAAAAGATGGTCATCTTTGAACCTGTAAACCTCTTAATCAAATAAAAACAACGTGCTATAACAATTTTAAAAAATCGTTGTGGTACCACTATGAATCTGTTACCAGTATAAATAGCATTTGCTCATTATTAGAAAACCTGGTTTAGGAAGAAACAATTAAGATCATAAATGAACTGAGCTCTACATCCACATTTTTTTTTTTTTGCAAAAGAGCATATGTGTCTTTAAAAACAAACATAGAAAAAAATACTTTTAAAGAATATACGATCTTAATACTTTTACTATTCAAACCAGGACGGACTTTTAAATCATAACCATTATTATACATCGATCCCGTTACTCAGTAGATAGACTCAAATCATTATTTTACAGTTTTCCGGTATGAAAGGAAGAAATAAAACGTTCATTATCCCCTCTGCTAATGTATAAACCTGGACACGAAAAGGAAAAATTCTTGGCAATACTACGCTAAACTCTCTTTCCGACTTTTTACCAGATGAGTTAAGTTACCTCATGAAATAACAGGTTGCGACATTATATTATTATCTAATCCCTAATCAATTTCCTTACAGTGTTGGCAATAAATACATTTCAAGTAGTAAATATTTAAAATCGAAATTGTTTCACTTCACTTTTAATGTTTGTAAAACCAAAACAACAACAAAAACAAAATTACTAAAAGTTTACAAACAAACGAACTCTCTTAAAAAAGTAAACGACATATTCACCTCATGTTTCAAAGAGAGTTATAAAATTCAAATTCACCACTAACATAGTAATGATAACAGTTAAACAATAGCAAAAAGCTTTAAAGCCTCCGTAAAATATGCAATACTATTCAGTATATAATAAGAACCGTTGAAGTACAATACATAGAAAAACTTATATGATACCGACCGGATATACGCGTGTTTTATTTTATATACCAAAATAATAATATCCATATATACACACACATACTTATATATACTTATGTAGATGTAATAAAAAAAAAATAACAAAAATAAAAAAACAACAACAATAGAAAACATACATATATAATTTTTTATAAAAAAAGAAAAAAATTAAAGTCCTCAATATTTTGTAGATTAAAGTTAAATGGAAAACAAAAACAACAACAAAATAATAAAAATAAAAGTAAAATAAAAAAAGGAAAATAAATTAAAAAATTCAATTAATGAACGTAATAAATGTTCGAAGTTAATTGAAATTACGGTCATTTTATAAGAAAATACCAGAGAATTATTTAAGTGAAAACAATTACATATTTATATGTATATAAGAGAAGCACACATACATTCATATAGAGAAAATAAAAAAATACTCATATATTTACACATTTACATACAATTTGACATTCACACCCACTTTAATGATTTCCCTACAAACTAATGAATAAAAAACTAAAAAAAACAACAACACAACAACAACAAGAACAACAACAATAAAGAAACTGATGCCAGAACTGTAAGTGAGAATTTACTCTTTTATTTTTTTATTTTATAAAATTTTTATTTTTTATTTCATTTTTCCTTCTTTAGAATTTTAAAGGTTTAAAAAGGTTTTTGTTTGTAGAGCGTGAAGAAATTGGAAAAAAGCAACAACAAAAAAAATTCCATTTACTGGGTTCTATGATTTTGTTGTATAATTTATTTTTAAAATATTTCTTATATGTGAATAGATAGTAATTCTGGTCTTTTACTGTTAACAGTGTTACGTACGTACAAAGTTTACTATACACAGTGGGGTGTTGGGTGCCTATTTTTTAACAAAAAACACCTAAATAATAATAGCAATTCACTGGAAATATTAAAAAAGGTGTTATTGATTTCATTAGTTACTTGGAATTTTTAAAGGACCAATGAGTAATAAAACGTTTGAAACCGGAAATGAAAAAATTAACAATTTAAGGAATTTAATTTTATTGAATTAAATTTGATTGAATTTGTGTTTATATATCTGTTGCTTTGGAGTGACCCCAAAATAAGATACTTTTCCTTTGAAAGGAATGTTTATTTCTTTGAGATTTAGTTGTGGCAACCATTTATTGCAAATTTGATCAAAATGAGGGACCAACATAAATAGCATACCTTTTATGTCAAATACCTAACAATTAGCAGAATTTAATCAATGATAGCGATTAAATTTTAGTATAGTATAGGGTCCACATTATTTCATACAATAAATATACCCAATAAGCTATAATTTCCTTTCATTTGAGATCTAGTTTAATACGTTACAGTTTCAAAAAATTCCAGAAGGTACGTTAAAATTAATAGAATTTAGATGATGCATAAGAGATATAAAAACTAAAATCTCATATTGTGTGCACTTAATAAACTTTTATACTAAGAGATGTTTCAGAGCTTCCGGTTCCGAATTTTGGTTATTTCAGTGATCTACTTGAAATAAAAATTGATTGCCGACAAGTCACTGGCTAAGAATAGAGCACAGATTAAGTAAAATCAGATGCCACAATTGTGTAGTTAAAAACAGTTCAAATTTGAAAGTTCTAATTGCCCGAGATATATAAGAAGAAATTTCAGGGTTCTAAAGCGACAACATAGTTTCCTATAACAAAAAAGTTAATCAAAAAAATTTCATAATATAACACGTGAAGTCGGACTTTAACTTTAGTGAAAGATAATTTCACCAAAACAGATTTCTTTTGCAGCGGACGATAGTTTTCGTTCGATATAGAAAATCAGGATACGATTTTTTGAAAATGAATATCAAAAACGTATGTCTACACACCATCCTGCTAGACTATATCATGAGTGAAGACCTTACAGAAAGAAGAGGAGTTCAAACTTGGAGTATCTGACATTAACTCGTACAGTTTAATAGTTCCCAACTTGTAATAACTAGTGACTAATATGTGTCTCATATAAATATAAGGAAAACTAATTCAAAAAGATTCTTATCTAAAAGTATATTGAGAAAAAAATTTATATCAAAATCTAATAAAAACAGGTTCAATAACGGAAAAATGACATTCGAACGACTTTCGAGAAAAAATTTAATAATTTTTAACACTTAAGCGTTTAGTAGATAAATTCAGAATAAGAAAATCTGACAACTTTGTGCAGTTGTATGTAGCATACAAACAAATAATTCTACACCCACTTTTGAGTATAAGCACCGAATCTGTAAGCCACTAGCAGTCAATGTAAACATTGTGAACTCTTCGCAATTTTAGAGTTATCCTTATGGAATTATGATGGAGGTATGGGCCAAAAGCGAAGCTATTTGTGAATTGATGAACAGTCCAATGTAGCTCCAATATAATCATCCTCATTAAACGGGGTGTTTAAGCTCAAGCCATTCATAAAAATTTCATGATCGATACTCAAAGTGACCGTTGGTCGCAGATCCACTTCCCTAAATCAATCATTAATATTTTATATATGTTTAAAATGTGTTCAACTAGAAAATACTATAATTAATTTTATGAGAATCGGTTTATAATTTTCTATAGGACTCATTATAGCCCACTTTCACAAATCACCAGAAATGGCATAAAACTCACATTAATGTGATTATCATAAATATATTCTAAATAATTATTTTTTGTACAATAAAAAATAAGAGTATAATCAAATTTAAAGTTTAGGCCCCATAGCGGACACGTAGGTTCAGCGTTAAAAGTGCAAAATGGGGTATTTTGGGCTGGAAGTGGCAAAAAAATGTTTTTTCATTTAAAAACAAAAAGTTTTACTATTTTAAAGCTCTTGACTGTATTAAAACCAGTAAAACAGACAGATCATATACCCTACACCATTGCACAGGCAAGAAAATTATGGACCGACCCTCGTACTATATGATTTCATTATTTATGTACATTAAAATAGTTTTTCATATATGAGAGATTTATGCATTTTGAGAATGCATTATATGAAGACTGGAGCAAATTATCCTCGCAAATTTTTGTTACGTTTTCTCTGGTTTACTATAGAGATCCACTTTCTGAAGTTGATCTATATAGGAATTGTGAACATTTTTGGACCGATCTTATTGAAATTTGGCACATGGATTCAGACTGATGCAACATTTATTGAACTGAAATATCTTCCTACCTGTGTTTTATGAGCTTAAAACTTAATTCCGAGTATTTGAATGTGATCTTAACTCACAAGGATGCAAATTCATACGACTTATCTAAAGTTGAAGATTTTGTTACAAAATCGATTCTTTTCCGAGCTTTTTATTTAGATCCTACAATTAAAATCGCTTTAATTGCATATATCACATAAGAGTTAGTATTATTCAAATATTTGGTAAAATGAGATTCCATGGAAGTGCAAACCAAAACAGGTCCTTGAAGGACATTGCATACAAAGCTTACAATACGGACGATTCTGACTGACTATAACTTTTAAATCTAACAAATATATCCAACTATGAATTCTATCTATTCGTAGGAAATATTTCAAATTGTAATTATAATAGAATTGTTTTTGTTTACAAACAAAGATGTAAAAAAGGTATTTAAAATATACTTATTTTTATGTGACCTTGAAAGTTTACAAAGTTCTGAGATAAAATCAATTAATATACAGAACAAAAGCAACAAAGTTGGTTTTTGCTGCGAAGCAAATATTTTTAGAGCAAATTCATAACATAAATGTTAAAAGAGAGATTTATATTTATTTCTAAAGTCCAGTCATTGATGATGTTATTTTTGTTTTCCATGTATTTTTTGTGCCAAAATAAAATACAAATATTGTATAGAAAATAAATTATATATACTTCAACTTATTTTTATACAATTATTTTTATTTCATTTTGGCACAAAAAAAGTATTTATACCCTACACCAACTTAGGGCAAAATAAGTTCCACCACCACTTTTAAGTATACCGATCGAATCAGAATCACTTCCTGAGTCGTCTAAGGCATGTTCGCCTGTCCGGCTGACTATCCATGTAAAGATTTTTCGCAAAATACTGGTCGCAGTTTTGAATGCATCTTAATGAATTTTGACACGTACTATGACCATTGAAAATTAGTTATGATCGGTCCATAATTTCATATAGGCCGCATACAAATGTCCCGTCGGAGCTCATAATATTTTAAATATAACACGTTTTCAACCAAATTTGGCAAATCTAAGTCTTATTATACTCTTAAACGATGTTCCAAATTATTCGAGGATCAATCCATTACTTCTCAAAGGTCCCATACAACCAACCTTCTAAATATCTGTTTGAAACTCATAAATCACATATATATGTGGGTATTGTAAAAATAAGATAAATATAAGCCAAAACCACTGTGAGAAATTATACGAGGATCGGTTCACAATTTTTTCCAAGTAACACCTCCGAAAAAAATTCATTTTAAAACGCATATATTTTCTATAAGCATAAATAAAAAAGTAAATTATACGAGGGTCGTACACAAAATTTTCGTTGCAGCCATTTGTAACCAACAGTGTGGTGTAGGGTATAAAATAGTCGAGTTTGACCGACTATAACATTTCTACTTGTTTTCACTTTAATCTCTTTTTTTCTAAAACTATCATAACAAAAAACAAGTAAGAATGATATAGTCAGCTACGCCGAATCTTCAATACTCTCCACAACAAGTGCGTGTCAAGTAAGTACGTACGTACGTACGTAAGTAAGCAGCCGTATACAATACATAAAGATTTTCTTAAATACAACATAGAACATAAATTAATCATAAATTAGTTATATTTTGGCTATAACTCTTTTTCTACTGAACCGATGTTGATTTTTTGTTGTATGGTCGTGAAGTACATATAACGTAATATTAATGTCAAATTTCATTTTAATTTTTTTATTTAAAATTGAAAAATTTACAAACGTTTTTTGCTTGAACTTAGAAGTTACCTTAGATATCAGTCTATATCTTTTAAAGTACTGAATCGATTTTGCTGGTTTTATATAAGATACTTTTGAGGATTGTAACATATACTGCTTATGAACAATACAGACTTTGTTTTGACGCACAAATATGTATAGATGATGGGATCTAAGATGATTTCTTGTAAGCGTTACACACGGAATGACAAAGTTAATATACCCACTTCATCCCTTGTGTTGGTGGAGGGTATAAAAACATATGTTATTGTTTGAAACTTTTCATTTTAAAAAAGCTACTTAAATTCCTCTTTTGTTTGTTATCCCCAAAAAAAGTTGATAAAAAAGTTTTAATTTTGATGTAAAGTATTATTATCGTGCGATTGTCAAAAAGTTTGTTTCTTGCTTTTATAAGAGGACATGGAGTATTTTGATATAAATACTTATTAAGTTTTCCTGGTTGTTATATAAACTCAGCAAAAATTCTAATATTTTGAAAATTAAATTTTATATTTAAAGACAATTGTAGTCTTGAGGGATTAATTTGTATAAATAAGTCTTATAACAAGATATTTACAGGTATGAAATTTTAATATATAAGAAATATAGAATTATATAAAACTGTTTATAGATGCGTTTGTCTTGTTTTATTTTAACCTCTTCATCAGTCAAGCACAATGGGCCAGAATAGAATTATTTTAGTTGATTTAGATGAAATTTTACATAGCGGTAGCAGTAGATAGTAGTTTAATAAATTTGGATGAAGGACTTTAGATGAGGTAAAGGACGGGTGCTACTGAGTCTCAGAAAGGTTATATCGGATATTAACATTAAAAATTCAATAAAATTTTGTTCCAAAACCTTTTAAGGTTTAAATCGTAACAATTTCAAATGTAAGCTTTTTCATACCTTCCACTAGCACAAGTTGGTGACTGAGGGTATAATTATTTTTCATTCCATTTGTAAAGCCATGGAAGAATTTATTTATATACATCTTAACAATAATAATTTTTTTTCGGCAGTTAAAACCGAACACTTTCAAAGACCATTAAGGGATGCAAACGGAAAACTAGCAAATACAGAAGAGCAACAGATTGAGATATGGGCTGATCATTATTGCTGCATGCTTTCGGAAGATAATGGAAAATGAATGAAATGGAAATGTGCATGTGACTCCTATAAGGATATGCGATTAACATCGTTCATACTCGCCTTATCGTAATGGGAATTGAAAGCTGCATTAAATATCTCATGGGAAAAATCACCTGGTAAGGACGGAATCTATGCAAAACTTCTGAAAACTGACTCTCACATGAGATGAGACATATTTCGAAATATTTGATCATTCTGATTGACTGATAATTTGGAAAGTAAAGATAATTAGATCATTAGTATATAGAGTAATAGCTCAGATAATTCCCCATCGAATCTCCGACAGGGTTACTCCGAATTTATGTTAGGATTAACAGGTTTTAGATCCCACAAGTCTATCACCTATAGATGATCGTGAAGCAGACCTGTCACTATATTTAAATGTTTCGAGAAAGCCGCACTGGCTTATAGGAGAATCCTCCCAAAAAGAGCTTTAATAATTACAGAGGCTTAGTGTGAGAACTGCAAGGTCGCCTTAACTACTTCAGTTACGCCGATGATATTTGTTTATAGGCTTACAGCTACTCTGATCTCGCTTCTAACTTAAGAAGCATAACGTAAGTAGCGGAATTAGCAGGTTCAAAGATAATCGCTTCGAAAACAATACCTTTGCGTATCAGTGCAACTCTTAGGATTTATTTATAATCGATGTAAGGGCAATAGAAGACGTCAACCAGTTCTGCTATATCGGACTATTATATCTTTAAATGTATGATCATCTGGTGATATTGACAATAGTTTGCAGAAAGCATGCAAAACGTTTGGCCGTCTAAGCCCAATTTGGAATTTAACATCTTTAGCCTTGTGCATTAAAATTGCCTTCCTTAATGTAATCGTAAAATCGACGCTTTTTACGAATGCGAAGCTTGACAAACTTTTACTCGTATAATAAGAAAATGCAAATATTATTTTAAAATACTGAGTCAAGATCTCGCAAAATTTAGAATGCTGAAAATTCAGGTATAAATAAGATAAAACTATAAAACATACACAATGCATCTTGTCACCGGGTATTGGACATTTAAGAATTTAAATGTCCATGAGCTCCCTATTCGGTCCAATCTTTCAGATTATTAAACTACACTCACCAATTAAAGGTAACACAACTACAAATGTGTGTGACGTAAATGCATTCCCTACAGTTTTTGATATGACATGGTATAATACGTTCATCAACTTCATTGTTACACGATGTATTGTTGGGAAACAAAACTTCGCACAAGTGTGCCTTCGTCAAGAGGCAATAAGTTTCATCCTAGGACAAGGCAATATTGAAATGATTAGTAGAAAGCTTAGTGAAACGAGTAGTGATGTCCCTTTTCAACTGTCGAATAACTAGTTCGAGATATTCACCAAAAAATTTGTGGAATATTAATTGAATTTAGAGGATGTCTCAGATATTGCTCTTTATATTTAAATGTACATAACTAATATTGCAGTGTTTAAATAGAAACTGTACAGGTTAATATAAAAAACAGCGCCAAATTTCACTGAGATAACAGTGTGCCAACAACAAACAACTGGATATTGATTTGATACGTGATTATATATAATAATTTATGAAATCATTGATGACTCCTTCATCAATGATTTCGAACGAAAAAGTTAACACACTCTTTTTAAAGACTTGTGGTGATGGGAATTATTTAAAGATAGAATTTATCCCAGTATTCTTTCGAAAATTTTAAAATTTGTTTTTTATTGATGAAAGTATAATGATAAGCGGAAGATTTCAGATACAGTAGTTGCAGTAATATTACCTCTTTGATTTAGGAAAGTTAATTTATTCGTAAAAATCGTGACACTTCAATTTATGTATATAACATAAAATTATTTTTATATATACATACAATATGTATATATATATATATATATATATATATATATATATATATATATATATATATATATATATATATATATATATATATATATATATATATATATTCATACGAAATAATTAGAAATGAATAACACTGCAATTACATGTTCATTTTAAAATCCGATACAAACACATATGTATATATTCATACATATGTGTACCTTAGTTGTACAACATGTTGTATTGAGTTTGTCCGAAACACTTGATTTGCTGTTTATTTTATGAAAACACAAAGCGATTCAGAACAGCAACAGTTTGTTTAAGTTTAATTTTTTAAGTGTGAACATTTATATAAAGTTGTTGTATATAAAATAATTTGCCAGAGGGATGAATACAAATTTATTAATGGAAGAATCACATATATTCATAATGAATACTGAAGCATTTCTCTATAAGAATGATATATTTTATAAATATCAAAGAAGAATTTATCTAAGATCTCATAATATATATTTGTTGGTGCCTAGTAAACACCCAAAATAATTGTTAGAGCTCAATTAAAAATTGGTACGATTATTTGTTATTACCTTGAGAAGTTTCCCATTTAAAACCACAAAAATCTTTAAAAAGTTATAGATCGATATCTATGTTGACTTTGTAATTCTGGGGAATAACAATTGTAAAGTTTTCTTTAAAATAAATTTCTTCCTGCATTCCTGTTACACTTACGATTGCTAAAAGAGTTTATTGTTTGAAGTAACTTTATCATCTGGTTTGTCTAGATGTTCTTCTGTTGCCATTGTTAGCCATTCTTGGAATTTTCTTTTGTCTCTTCTTGCTTTCTTCTTTACTTGATTTGCCAGTAATTGTTACTGTCGCAAATATTTTTTAACAGCAGTTTCTGTTCACTCTTCTGAGAAATCTGGTTCCAAGTGGTGTCGTTACACTTGATGATTCCTCTTTAATACTATTCTACACTACTCTGATATATTCAACGGCACAGGTATAACGAATAGGCATCGTAACTACAGCTGAACTTTTACGACCCCACATTATCCAAATTTATGAAGATAAGTTGGTGAAAAACTAGAGAGGAATTACTCTACTTAATACTGCATACAACATATTATAACTATCATACATGGAAGGCTTCACAGACTTAAGATTTACTGCCAAATAAGTACTATGTAGACTTAGCTAATATCCTTCGAATTATAATAGAACAATCTCTTTAATGTTGAATTAAAAAAACTTTCAACGCTATCGGATGGATGCAGAACTCTCAATTTTTCATAACATCAGTAAACAATTTCAAAGATATGCTGAAATAATCAAAAAATGTCTCTTCTCACCTCAGTTATTTACCATCGTATTGGATGATATATAAAGATAAGTCTATTCGGAGATAAGAAGTATTATATGGAGTCTCTTTAGCAAGACCTGGGTTTGGCAAAGGCCACAAAGTCGAAACTGTGAAAACGGCATCCGAATCAACACATGTGTACACAAGTGGTAAGTATCGACACCATGACGTGAAACTATAGGTGTCTTGCAATAAAATGCTGAATATTCTGGCCAAACAACATTAACAACATAGCTCTTTGGAACATTACTAAAGAGAAACTCATAATGACACAAAAATATGTAAAAATTAAAAAAAAAAATATTAGAATCCTTATAGTTTAACAAAAAAGACAGAAGAAAACCTGGACATGTTTGATGCTGCAAGATTTAGATGGAAAAAATAGCAGCAACTCGTAAAAGATGGAGATGCTTTGTGGAAACCATGTGGTCCCAAGCAGGCAAATGAAAAAAATATAATTCTCATTTTTTACGTTTATATGTATGTATGTATGTATGTATGTATGTATGTATGTATGTATGTATGTATAAAATTTTTGAAAAGTTCTCTACCATTTCCAATCTCTTGCAAATAACTACAAATATGTACGTCAATACAAATCGTCCTTTTAACTTCAAACTTATTTAACTAAAATATTTCGAATATAAATTTTTCAAATTAAATATTTTGTTGTTGTTGGTGGTGTTGAAAATTTTTTATTAAAATTAAATTGTTATTTAATTGAATAAATTACTTTCACAATAATTTAAAACAATTGTCAATTATAATTTAAGGCTGATATTATACATATTATTATATGTATCTGTATATTATAAACTAATTACATATATATTTATGCGTAGGTGTGTGTATTGACTGTCTGGTCTGGTAAAATTCTAAGGAATTTTACTTTTACATAAATTATAAACAAAGACAGAATTAAATACTAAATTTTTGACTTTAGAAATATTAGAAGCTCACAGTAGGACATTACACAAATATATCGTTTTATGCAGAAATTTTAAATGAGGAATTATTAAAATGTGTTGAAAATTTAGGGAATTTTTAAGTATATAAATGAAGAATTAAATATTGCTGGTGATTATAAGAAAAAAACTAGTTAGTATACTATTATAAACTAGTTAATATACTTAAAACCCTATTCCGGGAAGGGGATAACTATGGGAACTACGTCAATAAAAGTCCCACCATGATGCAATTTATATATATATATATATATATATATATATATATATATATATATATATATATATATATATATATATATATATATATATATATATATATATATATATATATATATATATATATATATATATATATATATATATATATATATATATTTCACATTCATATATTTAAAACAAGTAAGAATGCTATATGTGCTTATACCGAATTTTTAATACCTTTCACCACTAATGAAGTAAATACGTTATATTTCGAACATATACAATTTACGTTCATACAATATGTGACATTTATCGAAAATATTACAAAGAAATTTTTGGAATAATCTTTACTTGTATATAAATTATAATTGAAAATTCAAGGAATATTCTTTGCTTGAATTTAGAGGTTACCTTAGATATTGGACTATATATTTTAATATACAAAACCGAAATTGCTAAAAAACTTCTCAGGATAATATCAAATATTAACGGCCAAATTTCATTTAGCTCTGTCAATAATTTTGGATGAGCGTGTTAACAACAGACAGACAGACAGACAGACAGACAGACAGACAGATAGACAGAAGGAAATAGCTAAATCGACTCAGATTTTGATTTGATGCAAGAATGTGTATAAGCATTATGCGGCCTGAGTTATTCATCCTTAGCGTTACACAAGGAATTATAAAGTTAATATACCCTCAACACCACTTGTAGTGGTGGAGAGTATAAAAAAGTTAAATAAAATTACGAATTCGATTCATGATTCATATTTTAATTCGTAAATTGCTTTGGACAAAAACAAAGCTGGACTATATAAAGACAGAACAGTGCTAACTGTGCCATTTAATAGATATCCGAGCTAAAAATCCACATATATTAATCCTTTAGCGAGAAATATACAATAGTTTTCTGTCTAATTTTTTTGTACCATCCCGGACAACTCAAAACTGCTCGAATAATAATGAATAATAAAGATACATTTCATAAAATTCGGACAATGATTCAATCAGACAATCACACAGACCGTCAGAGCTAAATCAACTTGGATTTTAATTTAGTTCGAAAGAATGGGAATAATTTCTTCGCAGAATGACAAGGGGTATAAGGAGTAAGATCGAAAAATTCTTAACATACATATATGTAAATTAGAATGAAAACACAATACTTTTAGTTATAATTTTTCATGTGTATGAAATAATTATTACAATTTACAAGAAATTACAAGCAAGTGATGCAATATTGAATCTTTTTGGAACCTTTCCATTAACGTTTTTAAAGTTGATCAAGCTTTGTATAAATTCCCTGATGTAATTTTCGGTATTTACACAACCCGTTGTAACAACTGGCTTTTTTGTCGCAGCTGCATATTGGTCGCCATACCAAGAAACTTTTGGGAATTTTTGATTGCTTTTGGATTCTAAATTTTTCTTCAAAATTTTTTCGAGCATCAGCAACATAAGATTTTTTCGCCAAGAAATCGTCTTAAATTAGACAACAAGAATAGTTTTTATAAAACTTGACTTAAATTCCCATGCTTTGTTTTTAGCCTCTACATATTTAGTACCGTTCCTGTCAGGAACTTCTGAGCCTTCTATATTTTTAAACCTGCATTAACTGTAAATATTAATACCAAATAATCCCAGTACTGAGCCAACAGGGCTGTTATTGCTACAGGATGAGTTGGAAGATCTTTTGCAAATATTTTCTATTTTTTTGGCTTTAGAAACGTTTTGTGGGTCATTCCGTCTACCTGAACCAGGTTTAATATCAAAAACACTGAAACATTTCGACGGCAGACGTTTGAATGCCTGGCCATCTTTCTATAGGACAATGTTGGATTTTTTCTGATTTCAACTGATTTCAATCAGATATTAAAAATAATAACTGATATATTAAACAAAAATAAATTCATTACAAAACTAATATATTTTTCAAATGTTTTCATGTAAGAGGAATTTTACAATTTCACTCCTGATATACTAATGGAAAAGTATTACAAGTTCCATTTAGAAAATTTGCGCAGGTGTGACAATTAATAATTAAATGATAAATAAAGACAGTATGGAATTTAGGTGAAATGAGAAATGGATAATTTTTTTTTCAATTCGGCCATTTTAACAAATCTGTCAATAATGAACGTCAAGAAATTAACCAACAAAAACCTAAATGTCAAATAATTGTTTTTCAATAAGTTTATAATTTACTGCTCATGGCTCAAAGAATACTCACTAATTATTTTGAACTCCCACGTAAATTTCACAACCTTTCACAAAAATGCTTTTCATTGAAAATAATTGTCATTTTTTTCATGTGAACCAATATAAATTTAAAGTTTACTTTTTTCCGAAGGATAAGAGATTCATTTTTACTCGTCATCAAAATGTTACATTTCCAAGAAATCCTTAATTTGATAATATTAAAAAACACTTTTTGATATTAATTTTTAAAAAGCTAAGATAACAACAAATACATTTCGATTTCCTTTGATTCGTTTGATTAATTTTTGAAAACCTCAAAAAAGATTCCTTTGAAAATATTATCATTTTTACACTTAAAATACCGAAAAATTGTATATACCTATATTGTCCAAAACCATAAAACAAGAAAAAAAGGAGTCTTGGGCCACAATATGAGTCTCTAGACCAACTCCGAAGAATTTCGTTTCTATGATTTGTACTTGTCATGATATTATCATAATACTTACATTTGTGTGCAATTTTACGTGATATTTCTAAATGGGTCTTTCATGGGACCTATGGGAATTTTTAGATTAATCCTCGTAAAATGTGGAACAAATAGAACACATCTGAATCGTACAATATTTTTTTACGATAATAATTTTTTTATAGATTTATGTACTTTAAGGAGATTTTCGGAAAAATGTCCTGTTTGAGAACATTGGTCGTTTATGAACCTACCTACCTGAAATTTTGAACATGTGCTAAATTGTATTAAAATATTTATAAATTTAGAATTTTACCCCTCCAGACAAACATTGTTGTAACGACCCAAAAGGTGGTTTTTGTCAAAGGTGAATGTTGGGCATTATTGCTAACAGTTACAAATGCCATCATAAACAATTGATATGCCTACTATAGGGTAGGGAATAAAAGCAAAGGTATATAGAAATTTATTATCAATTTTCTTTTCATATTTGTTACAGTTATAAAACTAAAATTTTAAACGAATTTGGGAAACTAAAATTATATAAACAATCTGTTACAATAATTACCACTGCATAAAGGCTGGAATAACAAGTTCAAGTTCAATTAATGGAGCAAATGCACATTATCGAGTATTAAAAATTTATTATGTATTTTTATATTGTCAAGAGGTCGAAATAGGGAAAAAGAAATTAAAATTGTTATATTAATACTGGTCCGAACTGTAATATACAAAATTTACTCAATTCAGTAACAAAAGTGATTTGACTAAACAAAACGTTTCAGGAAGTCAAAAAGACTGATTTTTTGGAATATAAGTATAACACGAAATGAAGGTCAGGGAAGTAACCACAATTATTAATAAACTCCTTTACACGCAGAAACCAATCAATGTGAAATAACTAAAATAGAAATTTATGATTTTGCTTTATTGATCAAAAATGTAAATTTAACATTGTTTCACATTAAATGTAGTTTCTTGAGAATAACCTTGAAATTTCAGTATTTTAAAGTAATTTAAAAATTTTATCATTGTAAAATTTTATATATTAAATAAAAAAAATCTAATATGTTCAATATTATTTGACCAAAATTGTAAAAAACATTTAATTTAAACTAAATAAAAAAATCAACTAATGACAACGTTGATTTTGTTTTATGTTTTTTTCTGTATGTATGTATTGTATAAAAACTCACCAAATTCTAAGAAATTTCGATAAATGAATTAAATATAAGTCAAAATGACTTGCTTGTTAATGTAATAAATTTATTATTGAAAAAAATGATTGTCTTAGATTATCATTCCTGTAATATCAATTCTATAAGTAATTTCACCTTAATTTGATTTTATTAAACAATTCCATCACTTACAAGAACTGTCAACTTAAATAATGAATGAGACAAGTGACAAAATAAATGGCATAATTTTAAATAAAATGAAAAAAATAAAAAAAAAATAAAACAAATAAAGAAAATACTTAAGTATTCAACTAGAAAATATAATAACAACAATAATATCAAATTAATGACAATATAATGTACTATATTATGGTTATTCTGCAAAAAACATACAAAGATATTAATTTTTAATCTTTTATTTGTTTTATAAAAACAATAAACAATTTAATTCAATTCTGCAAACATACATATAAAAGATAATTACTTTAATCGATATTATGTTGAATATTAATGACAAAACCTTTTTATGGCAAATTTTATTTATAAATAATTATTGTTTTATTTAATTCTATGGAATAGAACTTAATTATATAATTTATTTTTGGTATATTCAGACAATTTCTGTGCAAAAAAAAAAAAATAAATAAATCGGGTCAGTTTTTTCAACTTAGTTTGAAGGTTTTATCTTTAAATTATTAAATTCTATACAGAATGTAATTATCAAATCTGTCGAGATAAAAATTAAAGGAAATTTTGATACACTTTAAAATAAAAGAGCTTTAGGCCACAATTTTGAAGATATTTTGAAGTGAAAATAAAAAAGAATAATAATAATAATAATAATAATAATAATAATAATAATAATAATAATAATAATAATAATAATAACAAATATATTGCACTGGGGCCTTTATTTGTTCAAGCTGCCATTTAAGACCCTTCCGTGGAATATGACCAGGAGGAGAGGTACCCTCCATACGAAAATACCACTTCATCGAGAATTTATATATTTGGTCCCAATAACTTTTTCAGCGAACTATTTTACAAGACAAAATGTGGAGCGGATAGCATTATGTGGAGAGGTAGCCCACATATAAGACAAATATCGTATATCGAATATTTAAAGAACAATAACAGCGAGAATTTTCAAATTTGGTCCCGTCCACTTTATTAAGGATAAAAGAAAATGTTGATAATCGAATATCTAAAGAACCACTACACCGAAAATTTTCAAATTTGCTCCCAATAAATTGTTCAAGTAACAGTTTTACTGGACAGAATAAAGGTTGGATAGGATCATATGGAAAGATGTTCTCTATACAAAGAAAATGTTAATTATCGAAATTCTCAGATTCTACCCCAATTAAATTCTCAAGAATTTGTTTTACTGATTAAAAAATAGGATGGGTAGGATCAAGGGAAAAGGTACTCCCGTTCTATGTAAATATTAATTATCGAATATCTACTGAACTGTAAGAATGGGAATATTCAAACTGATTCCTATTACTTTCCCAAGGATCTTTTTACTGGCGAAAATGTCCGTCGCACATAGGACCATGTGGGTAGGGGGTGGTTACCACCTACTTTATAAGGGCTGTAAAGCGCACCGTGTCATAGTTTAAAATAAAGATTAATGCTATTAAAATTCGACACAATTATTTTTCTGCCCGTATTGAACATATGTTAAGTGACGAACATCAGTCCATACCTCCCATTTAAGGTCCCTTTCGGGAAATGAATTTTAAGCTTTTAACTCGTAAATTTGAACTAATTTTACTCAAATTTCGTACAAATATTTTTTGTTGCCTCTAATGTATGCATTTACTTTGACAATTATCAGGATAAAATTGGTTACAACCAATCTTTAATTAAACCCTCTTTAATATGTAAAATTCCCTCATATAGAGTATTCTTTCCTATAAAAATATATTTTTTTTAAATCGGCCACTAAAAACTTTGAGAAATATTCGGCACAGCCGAACCATTATAAACCATTTCCACTTGGTTTATAAATTTAGAAAATGGATCCAGTTACTCAGAAGTACATATCTATGTAAAATATTTTAAAGCAAATAAATCTGAAGGATGTTATCCAAGTATATTATTGAAAAAGTTTATTGTGTATTTCAAAGAATCCTTTATAATATCAATGGCTCTACTTTTAATCAAGTTTTGAATTGATTAAGCCAGATACTCATACACTTAAAAATTTTAATTCCAATCATCACTAATATTTATATAATTATAAAAAAATAATAAATCTCATTCTAGTCCTACCAAACAACTTTATAGCCTATGCACACTATGACCAAGCCGATTTTCTGAAATCACATGGTTAGAGTTTAAGTTGCTTTGGAGGAGTGCAACCACCAGTACTTTGAATGTTAAAAACAATTCTCCAAAATATTTTTATAGAGAAACATGAAGCAATAATATTCTCCATAAAGAGTGCCACCGATAATTAAGTTTCATCACAACCGAATTACAATTATCACTTTTTTCGTAAAACACACAAAATTAAAATTACGTTTTTGACATTATGTAAATAATATGTATGTAAATACACGTTTACTACAACACTATGTATAAAATGTAAATTTCGTGTAAACACTTAAATTGTTTGCTTAAAAACTACAAATATCTATTACATAACTGCGACTCATTGTAATATTTTAATTACAGTTGTTTTATATTTAGATAATCTAATTTACTTAGTTAACGTCGTTTTAATTAATTATTTAAAAATGACATTTGCTGTAAAATATTTTTTGTAGCCAATTGACCCACATTTGTATAAAAAGTGTCGACTATGTATACGAACACATTTGTATACATATTTATTTGTAATACAATTTTATGACCATTAGATGATTTATTGCGATATTGGAGTACATTTTAAATAAGTCATTAGGTTTATGTTTATATTAAGACACATAAATATAACATTGACATTTAAATGGTTTTTGCGTTCTAAATTAAGGGTGTCTAGTATATTTACTGAACATCTTCATATATATATATGGGGTTATGAGAGGATTAAGGTAACACAAGTTGTTGACATTTTCTAACGGTCAAAATTAACACCGATTTCGATTTAAATGATATACAAATTAACGATCACATATGGTGCGTGTCAGTGATAACAAATATGATATTTTGGACTGTAAATACTTGTTATTGTAATTCAATTTTTTTAATCGCTACATTTATATCGAACTGGGTGCCTAAAAAGATGTTTTAAACAAGTAAGGATGTTATAGTCAGTTAAGCCTGACCATGTAATACCCTACACCAAAATGTTGGTTATAAATAGGCGTTATGAACAATTAATGAACGACCCTCGTATAATTTTATTTTCTGATTTATTCTTAACTGTGCAGTGTTTTATGGTTACACTAACTTTTATGTACAATTAAAGCGTTTTTAAAGTTGGGGTCTAATGGATTGAATTCTAGAAAGAAATCAACTAAAAACAAGCACAGTGGATAGGAAATTTTACGCTCTTCATCCTTATAGTATATATCTTGCCCGCTCCAACTGCCATTTGTTTTAACCAGTGCAGAACACAGATCTGTTCTTGTGGCACGGAATATCCAGAAATATGCAATAACTTTTTGGCAAACCATTGATAATTAAGAAAAAAAGTTCATAATTAATTAATTTAGATATTAAAATTATATTCAAGAATTTATAAAGTCAGATAAAAAAATATACAAGTTTGACTATGATGGGTCCAATTTTCATAGATTCCATAGGGATCACTTTAGAAATTTTCTCCAAAGAGCAAAATCTTATTTACATTTATGTCCTATGAAAAATTAAAAAAAGAAGTACAGCGATCGACATACAAAAACTATTTGATTCGATTCATCTAAATGGCTGGTTGACTGTCTGTCCTTGTATTCGTATCAGCACTCTACAGGTCGTAGTTCTTGAGATATAAAATTAAGTATATATTATTAATTTGGGTCAAGGGATAAGCATATTAAAATTGGTGGTGATCGGTACATACAAATGTTCACGAAGAATGGAGTTCTAAGGAAAAAAATAAATAAATAAACCAATTTAATTAAAAATAATTTCTAAAAAGATCAGTCCATAATTGGCGTAGCCTCCATCTCCTTCTTTCGAAAATCTAGTTTTTAGTATCGCGTTATCATTCCGCTTATTTAGCACAACTCAAAGAAACAAATTTTATAAGAATCAGAATATAATTTTCCAGCCCTGTATAGTGATGTGCCCTGTTTAAAATAAAATATTAAATGATAATAAATTTACAACTCCCGAAGGGCTAATCAAACAAATGAATAAATTGCAAATCTAATTGAAATGAGTGACCAGCAAAATGCGCGTACTAAAGTTATCAAACATTTTCAAGAGAACTCAACCAGTCCCTACAGAAAGTTGGCCAAGCACTGAAAGGTGTGCCGTCACATTATTTATAATGTTATTAAACAGTACGGGAGGACTTATCCATTAAAAGAAAAACTTATTTCTAGCCTGCCTTTGTATCCTGCCACTATGGTTCAAAAACAAACTGCCGGGAGCTAAGGCCAGTGAAAAGATTTTGGGTTCTTGTGAAAAGAGAATTAAAGAGCACAAAAAGGTGTCCAAAAGTATGGTAGATTTAAAACTGGGATGTAGTACCAGTTCGAGAAAACGTTAATGAAAGGGTTTCCGGAAAAGATTCAAAGTTTCATCTTTAGTGATTAAAACTATATAAATTTGTGTTGTTAAATGTAATAATTATTTCAATCAAATAAATTGACTTAATTGTTAAGTCTTAATTAAAATACATGAATGTTCAGAATTTTTCAATCTCACTCCTTGTTACTAAGTGAGATATCAGTAATTCGTTCAGAATTCTTATTGATTTGTATTTGAATAAAATACTCAATACTAAAATCCACATAAATTGGTTGTTTGAAAGTAAAATTCTTACGAACTCCCTACTGCCGGTGTTGCCATTGTTAAAAACGTTCAATAAAACATCTTATTTATATAACATCATTTAAAACTTATTTGTTAATCTAAACTGTAACCTCGACTAACACTTGTAAAGACCTTCTCTTTATAGATGTTCACGCCTTAATATACCAGATATCGCTCTCTTGCATTCCTTCAATTATTGTTAAAGTTTTTTTTCAAACTTAAATTATTTTTTCCCATTTTAAATAAAAATGCTTAAATAAGGTCACCTCATGTGTAAATGTGCTAATTGAAGCGAACAACAGTTTTGTAATTAAAAATTACTATTATTATTATCCAAGTGAATGTTACGAAGAAATTTTAATATTTTACGAAACTGCAAATTAATTGTAACCACAGGTAACAATTATTTAAAATGGCAATTAAAAATGCTATAATAAAGCAGTTTAATGGAAAAAAGAAGTAATTACAGGACAATGTTAGTAAATGTTCCACAATGATAAGACCTCATTGCAAGTAAAATGATAATAAATCTAATTTTTTAAAAATTCTAGGCTGACTAAGTGACAGTAATAAAAAGGATTAAAAACTGATTTAGGTAAGTTTTTCTCTAAATAGAAATTAGAGCCCCTGAAAAGATACTTTAGAGAACAATTATCTCTTTAAAAATGAAATAGCAGTACATTTCTCAAAATTTTTCTTTAAAAATAATGTTGAGAAAATTTCCTCTAAAAAGGGAGTTTGGAAAATATTTGTCTGAAACAAAATTTCGAGAAAATTTGTCTAAGAAAAGAATTTTATGAAAACAAATCTTAAAAAAGAGACTTTAACGGAAAAATCTTGAAGGTAGAATCTTAACGAAAATTTTATTTGAATACAGAATTTGGAATTTTTCTCTATAAAGGAAAATTTGGAAACAAATCTAAAAAGACAGATTTCGAGCAATTTTGTGAAAAACTATAATTTTTGGAAAATTTTTGGAAAATTTCACGAAAAATTCTACAAAAAATTTTCCTTAAAAAGAGAATTTTTTAAAGAGTGAATTTTTGCAAAATTTCTTTAAAAATTATTTTTAAAGAAAATCTTCTCTAAAACATAATCGAAAAAAATTTGCTTAAATAAAAACTTTGTGGTTTTTAGTTAAAAAAAGATTAAAAATATTTTTAGTAAAATTTTCTATTAATAGTGAATTCTATTAAATTTCCTTAAAATATAAACCTGGAATTTTCTCTAAGAAAGGAATCGGGAAAATACTATCTAAAAAATTCGTGTAAAATACTGTCGAAAAAATAACCTAGAAAATAAATTATAGCAAAAAAGAAGTAAGAAAAAATTTCTCTGAAAGGAGAATTTTGATAAAAATTTTGTCTAAAATTAAATTTCAAGAAATTGTTTCTTACATAATTTATTTAATTTTTTATTACAAATAGAATTCAGAGAAATTTTCCTCCAAATACAGAATTTCTATAAAATGTTTCAAGATAAGAAATTTTGAGAAAGTTTTCTCTAAAACAAGGAATTTGGAAAGTGCTATTAGGAAAGTGTTATTAAAACGATGAGGAATAAAACAGAAAAACTTATTCGATTGGGTTAATTTCATAAACAAGTGTTTAAAAAAGTGAGGCAATACTTCTTTATCGAAAAGTATATAAACTCATAATGCAGCTGGTAACTAGTCAACAATATTCATTTAGTAGACCCAACCTAGATTTTAAAATTGAATGATACCTGATTATGACTGATACTTTCTTTAAATTCCCACAATTATTTTCACCATAAGGTTTTCGATTGCAGAACCCAGGAATTGGTGGTACGAACAGAAATAAAATTATAGTTTATCAATAACATAACTCTCTCTCTCTAATTTAACTCTTAATTTTGGGGTTATTTGTTCCAGAATATTTATAAAAGGAAATCAACGGTATTAGACACATTATCATCACCACAACCTGAGACAACGCATCTTAATAAAATATCTTCAAGTCTATATCTTGAATTCTATTAACAAGAACTTCGTTATTATCTAGCAATTTGATCATTCACCACTTAAATCCTCTTGTCGATTTGATTTTTTATAAAGAATATCCCGGTAATTAACCCTTAAACAATCATACGTCGATCCAGTTTCACCAATTTGTAAAATCATAATTCCCTTCCGTATTTTCAATCAACCCTACAGATTGTTAAACATGTTTAATGTGATAACAAAACCTCAGCACGTGAAACAGTTTCGTCCTGATGGTGATTAATTAGAATTTTCTTAACCTTGATCATTGATTTTCGTAGTATATTAAATTATTTGTCACAAAGATTGTCAAGTCATCAAAAATACAAACAATTACTTTTGCATAATAAAATCATAGCGCATGGAGAGGTGTGTTATATTTCCTAAAAGATAAAATTTAGGGCGGATAGGATCAGAAAAGGAGGTAGCCTCTGTACAAAGCAATTTTTAATAGTCGAATACCTAAAGATCCATTGATGAGAGAGAGTTCTAAAATTTCTCATGGAACAATTTTACTAGCCCAAAACGTAGGACGAATAGGATCAGCTTATGTAAACAAATATTAATTGTCGAAAATCTCAAAAAAACCTTTAAAGTGATTTTATTAAGATTTTACCGTAATTACTTTCACATGGAGCAATTTTACTGATTAAAATGGAGGACTGATAGAAATATTATAACGAGAGTTTAAAATTTAGTATCAATCACATTTATAAAGAATTGTTGTAGTCAAAAGAAGTTGCAGATAAAACCGTGGTAACAGGTATCCTCCATACAACGATTACTTGGCGAATATTTAAAGAACTTTTGTAGCAAGAATTCCTAAATTTAGACCAATAATTGATAATTATTACTAATAGAATATGTAAAGAACATTGGCCAAATTGTTCTCTTATGTACGAACATTTTTTAATATACGTCGCGATTTGGGAATCCTGGACTTAATAATTTTTTGCAGCATAGCACACCGGGTAAAAGCCAGTAAAAAATAAAATACGATGCAATTTTTTTCCTAAAATATGCTTTGCCAATAAGATGCGACTTACAAATAGCATTGCACATTATGATTAGAATATCTTTGATTAGGAGCGATTTTAAAGCGCTGCAATTTCAAATTTATATTATACTTTATAGTCTTGTTTCTTTATCACTCAAGCAACACACAATTGTGATATTCGATATTTGTGATTTTAAGGCGTTTCCATATAAAAATCGGCAAAAATAGAGTACTTATCTAGAGTAGTGAAAACTTGCACACAGCTTTTAAAGTAAATCGGTTTAAAGATTCAGACTCATCCATGTATCTTGAAGTTAATATCGTCAGCAATTATGACAAAGAAAAATCTGAAATTTTGTAACTATGACTTTAGATATTTTCAATTATATACAATATAATTTTCTAAAACCGGAAGAAGGATAATGGTACCTGTCATATATCCTTTTATTAAAAGTGCATGAAATTATCCAAAAAACATAAACTATTTTGTAAAATAGCGTAATTTTAAAAATGTCTTCCTGTAAGCTTCTTTGTATCGCCAAAATTCGTTTAATTTGGTTAAGTATATTAAAAGTTATTTAAAAAATACTAATACACTTACCAAATGTGTTAGATAAGTAGTGCAGGGAGTATACTTAATAAAATATATGTATATAAATTTATAGCTCATACGCAAAAGTATTCTTTGTTTGTGGTTAAAATGAAATTACGCATAATAACAACATTATTTAATTAATATCATCGAAATCTGATGGAATTATTTCATTATTTGTAAAATATTATAAAAAATTGTTTTTCTCAAATTAAAAAAAAAACTGGCAGCTGTTCTCTTTTTATTTTTAACCTATAACTATGTATAATCAATTTAAATTTAAAAATTAATCAATAAAAAAGTCAAAACGTTTATTGCCTTTTTCTATGTCAAAATTTTGATTCTGAAATGTGACAATATTTTGCATAAATGAAATATTTTTATAATCACTGATCCAAATTTCAAAGATCGGTTCATAATTTCATATACCTTCGGGAAGTAAATAAAGATATAATGACATATGATATGCACATTGTGGGATCAAATTATATGAGGACCGATTCAAAAATTTACTCACAGAAAAAGATAGCTGGCTGAGATATTTCGACTTAAAATCACTATAAGATCTCAACATTTGGTCCCGCAAACAGCAAAATTATCTACTAGAATTGTATAAGAAAAGCATATCATACCTTGTCTATTCCAAAAAATTTAATTTTAGTCTCAATCTGAAGTTAAAGGGTTGATTGTGCTTCACTGGGCACTGAAAAAGTAACAACCAAAACCAAAAAAACATGAAAATATAACCTTCGAAATATATTTGACAAAGAAAAAAATATTAATCAACATTTACAAATAAATATCCTTGTTAAGGAAAAAGTGGAATAAAAGAAATAAGTAATAAAGTAAAATCGATTGGTATTCAAAATAGTAACTGGAAAAAAGGGAAAATAATAAAAAATAATAATTTATTCATATCGTTACTTTACTCTTTGCGATACAAATTACCAGTGACAATGCAACAATGTTGTAATATGAACTACTTACATAAATATTTACTCCTGTACTCAGTTTTTTTTATACAACTTATTGTATAAATATGGTTAATGTTTCCTTTAAAGGAAGATATTAGGAGGGTACATTTTGATTAATAATTTATTTGAATTGAAAATAAAAACAAGTAAAAAAAATAATAGTCGGTCAAGCCCGACCATGTAATAACCTACACCACATTGTTCGTTGTAAATGATTACTGCAAAAAATTTATAAAAAACCCTCGTATAATTTGATTTCCTTCTTTATGCTAATGTGTGCAATGGCATATTATGATATTAACATTTATGTGAAATTAATGCATTTTAAAAGATTTTTTTCTGGAGGTTTTATGGGAATTAGAAAATATCATTTACCAACCCTCGTTTAATTTTGCAAAACAATTTTGGCTTATATTTATCTTAATTTGACTAAATATCCTTATAATACTTATGTACATGTGCGATTTATGAATTTCAAAGTGATATTTTGAAGGGTGCTTGTATGGGACCTATGAGAAATAATTAACCGATCCTCGTGTAATTTGACACATCATTGTAGAATGTAATAAGAATTGTTTTCACAAAATTCGGATAAACTCGTTTTCTAATGGTCTAAAAACCAAATTCCGGGGAGAATTTAAATAAGTTTTATATGATATAATGGATCGATCATAACCAGTTTCAATAAGCATCGTCCTTGTAACGTAACAATTTTCATAAAAATATCTCTAAAACTGCGAACTGTACTTTGCCAACAAGCCAGACATGCTTAAATCGAGTGATTCTGAGTCGAACGGTATATTTATATATATATAGCTATGGTGGTGTAGGGTATAACTAATTATCGATTTAGTTTTTTCTATACAAACGATATTAAATAATATTATTTTTGGAAACTTTTCCATTAGTCTTTAGCTGTTATAACAAAAAAAATGTTTGCTGGGTTTGTATTGTTGTTGCACTTAACTATGGATTCGTGTAAATAAATTTATATTTGTTTGCTCTTGATAGATATTTTATATCTTTTTATATAAGCTTCGTCCTCATAACCTTATTTGTTGTTAAGGATAACGCAAATAAATTTCTGTTCTGTGTTCTTCTTTGTTCTTGTATAACATTGATCATCCATCATCTGATGAACAGCTCATCTGGCAATTATTGTGTTTTATTTTGGTTGATGGAAAAATATTCTGCGGATTTACTTCATGTTTTATAAAAATTTCAATACGCGTTATAGTTTTTTTTTTATATTTGTATATTATAGTTTAAACACTTAAGTACTGAAAACATTCCTGGCATTCATTAATCATTCCACCAAGACTGATATGAAAGACACTGTATCTGAATCTAAAAATCTAAACAGTGACGATTCTGCATATAATTTGGAACATGAATGAAATTTTTATATGCAAAACCAACATTTATAATTAAAACAAATATTATTTTAGGATCGATTCAAAAGTTCTTACAAGTACACTGAGTTAAAGATCATTTTCAGTGTCAAGTTAAATAAAGTAAGAGTGCTATGCCGAATCTATAATACCCTCCACTACATGTATATAAGTACGAAGTTTCAGCATCCTTAATATAAATACATACACTAGAGCACACCTTACACATTTACACACTAACATTCTAACATTAGAATTCATAAAAATGTATATATTTTTGACTATATCTTTCTTCTTCTCATCCGATTTCGTTGATTCTTAGAATAGTAATGGGATATATTTAGTTAGCTTTTTGACTTAAATTCTCAGATATTGGTCTATAGGTTTTTTGTTACTGGGCTGATTTTGCTGGTTATAAACAACAAACTGCTTTAAATACAATCTGGCCAAAACTTTTTGAATTCAAATTATTATTATGATCGTGAGAACGTTTTCAACAGACCGGTTATTATTAAACAGCCATACCCAAAACCGGTTTGTATTAAATCGCATTTTTTCGAAGCCAAAAACAGATTCTAAAAGATGTTGAACAATGGATCACCCTAATTTGTATGAAATCATATTTCGTTAAACTGCGAAACGAGGAGTTTAAGTGTCGAAGACTCAGCTTTCAGTCTACTCACTCTACTCAAAGCATTTCTGAACATTTTCTTCAATGACATTCTCCCATATATTCGATCTTCATAGGTTTCCATACAGAAATTACTGCAAAGGAAAACAGAATTCTAGAAGGTAATATGAATCTTTAGAGCTTGGAGCAGAAATGCCAAACTCTCAGTTGTTCACAATGGTAATATCAGTCAATTAATTCACACAAATGTTGGAGTAAAACAAAAATACCCTTATCACCAATGTTTTTAACATCGCGATAAATGCGAAATCTGTTGAATAAAAATATTGGATTGAATTATATGGGTGATATCTCTCCACCCTTTCAAAAATATTTATAAATCAATATTGGACTTGAAATAAATATCAAGAAAACCGAGGCCATAACAATTAACAACATTAACATCAAGGTAACATGTCGATTACGCAGATAGTGAAACATGTAAAAGAAGCTCACAAATATCACGCCAAATCAAGTTTAAAATATTCAGCGCATTTGTTGATTCGGAGATTAGTACCGAACACCACCATGAAGAAATTAGAAGAAAATAGTTGAATTTGTCAGAAACTATATCAAAAATATATAAAAGGAAGAAAGTTAAGTTGGTCAAGACGGGCTATGTAACACCAGAAAAAATATAAAACGATCTCTGTATAATTTTGTTTTTAGGTATTAACATTTATCTGAGAATTATACATTTTAAAATTATTTATTTCGGGGGGATTCTATAGGAACTATAAGAAGTTGTGCAACGAGCCTCGAAAAATTTCGAATTTAGATTACGGAAGTGGAAGTCGTATAGGAGCTATGAGAAATAATGTGTCGATGCAAATTATTTATATTTAGGACTCTTATTAGCATAAAATCCCATGCCGGAAAAACATTTGCATGGGAGCTAGGAAACATAACATTCTTAAGGCATCGACTTTGGCCTAAAATAATGAGACGGGCCAAATTTCTTCAAATCTCTTTGAAATTACTCACAATGTTTAGATTAACTTTCAGCCGGACGGATATTTTTAATTCAGTGTTTTAGAATTAAAAGTTATACTTAAAAGCGACGGTATCAACATATGTTCTTCCCCTTAAAAACATCTGAACAAACGCGTAATATCGCAACCAGATATTGTGTTAGTGTTGGGCTTAGTTATATTAACATGGCGTTAAAAAATGAACTATCTAGTGATAGGAAGTTGTATGATTTATAAACATAATCTTTTATGATAATGCTCCTTTTAACTTTAATGTTTAATTAAACTTAGTATTCTAACAGTTTACTGCAATATTTAAGTCTAAAACAGCTTAAAAGCCAATCAATATTGCTTAAAACTATAACTTACAATATTAGACGGGCAAAACTAAATCGACTCAGAATTTTATATGTTCCACTTTATAGTGGCTTAAATTATTATTCACCACTGATGATTTTGGAATGAGTAAAACAAAACCTAATGTACTCTTGACTCTTCGAATGAGTTCATATCATTACACAACAACTTAATACTTTTAACGATGCGTAATTTAAGATTTTTTTTCTTCACCTTGAACCTGCTATTAATTCATTAATGCAAATGTTTTCTGTCATTTCAACTTTTAAAACCTCTTAATTCTTTAAGGCATAAAAAATATTTGTTATTTTATTTCCTGTTAAAAATATCCTTCAGTTTTATTTAAACATGCAAAACTTTAACAGTTACAAATAATATACGTACATATTTATTTCCAAAAAAAATCCCAAGAGGGAAATAATGTGTATTTTTCAAAAGGCTTTTTGAATAAGATTCATTTTTTTTGAAGAAATTTGATCTTTTGATGAAAAAAGAATTATTATTTCTATTTCGCTTAGATCATTTTTAATTATTTATAATTAAATACAAGATTTCAGAATATATAATTCTGATATTTTTTTATAAATATGTATAAAAGCCCATGGGCACTTTAAAAGGCCATTTTTAAATTTCCAACTCCCTTTAGAATCATACAAATGTGTTAAATGAATTTTTTGTGTGTAAACTGTATTTATGTATGTAGTAGTCATGTTGTTGCTGCTGTGACCCGTAATACTCCCACTAATGTTATTGTAAATGTTTCCCTGCAAGAAAAATCTGATTAAGTTGCCATTTTTTTTGTTGTTAAATTCAATAATAAAAATATCAACAACAAAATGGCTGCGGCAATTGCAACATCATCATTATTAAAAACAAAAAAAAAATCTATAAAATGTGAAATAGAAAGTTTTTGTCGTTATAGTACTAGATAAAGAGCGAGACCGAAAAAAATCTTAACATTTAATTATTGGGAAGAAGTAATCTTTGGGTAAAGACATTTTTATATTATGCAGAAATATATGACATATGATAGAACTTTTTTAAGAATCCCCGTTAATTGAAGAACGATAATAGTGTGGGCCAATTAAAAATCTTACTTTTTTGAACTTCGAAAAAAGAATGCTTTTCAAATCTTTTTTTTTAACAAAGCCAAATATCACTCTAATGGTATTAATTTCGGACTATATAGAGATCGATTCTTAATTTATTGGCATGGTACCTAATTAATCTCTTACGAAAAGTTCAATAATTTTTTCCGTCACTTTCCTTTCTTGCAAAAATTTTATCTTTCCTGTTTGTCTGGAACTTTTCACAACTTGAAACTGGACTGTTTTTAAATCCATCTCAATGTCATTTAAACTGTGTATATTGCGGGTGGCTCAAGTTCATAAAAATTAAGGAAACTATAGGTACGACAACATAGCTAAATATACATGAAGTTCCAGTTTTGGATTTTGTTGTTAAAAAGAGGATAATCTATTGAGAACGCTTTATATTCTGTCAAGCTTACTTGTTAACCCCATATTATTTTTATAATTTTTCCAATTGTTTTAATATTCCAACGTTTCAGCCTGGTTGAAGGACATAGGATCTTTAATACTTATATTTCCAAACTCTTTACTTCTATCAGCCAGATAATTTGTCTTTTCATTAATTTGATGCAAAAAGGCATTATGGCATCTGCTTAATTTAGAAAAGTTAATTTTAATTCTTCGAAACTTGGAGCTTGAGTCACTCGTTAGGGGGTATTTTTAATAATCCAAAGGAATCTTTTAAAGTCCTTTGAATCTAATCTTTTATTGTCTGATGACATTCATTAATGATGTACCAAATTCATGCCCTTTTAGAGGACTAGAAGAGCTAAAATAATATTGAATTACGGGCCCAATGAAAATGTTTGAAAAGTTCGATAACTTTCCTTCATTTGAAGAAAAAGGCAGCCATTACTTTTTAAAGAAAGTAAGGAGAGTCCTGGACAGTTCGACGAAGGAAAATTACAAGATATTTTCATAATTTTTAAAGCATTAGAATCCCTGTAGTGTACAAAATCTCTAAGTTATTCTGGTGCACTTCTCTGTTTTTATTAGGTTAAATGGGATTTATTTTTTGTAAAACATAAGGCCGCTCATCTATTGTAATCAACGCCGTATATGCATGATGTCAAGGTAATGTTCAGTATTTCATGGGATTAGTAGAATATCCCATATTGTGAGCTCTTAAAATCGGGTCAGATAATCGTAGAATTTTATAACCGATAACAGTTGAATCGTTTGATGAAAGAAGAAAATAATTTTTAATTCTGGTAGTACCGATAAAAAATTTTAGATATTTTTGCTTACCTCTCTTATAGCTCAGATCCTACAATTTTTTTCTATCGTAGAAGGGCGCTTTTATTGAAACACGTTAACAAAAATAATTGACTCATTTGGAAAGATATTTTTAATTATGTATCAAAGAAAAATACATGATTAATTTGCATACAAAATAATTATTTGTGATTAAACATTGTTCCTGCAAGTTTTTTAAAAGGAACTGAATTAAAAAATAATGTTTGTGATAGTAATATTCTCACAGCCAATTGGCTTCATTAAGCTAAGTCTAGCAAAATTAGTGCAGAAAAATGTTGTAGACCAATGTTCGCCAGATTGTGCCCAGAGTCCGAAGTTAGTAAATTCATACGAACGTCAATAAAACACTTTGCTTATGACGCTTAGTTAGCAGCCAGACCATTAGCAGTATGTTAAATTTGCCATTACCGATTATAGTATTCTAACTAGATTTATTGTATATTTTCTCTTTCAAAAACTTTTAATTATAATCAACTCACTTGTTTTAAGAAATTGTTTTTGGCAACATAACAATCAAATTGCAAATGTAACAAATAGTTTTTACGCTGATGGAAAATGCAATATAAACTTTTCGTTCCACCTGCAGATTACAGTTTCAAGCTCCGCCTTCTGAGTATATGATGTTTATATACGTGTAAAAATTTCATCTTGTTGGTTTTTAAAAAGATTTTCAGAGATGAAAACAAAATAATAAAATTTTATCACAATCTACTAAAAATCATATTGATTTCAAATTCAAAATCTGTCAAAATTTCAGCATCGATCAGATGAAAATAAATACAATTAAATTTAGTTTCACATTCAGATGGTTTCCATCCATCAAAAAACGAAAAGGAAAAAACAAGTAAGAAAGCTATTTTCGGCTATGTCGAATCTTTACTACCCTCCAATACAAATGCGTGTGAAGTAAATATGTTATATTTCTTACATACACCCTCACACATACAATCACAAATATATTTTTGTTATATTTTTGGCTATAACTTTTTTTCTATTGAAACGATTTCGATAATTTTATGGAATGGTTATCTGTATATATATTAATTAATCTGTGTTTGTTTGGGACTTATAGATGGCTAAAATTCTAGACCGATTTTGGGTAATTTTTTACAGAATGTCCCTACATCTGAAAGTAACACAGGCTATACAAACTTTCGATAGGACCGGGGGTGGTAAGATACTCTATAAGCAAATATTGATTGTCGAATATCTAAAAAATATATAAGCAGTGAGGTTTCAATCAGTTCTTCAAGACCATTAGGGGTGTGTCCACCCACTTTATAAGGGCGGCAAAGCGCATCGGGTCTTAGCTAGTGAACTATAACTTAATAATATGGAAAATTTTATTCTAATTTGTCAATTTGTAATTAACAATTTTCCGAAAGTTCTTCGCTTGAATTAAGAAGTTGCCTCAGATGATACGGGTCTATATCTTTTAATATACTGAACTGATTTTGCTGGCCAAATTTCATCAATTATTGTCGATGTGAGCGTGCCGACAACAGACAGATGGACAAAACTAAGTCAATTCAGATTTTGATTTGATGCAAAATATATAAACATTATGACATCTGAGATAATTCTATCTTAGCGTTACATATGGAATGACAAAGTTAATATAACCTCTTAACCACTTGTGATGGTGGAGGTTATACAAAAATATTCCTGCTTGTTGAATAGCAAATTTAGGAGAAAAACAGAAATAGCAACTGCGGTTTATTGTTAATTACAGTGTATATGTGTGTCTGTACACATTTGTGTATGTATATGTGTGTGAATGGATGCAAGTTGTTGTTAAAGACAATGAAAATTGATTGACATTCGCAGTCAATGTTATTCAAACTTTAGACAAACAACAACGAAATTTAGTGAATTTTCATTGTAATTGCACGTTTAAAAAACTAGTTTAGTAAACACATTGAAAGATACACCTACACACGAATGTCCCAGCGGGAAATACAAGGTTAAAGCGATATCTAAAATGCCTATTAAACAATTCTTGGAAACATGACATTTGCAATACAAACAACTTTCACTGGAGACTACTTTTTTCACTTCCTTTCATAAAGAGTGAAAAATTACAAACATTTAACTTTGAAAGAATTTTGTGTATATTTTAAAAGGCCTTAATTGTTGAAGTACCAACATAATTTCCCACTGGGACTGGGAATGTAGTTGTTTAAGCTCATATTTACACATGCAGTCAATAATCAAGGATAATTTGATTGAATATGTATGATTGAGTGTAGAATTTATTGTTGTTGTTGTTATTGGCAATATTCACTGCCAAATAATGAAAGATTGGATGGATGGATAATGATCCACGGTTGTTAGAAGTTTTATTGTTTTATACGATGACTGTAAACTAAAATGTTATTACAATAAATCGATATTGATGACATGTACACGTAGTGTGGAAAACTTTATTAAGAATATGGAATTTTTGATATAATTTTATGACAGAGACAATTTAAAATGCAGTTGAGAAATATATTATTTAGGTTAATAAAGTAATTGAACTCATCTGGGGGCAGCCCATCTAGATTGCATACAATTTTAATATTCAGTGGAAAAAATATAATTAATTCCGGGATGTTTTGTATCTAAAAGTTTGCTTTGTTTTAAAGTTAAAGTTTTTTTTTTAATTTTAGATGAAATATCTGTTAAAGCCAAAATTTTGGTAAAAAGTGGATCAAATTCAAGGTAATCCGAACTTTGCTTTATAATATTTTTACTCGAAGAAAAAAAATTTGTTTAAACTTATTTTTGATGACATTGAGTTTAGAAACTTTTAAGTCAAAATAAAATCATAAAAATACAATTTTTTTTATTTGGAAATTATTTAATTTTGCTTTGCAGGCTTTGAGATTTAAAAAATTATGATAATAAAAACTCAAATTCAGAAACATTGAAATATCACGTATACACATGAACAAAAGTCACCGCCATCCATCATTAATATTGTTAAAAATTTCCCATGCTCAGTAGACAATTGAAATATAAAAATGGCAAACTTAATTTCCAGTAAAATAAATCCATTTTATTATTCTTATTAAAAATCGAATTAAAAATATTGAAATCTAAGCACACTACACCAATTAAGATAAATGTGTTAGTAAGAAAGAATTTTTAAAATTATCTTTAATATTTTAATGCAGTGACAGTGACTTTTATTCACAAGAAATATGAAGTTTTAGGTACGAATTTCCTCCAAAACTTTATATTTAGTTTAGCTTTGCTAACGTCATTTATACCCACAAGTTTTAAATCCGGACTGCAATCAGGCCAGTCTAACAGAGGTATGTCGAGTTCACTAAACCATGATTTCGATTGCATTGAAACATAAACCGCAGCACTATCTTGCTGGAATATGCAATCTTCTTTCACTTTTTTATTAAATAGAGCAGAATATCTCCCAGCAATTCATTATAAATTGTTGGAACCAAAACAAATTTTTGATTTGCCAACTGCAGAAAATGTTGCCCAAATCATAACACGTTTCGATATCCGAGCATTGTTTGATCTCAAATCGTGCCAATTATATGAGTACGAGTCAGCACCGTCTAAAGCATTTGTTTTCATCGGAGGAAAATTACTATCACATATTTATCACAAATACTTTTTAGGCCATAATAAGAGTACACAGTTTTTCTCTATAATTTCTAAGCACTACTTAACCTTCTGTCAATTGTTCTATATTGTACATGTGAATATTTGTTAAACCACCTTATCAAGTTCATAATACCATCTCCTATCATTGATGTGTTTTTCATTGATCTCATATCTCACTGAGCCATTCTCAAGATATCAACAAAATTATGAAGCATACACCAAATAAATTGATGTCCATAAAATGAATGTGTCTTATACCAAACGTCTACCAAAAGAACATATATTTTTTACAAACATCCAAACTTGCATTTACCATAATGGACTGCTGTCAACTTTAATTATTCATTTTCTTTGCTTAAATTATGACTTCTTCCATTTTATGTTTTCATCAACGTTCCGCAACGTTTTGGGAAGTCAAGGGAAAATTTAGTTTGCTCTTAATTTAAGTAGAATTTTTTTCACTGGTTGATTTTGCATTTTTGTTAATGTTGTACTTCCCTTAGAAACTTAGCTTGTTTTGAAACTGACATAGTCTTGAAAAAAGTTTAATTTGGTTTCTTTTTTGGTCAGATAGAACTTTTTTTTAAATTTTTCAATTAAATAAGATATAATTCTGAGTAAAGTTGATATATTATCATTCCCGTTTTTTTAAAGTACCGTTAAATTACCTCTCAATAAAAAGTTTCAACTTTACTTTGGTTGAGAACAACAAAGATAAAACAAAATTTATTAGATTAATTTTCCATTTTTTGCGTTTTAAACTAAACAAGATTTTCTTAGATTTTTTTAGAAACTTAATCTATATGAAAATCATATTTTTGCGCTCTGCCGCCCTTATAAAGTGGGTGGCACCCCTTCCCATGGTCCTATCCATCCTATATTTTGGTAAGTAAAAAAGATTCTTGGAAAAGTAATTAGAACCGATTTGAATACTCCCGCTTTTACAGTCCTTTAGACTTTCGGTAAAAACTAAATGCTTTGTATGGGAGTATTTTGATCAGTAAAACAAATTCTTGAAAAAGTATTTGGGGTCGAATTTAAGAACTATTGATATTATAGTTCTTTAGATATTCGATAATCAAAATTTTCTCTTGTGGGGCATCTCCCCATGATCCTATCCTGCCTTCATTTTGCTCAGTAAAACAGTTACTTGAAAATTTATTGGGACCAAATTTGAAAATTCTAGGTGTATTGGTTTTTAGATATTCGATTATCTTCATTTTTTTGTATGGAGGCTACCTCTTCTCCTAGTCTTATCCGTGCTTCATTTTGTCAAGTAAAACAGTTCCTTGATAAAGTGGTTGGGACCAAATTCAAAGATTCTCGCTGTTATATCTTAGATATTTGACGATGAATATTTGTCTTGTATGGGGGCTACCTCTTCCCCTCATTTTTTACGTCTCACATTTTGCCTCATAAAAAAAGTTCCAATTTGTTTCTTGTAAAATAATTCATTGAAAAAATTATTTGAACCAAATTTGAAAATTCTTGCTTTTACAGTTCTAGACATTCGATAATAAATTTATGTTTTGTATGGGGTTACCTCTCTCCCTGCTCCTATCGAATGTTTTTATAGCCTATGTTACCTTCAAGCACATGGAATTATTCTGATAATTCAGTCCCAAACAAACAAATAAACAACAAACATTCATTTTATATATATTGGTATCCATATTTCATAAATATCGAGATCTAATAATACATCAGTGCCTGAAATTATTTATCTTATAAAATGCGAATCTAAAGCAAATGATTTACGTCATTTTATATCTAAGAACTCTCTATTGCTTCACTATAAAAATCTTTTGTGATAATAAAATAGAAAATAAAAACAAATAAAAACTTTTTAATTTATTTCATTGCAGTTGAACCAAAAAAGAACAACAACAATAAACTTCCAATAAAGACTAAATATGTTGCTGCTGTCCTTTACGCCCCACAGCACCAGAGTAAACAAGTAAATCTTGAACCCAACAACAAAAAACATTTTAATATAATTTTCTAGGAATTAAATAACAACAAACATCTGAAGTAGAAACTCATTTACATAAAGAACTGATTTAAAAAATTTCAATAATAAAAATAAAATACAACAACAACAAAACACATTTTTTTAAACTGGAAAAATGCATCAGGTACTAAGTTATGAAACAGCTGTACGTGCCAATAATGTGTCAGAATATCGAGAGTATGTTAGTAAACGGACCTGCATAAGTTTAGTGGTAACAATTGCATTTTTTACACTAATATCGGGTGAGTATTGGAGAGTGTTTGATTTTTTTATGAGTTAGTTTATGCCTAAGTGAAATATCGGTTATGCGATTTGCATAAAATACTATATAGTTTGGAATTCTTTTAAAGAATTTATAATGAATGATTTTTTGGAAATATAAATTTGGATCAAATGAATATTTATGGGTGAAATTTCACATGGACATTTTTTGGGTGTTTAAATTGGTTTGGAAGAGCACAAGTTGTTAGTGGGTTCATGGGACGTTACCTCGAATATTAAAATCAACAAAAAAATCTAAAAATAATTCATGTGGTCAAATATGGATATCAGGGAGAGTGCCACCGAATTAGCTTTAAATTCAAGAATTAAACAAAACTATAGTTTGGGAACAACATGGTGCAGTACTATTATGTCAGGCATTACAGGTTCGAATCGAACCACAGGAAAAAATTTTTATTTAATACTTTGAGTATAAAAAATGACTTGATTCACCTGCGCTCAAAAGAAATAACATTGAAGAAGCCCTCCCTCACCTCCTGGGGAAACAATGTGAATCAAAGATTAGCAAAGTTCCTTACCACTATATAAAACATAGAAGGAGTAGTTGTAGGTAACGACAGATAGAAAATTTCTTCTACCTATAACTTAGCTAAGTATTAAACCAGCTCGAAAAAGTCTTCCCTCACCTCCTGGGGAAATCAAAGATTACAAAGTTCCTTCCCACTATAACTTAGCTACAACAGACTTAGTGTTAATCCATCAATTGACTTCGAAATGTCAATATCAAGACAATCTGCCTTTTTAACGGTTCCACATAGGTGCTTAAGTTTGATACAAGTATTTTTTAATTTCTTACAATCCGAAATGAGTTAAAGTATCCGAGGTTTCAATACTAATATATAATATATAATATAATATATAATATATAATATATAATATATAATATATAATATATAATATATAATATATAATATATAATATATAATATATAATATATAATATATAATATATAATATATAATATATAATATATAATATATAATATATAATATATAATATATAATATATAATATATATATATAATATATAATATATAATAAAATAATTAAAATTTTATTAAATCCCCCGACTTTGTACGAATACGAAGAATCTCATAAAAAAGTAGGGGATGGTCAGTTAGTGCCGCCACCAACTGTTAGCAAAAATATAAATTAAAAGAAAAATTAGCAAAGTTCCCCACCACTACATCACACTTTGAGGGCGTCGTATACGAAGCTGCATTATTAGATTTATCACTTAATTAAATATTTCTAAATATATTTTTTTTTAAATTGCGTACTGAGGTAAAAAATTATGGGGGTTCACACCTTTTCCCATGGACACATTAAATACTTGTGTTATCACAAATCAATTAGAAAATATCTGAAGAATGTCTCTGCAGTCGAATCAAAATTTTATTAAAAAAATATTTGGGACCACTATAATAGAATTTTCAGAGTCGTATTGTTCAAACATATAAATACCGAATCTCTATATGTATCTTCATTTAACTAATATTCATATAAAATATGTTTCTTTCTTCTTCTCTCTACAGGTTATCTCTTGGGTAATTTTGTATCCGAACGTAAAAATCACATACGCATGTTGTTATCAAAGAAACCCATTAGTTCTCCGCCAGATGATAAATTATCACAAACAATCGATATATCAAGTACTGATTACATGAATTTACAAGAATTACATGCCTATCAAAAGACCAAATCTAAACTATTAGCATCGGCTCAATCTTTAACAAAGATACTGCAGCGCGATGAAAGTTATCGCTCAACGTCATTGAATACGGAAATTTTTAATAAGTACATATCATGTACCCAAGATGTACCACCAAATACGAACATCGAAACCAGCCAATTTATTGAACAATTAGTCGATAATACATCGGCCAGACAAAGGGACTGTATGAGAATTATACAAGCTATAATTGAGGATAATTTAACAACAACTTAAAATTATAATTGGAACAAGAAGAAGATAACAACATGAGTCAAAAGGAATTATTTTTTTTCTAATTGCTGCAAATAATTGTTAATGGAATTCAGGGTCTTAAGTATTTTAGTGTTATTAAGACTATGAAAATCTCTAATAATTTTATTTTTATATATTTGGAGCAAATCATGAACATTTCTTAAATCCCTCTAATTCTGTATCTCAATAATTAGAATTAAATATAAATTATGGCTTATTTCGATGTTATTTATGTTAAGTTTTTCAAGACTGCTTATGACACATGGACCCTTAAATGTTTGAAATTTTTATTTTTCATTTTCATTTAATAAATCTTTTTACTATTTAGTCTAAAGTTCTTTATTCTTTAAAGCTTTTAGGTATTAAAGGAGGCGTAAGGTGTTAAATAGCTTGTTTTATGCTCTTTATTATAGAACTAAGGGGATATTGGAAACATAAAATATATACTTAAACTTTTTATCCAATCGATTTTGGAATCTTTATTAAGATAAAACATTCCACCGATTTATATAGAAAATTTAATAAAATGTTTAAAATATTTTGGAACTTGAATTTTCTGATTTAAAGTAATATTTTCCAGTTTTTACGATTATAATTGTAATCTATTTTAATTTTGGTTTTGGATTTAATCCTTATTTATATGTACATTCACCTTTATCGAAGCCATTTTTATTCTTTAATCGAGCGCCCTTCTGATTAACTGATTAAATATTCCTTTTTATACAAATCTTATTTCTGATTTTAGTACTATATAATTGTCTATAGCGTCCATGGTTTTGTATATGGATGAATATTTTCTACTCGGCTATACGATCGTTCTATGGCAATTGAAATTATATTTTTAAATTGAATCTGTCATTTTGAAACAATCTTATCTGTAACGGATTATTCTTACTGGATAACCATTACAGCTTAAGACTTTTTATATAGCTTTAAACTTTCACACAACAATTGGATCTCATATCGTCGATAGCTATATTAACCAACGTTTTTAAACCGGTAAAAAGCCACCTGATTGAACTAGCTTAGGTTTTGTTTGTGTAGGCAATTTATAGACTTACAAATTATCATTTTGGTTTCAGATGATTTTTCAAAATCTTTCAATTGGATCTAGAGCAAACTCTTTCGCTAAAAGTCTCGACAGTGCAAATCCGTGAACTGTCAACATGTTGATAAATATCTGAAAATCTAAAAGCCTCATACGACGTATTTTAACCACTACTACGACAATAGTATCTCCGTTCAGGAACAACCCGAGTCACATTCGGCCAAACATTGTCAACCCAGTGACAGATCATAACGATGGTTTGTGTTTGAGAAGTTAAAGTAAAGTGATTACAAAACAGGTATGGTAAAAGATATAAGATCGAACAGTGACTTTGCTTTGTCATTCTCCAAGAGTAAAACATCGTTATTAATATAATTGGTTTGGTGATCCTTTTTGATATACGAATAGGTCGTTCAACAAACTTCGTCAGTAAATTTTCTATGTACTAATGGAGAAATATTGGGTTTTTAAGATATGACGATCCTGTAGGAAAAGCACGATATATATTCCACATAAAAAGGTAAAACCAAGAATCTTTTAAGATGATTTTATTTTCTTTTTTGTTATCGACACGCTCATGTGAAACATAATTGTTTGCGATTAATGAAATTTATACCCAGTTTCTATATGTCGAACGAAAGCTTTCGTTCGCTTTCTAAGCGAAAGAAAACACATTTAGATTTTCTTTAACTGTCAGCTATGCGAAAAATGAGACGAACGAAAACGTAAGAGTTTTAATACAAAATTGGGTTTCTGTATCTCGAACAGATGGAACAGAAATGTCAAAATCAGTAACTTGCTATTAAGCTTTCGCCTGACTGACTTTCTGAATGAAAAACTATAAAAATTCATACCCCTTTTTTCGAGTTCTGCTAATCCGCCCTTTATAAAATTTTCCGTTATTGAAATAATAAATTATTTTTTGTTATTTTCCAATAATTTTATAAAATAATTTTTTCCTCAATTTTTTATGCATATTATTTGTTTAAACATTGTTGTATTTTTTGTTTAAACAAATTAGTAACATTTTTACAATATTTCATAAAATATTACAAAAACATGTAAATTTCAAAATTTGGTATTACTTAAATTACCTAAAAAGCAATAAATAACGTAAGTCTATGTGACTGAAAGCTTTGCATATAGAGAAACTCAATTTCACACGAATTCGAGTGACTAAAATTTGTTCGCTTGAGTTTTCGTTCGACATACAAAAACAGGCCAGGAATTTTTACATCTGTCAAGAATATTTAATTCAGTAAAAAGATATTATAGTCGGATATCGAAATAACCTTCAAAACTTGAATAAAAATTGTCTTGTTCATAAAATTATGATATATAGAAATTAATTTATTAACTGAACTTTCATAGAAGATAAGAAATTTGTTCAATATTTTTAGAACAATTTAAAAAAAATTTTATATATTTAAGAGAAGACATCTTTCTAGAATTGTAATTCAAATTTAAAAAAGACTTCTTATTGATTTTTTTTGTGTATTATCTAAAACCAGTTTCAATTCCAAATTTTTGCCCGTCCCTTAAAGTGTTAACATAAATAGTTTAAATGTCAAACATTTAATAAGCATAAAGTAAAAATGGTCTAAAACTTTGACACATTAAAAAGCGATAAAAATATTTGTTTTTTATTGTCAATAACAATGAATTGATTTTAATAAAAAATGCAAATAAGCTAAAACTTAACAAATGAAATATTGCCCCAATTTATAATTTTAACGCCAAAAACAAAAACAAAAAAATCCCCGAAAGAAATCTTTAAAGTTCACACAAAAACATCACACATTTTTGTATATTTAAGATAACATAAGATGTTATTTTTGAAAAAAAGACAGATGACGTATAATATTTAATTATACCCTACACCACCATAGGTGGTTTGTGCTGGATCACTTCTGAGTCGATTTAACGACGTCTATACGTCCGTCCTTTTGACCGACTGACTGGCTGTCCAAATGCAGGCCGCACTTTTAAAGTTATATTAGTTAATGAAATTTGGCATGAATCGTTATTTTGGCTCAACAACGATGCCTTTTGAAATTGATAATGAGGGTTCATTACTTCACCTAGCGCCCACACAAATGTTCCTCCCGGAATGGGGATTTAAGGTCACAAAAGTCCTTATTATAAAGCGATTTAAATAAAATTTGCCACAATTTAGTTCTATAATATTCCAAAACGATGTGTCAAATTATACAACCCCTCTTCCAAATATCACTCTGAAGAGCTTAAATCTCACATACAGCTGCGATCAAAATAATAACACCACTTTAATGTCACATCTTTCTTGCTGATTTGTGTTTTCGTTTCATGAATATTTTTATACACAATTTCAAGGTCCCGTTATTCAAAGTATATTCTCTGAAAAATTAATTCCAATAAATTTGGTCTCAACTCCGTACTTCAAAAAGCGTAAATTCGTTAAAAAGAAGGATTTTGATGAACAAACTTATGCCGAAATAAGAAATATTATTGGACAATTAAATAAAATGATTTCAAATATCATAACCTACAAATTAAAAGTAGGGTATCGTGGACGAAAAACTGTGGCGACCTCTTTAAAGGGTCATAGTATATTATGTCAAATAAAGAAGGTGAAATTTATCTCAGCTGCGGCGATTAAAAAAGAATTAAATCCGTCAATGAATACCGAATCTGTACCTGGCAGCTTAAGGAATATAGTTTAAAAGCCCTTAGACCATGAAATATAATCTTCCTCCGTGTGTATTAAATAGATTAAAGTTTGCTCAAACTTATTTAGTTTGACATATTAAAAAAAGGGCATTATAATCTGTGGACCGATGAGTTAAAAAATTTTAATCAGAAATTTAAAACAAAAACTTCTAAACACCACTAATTTTCGTTATATGGCATTGAATTAATTTTCCAGATTAAAAATGTTATGAATGTGTGAGAATTTGTGAAATTATTAGACCAAGTAATGCTTCTATATACATTTGGGCCACGCAACAAGACAACGACCCGTAACATGCCAGAAAGTTAGCTAAAAGAGGTTTCTGAATAATGGAGTCACTGAAATGAAATAGCCTATCCGATCGATAATTTGTTTATATACGTATAAAAGAAGGGTTTGGTAATTATAACGACCAATAATAGCGATATTTAGAGCAGGCATGGAACTCTTTTATCCTGGGAAACTGGAAAAATGTAGTAAATTCAATGGAAAGGGAATGATCGGCGGTTGTTACTAACAATAAATTGTAAACTGAATAATTAAACAATAATTATTTTATTTTCTTTTTTCTGTCATAGTTGAAACCGGATGGTGCTATTATTTTGATACCAAGTTTTGTCAATACTTTTAGAAAAAATTATAATGATAATGAATAGAAATGCTTTTGTTTCTTATTCTTATTTAATTTCATTAAACCATAATAATAAGAATATTTTTTATTAAAGAGGGTTGTATGGCTTATTAAAGAAAATGTTTGTATATGGTGCTATTATTTTGACCGCAGTTGTATATGTTGGTATAATAAAAAATATTGATTAAATCAAGACAAATATAAGCAAAAATCTATATGCGAAATTTTACGAACGTCAGTTCATAATCTCTTCTAGTTAGCTCCCATACAACGCCCACAGAAAAAATACTTTTAGAACGCACTTAACCCCCCAAAATGGTACCATTCTAATATCCTCTACTCTTAAGCATAAACTGAAAAATACTTTTAAACGGGGATGGTGATTTAATTTTTGGTAGTTACCATTTATTACCGATATGTGGTGTAGGGTGTTAAATAGTCGGACTTGGCCGACTATAACTTCTGACTTGTTTAATTTTTTTTTTTATAATTTATATGATTATTTTTTTTAGTTTTCTAATAGTCTATTAAGTATAATTTTATTGGTGTGCTCAAATATGTTTTTTATTCCGTTTTTTTATATTTTATGTTATTTATAAGAAAAAAATAATAATAAATAAATAAAAGAAATAAAGTTTATGAAAATAAAATACTTAAGTATGAATGTTGATATGAACACTAAATATTTAATGAAAAAAAGTATTTTTTTTAAGAAACAGAGATAAATGAATTTAAATAATAGAGAAAAAAATACTAAACATTCCATTTAGTACATTTATCGTACTAATAAACAAATAAAAATTATATATACACTCAAAGAAAAGAATTTTTTAACTCTAAATAATAAACAAACATACATACATGCATAACATACATTGAGTGGCATTTAGGATGTCGAAAAAAGTTTAAGGATTTTTTTTATTCATCGAGATAAATAAAATAAATTTTATTTAGAAAACTTTTCTGAAAATTTTCTTATTCTTTTTATTGCTTTCGTCAAATAAAGACAAACTTAATTCAAATTAGAGTTTTAAAAAAAAGGACTGAGATTGAAAAATTTTTAACACGCCTTTACACAAATTTTTATATTGTTAATCTGATTGAAATGAGTGACCAGAAAAAAGTGCGTACTAAAATTATTTAATATTTTAAATAAAAACTTAACTTGGTCATACAAAAAGTTGGGCAATTCATCCAGGACTGCCGTAAAACTGTTTCCAATGTTATTAAACAATAACGGGAAAACTTGTCCTTTGAAAGAAAACCTTATTCAGTTAGAAAGAATTTTCCACATGATGTTTTTAAAGCCAAATAATTAAAAGCATTTTCAAAAGTGCTCCCAACACATCCGGCAGGAAAAGTAGCCCTCTTAATTAAGTGCTCGGATTATTTGGTATGAAAAGTTAAAGCCAAAACAAATAAGGCTCAAAAAATTCCTAAGAGGAACGCTACTAAAAATTAAGAACCCAAAAACAGATCACCGGACTTGAAACTTGAAGTTTAAGTTGCTTATTCTCTACTCCTTCGAGAAATATTTAACATCTTAAGGCATTCAAAATTAACCAAGTTATATGGAGTTGCGGCAAAAGCAGCCGATCGTATGTTAAAACGGGCTTTATAAAAATCGAAATTTACATCAAGGAATGCATACAAAAAATGGCTGCTTCCATTCATAAGACTTCATAATATGTTTACTTATCTTTGGCCTCCTTGGCATCCTATGACTATAGTAAAAAAGCCCTTGAGTGGTACAAAAACAATAATGTTTTATTTGTACCAACAGAGGAAATCCTTCCAACAGCCCAGTGCTAAAGGCAGTACTGAGATATTGGACTCTTCTTGAAGGAGAATTAAAGTACACGAAAAAGGTGTCCAAAAGTGTGGTAGATTTTAAACGGAGAAGGACAACCTGTTCAAGCAAAGTGACAGAAAGCAATTTAAAAACGTTAATGGGTAATAGGGTTTCCGTAAAAGGTTGAAAATTTGAGCGTTTTGATTAAAAAAAAATTTTGGAAAATGGACTTTAGTCAAATACCTAAAAAAGTTGAGTGGTTTAGTTTTTAATTATGTTAAGAATTTTTCGATCTCACTCCTTAACGATTTCAGTGATTCTTTCAAATATGAAATTTCTTTTTTGACATCCATAATCATCAATTGAATTAAAACACCTGTCATTAAAATCAAAAATAAAGTATAAAAAATATATATCACTAGAAAAATATATATATAATTTTCTGTTAGTGTATTGAATTTATATAAGTATAAGTAACTCAAATACATACATATTTACACAAACAATAAATATACATACATCAACACAAAGTGTAGTTGAATCAAAATTTCTGAAAAACAAATTGAATTAAAATTTTAAATCTTTATTAACCCTCTGCGACTGGCGTGGTGTCCAGCAGACACTAATGTTTTTCAAACATTTAGATAAATATGATTTATTGTTCTGAAATATCATAATAAGTAAAAAGTTAAGCATCTTAACTAGAAATATTTGCCAAAAAACGGAATTTGGAAGTGGAATGATCACGTCAGTTACAGAGGGTTTTTGGTTTATATCTTCGAACATAGAACGCTCAGGAAGGTAGCTCTGCACTGGGATTATAACCTCTTACGAAATGTTTGTTATAAAGACCTTAACTCGAAAATAAAAATTATAACTCCTAATTAACCCAAATTAAAACAATAAATTTAAAACTTTAAATCTACCGATGGAATTAACTCAGAATACAGAACCTCATCAGGATCAGAATTTTAGACTCTTAAAATAAAAAAATCTGCTAAATTTTTAATAAATTTCAATATTCAGATATATGTAAAAGCTAATAACATCGCTTTAGGCAACATATAGCATAACAATCACAACTAATGTATCGTGAAGTGTAATTTTTATTCCATATAATAATGAGAAATTTTATACATAAAAATACACTAAAAGTTATCGATTATTGATAAAAGTTTACGGTCAACAATTTCTTACTCAAAAAACTGTTTAACGATGGTTTACGCGATAAGTCAAAAAAGGCGCAAAAAGAACTTTAATTATTACTAGGAGTCATATAAGAAACAATTTCTCTACACATAAAAGTAAGACAATTTTATTCCATATAAATTAAAGACAGGAAGGATATGAGGCGATTTTGCATGAAAAAAGTGATGGTAATTATATTTCGAAAACCCCAAACGCAAAAGATCATATTGGCAGGATAATGCTCTGTATTTGGTGGTATCACGGCTGTGTTTTGTGTTAAAATTTAATCAGATCAGATAATCATAATCAATCAAATTAAATACGAGACAATAATCAGTCATCAGACTTTAGACGTATCCTTCATAACTGGTAAAAAAAATACTACTTGGGAAAAGCATTTTCATGATTCAAGATTTGGCTGTAGCCCAGATCTCAGAATTGGGACGCAGAAGCATTCACGTTACTTTTGCATCTCTTTGAAAATTAAAAAAAAAAACTGGCTTTGTTTTGCTTACAAAAGTCATAAGATCGAATAGGATATATGTAAGACATTTTAAGAATAGCTTGGCATCCATGTCATCTTCTCTACTTGGGAAGATAAAACTAATAACTTTTTCTAGATATGAAATCTTCAAGGTCTTGCTTTTTTGAACTCAATAATTCCAGACTGTTTTTGTACTTTATCATACACACGCAGAGAAATGTCATTTCGTAATATGTTCATCGCAAACACTTATATATTCGCAGCAAACATTTATTGTTATCACCAACATATTCCAAAGGTCTACATAAATAAAATGAGAAGTAAAAAATATTTTTATTCAATAACAAAATAATGCTAACAAATAAATATTTTATTGAGCTATCAATATTTTTATTAAAATAACAATATTTTTAGCGGTGATAACAATAATTTTAGTGGCGACAACAATATTTATAGTGACCATAACAACAACTATTGTTATCAATGCAAATAAACAAAATTTTATTGACATGAAAACAAATTTTGTGGCGATAACAATAACTATTTTTAATCACAATGCGAATAAACAAAACATTTATAACAATATGTTTTATTGCAATAACAATAATATTTGTGGTGATAACAATAACTAACAAGTGTTTTAGTTACGGTAACAATATCTAATAACAATAGTTTGTTGTTTTTCGTTTATAATTATCGCAAACATATTTTTTTTCTGCATGCACCGGTAAAAATTGTGCTTCAGTACTTAATACTGGCATTTCCAAATTTCGAATATGATCAGTACTTCGAAAGACTATAAAACGAATGTCTATGATACACGAAAAAACAATTCCAAAAAAATAATTAAGTCTGTTTATTTCCCATTTGTAGCAAATACTATAGCTACATATTTGGGCCAATTCCAGTAAAATAAATATAATCCAATTGGAAATTAGAGACTTTTTGTAATAATTTTGGGTTCACCCACCACTCGGCATATAAAGATTTTAAATGTTTTTTTGTACAATTCCAGATTGCAATTGCTTAAGTTCTATATGTTTCAAAATTTCCGAAAAAATAATTTAAAAGAAAAATATTTTCTAATTGAAAGTGACAAATTGATTATAACGAATTTATGTTCACTAATTTTGATTCCTTTTCACTATACACTGAACTGAAATTCGAGTTTGATATATTTTTTGCAAAATTGTAATTCTGCAGTTTAGTGTCATAAACACTATACACACAAATGCATATACATATATACACATATATACATACATATATTTAAATACATACAAATGTATGAATACATATTCGTATTTATAGATAAAATATTTATATAAATGTTTTAGATTGTAAATTTTTTTAATTTTAATTTTTAAAATATGTAACAACTCCATTTTTTTTTGTTTAAACATTTTATAATTGTATTTGTATGTAAGTATATTAAATATTTATTATTATATTTTTATGTATATTATTTTTAATAAAAACAAAAGAAAAAAATACATTTATTTTGTAAAATTTATATAGATTTTTTATTAGTGCAAAAGTAAAACAAAATAGAGATAAAGAAAAAAATAATAAGAGAAAAAAAATTAATAATAAAAATAATAATAAAAGAATGATGCATCAGATATTGTTTAAAATAAAGTGTTTATAAATATATAGATGTGATAATAAAAAAATTGGTGTTTTTAATTTTAATCTTTAAAGTCTCTAAATAAAGAAAAAGAAAGGACATTTACAACTCTGGTGTTTTCTTTCCGGACTTAAGGGTTTATTGAAGTGTATGAGGACTGTTAATTAAAAATTTATTTCCGATTATCAGCTACCGACCTGATTTTACTTGGTATATTTAATCCAAGACATGATGTTGTACTGCTGTTAATAATTTCGAAATATCAAAATTTATATCAACTGATACATCACTTCAATCGATATATATTTCTAACCTACACCACCATAGCGGTGGAGGTATTATGTGCTTTTTTTCTGCCTGTTTGTAACGGGAAGATAAAAAAATCTTTAATCACTTGTTAATATACCGTTCGATTCAGAATCCTGAGTCGTTTTAAGCATATCCGTCCGTCCGTCCGGCTGGCAATCCACGTAAAGCTTCTTCGCAAAGAACAGGTTACAGTTTTGAAGACATCTAAATGAAATTTAACATATTCTACTATTTTGGCCCAAGGATGATGCCTTTAGAAACTGGTTATGATAGGTCCATTATTTCTTATAGCCCCCCTACGAATGTCCCTGCGGAATGGGGTTTTTAGTCTTAAATATTAATAAATATAAAACGATTTTAACGAAATTTTGCAAAAGTAAGTCTTATTATATTCTAGTCTTATTATATTATACAAGGATCGTTCCATTATTTCCCATCGGTCCCATACAATCATCTTTCAAAATATCATCTTGAATCTCTTGAATCGCATAGGCGGGTATTGTAAAAATATTTAGTCAAGTTAATTTAAATATAAGCTGATCGAAATTATACGAGGGTCGGTCCACAATTTTATTAACTTTCATATAACCTTCCAGAAAAAATTCCCTTAAAACGCATAAATTTCACATAAATGTCAGTATCACAATATATTGCATACATAAGCATAAATAAGATAAATATATTATACGAGGACCGTTTACGTATTTATCTTAACCAACAATGTGGTGTATGATATTACATAGTCGGCTTTACATTTTTACTTATTTCTAGTTCTGGAAAAGTTTTTAAATCGTAAAATATTTTAAAATATTTAAAAATAAGGACATCACCAAAACTCCCAATGTACAACTCATACAATACTCATTGGGTTTATCCACATTTTTCTAAAAATCTCATTAGCTTGGCTTTTATAAATCTTCAACTCATCGTTATATGAGATGAACACTTGCAGTATTTTAAACCCTGAATTATACCAAAATCTAATAACATATTATAATATACAGTGGGGCAGCAATGATATTCTTTAATCTGTAACTTTTGATCGGCTATATGGATTTGCATGAAATAAGTTTGGAGCACCATATACGAAGTTATATGGATACAAAGTGAGATACTTCGGACATTTAATTTCTGTAACCTCCTTTCAATTATCAAATTTCAGAAGATATCTGCTTAATATCCAAAATTAATTTGAAATAAAAGTGTTTTAAATTGCTTCCGATATTTATAAATAAACAAAAATTTTGAACACTTTCTATGAATTTTGGAAAAATTCAACATTTTTTGATTTCAGTAAAATATTAAATAATAAAGATATCTGAAATAAATATAGATCTTGTGATATACTAAAAGTTGCAATTACTATTGATTTTTTGATTTCCAAAAATATGGAGGAAAATTCCATAAGGATTTGTTTGGATTTCGGTCTATAGAGTCCACATTTATTGAAGGTGTGAAAAAACCGTTGTTATATGATAAGAAACATAACATATTTTCATAACTGCATTAAGTTTTAAGATACAGGCTTTGGGATTTAAGATAATAAAGGATGAAAAAAAATTAGAGTGTCTGGACTTGACTTGCCCTTCTATTTAAAAAAGGTTTTCGAAAAAATAAAATTTTATATAATTTTTAAGAAAAAAAAATATTACAAATGTTTATAAGTGTTGATAATTTTTGCAAAAAAAAAAAAAAAATAAATAAATAAATAAATAAATAAAAGAAAAATTACAAAAACTTCTAAATTTTTCATTTTTCAAATTTAAAATTTTTTGTTTTTGGAATGGGTAGAAAATTAGCCTCAGTCTTTTCGTTTTTAATCGGAGCAATACTTTCAGATATTAAAAAAAGAAACTGTATTAAGATCTTTTAAAATTTGAGCAGTTGAAAATTCAAATGTAAATAACTTGAAAACTGTAAGAGATAAACAACATCTGCAAGCATGTTTTTTAAGAAACTATAATGTGACGCGGAATTTAAAAAAAAATAATATCCATTTGCACCCTTTTAACCATCAAAGTAATAATGATACATTATATTAAATTTTATACAAATTCGATCAAAAGTCGATTTTGCTCCACTGTGTAATGGCAAAGTTTTCTCTCTAAATGAAACAGACTCAAGATACCAGCATATTGTAATAACATTATTGTAATTCATTTATAATTTATTTATTGGAAATTTCCAAAAATATGTGTAATTTCGTCAGTTACATGCCATAACTAACAATTACAAGCACAATCATTAATTTATTGTGTGAAAGAAATTTTGCACGATTTTAATGTAACAATAAGTTTTTACACCCTTCAGCAATGCAAATGTTGAATGGCGGTATAATATGTTTGTAATTTTATATTTAACATTAATACAATATTTAAGACACCATGTTTTTTTTAAACTAAGTAAAACAAATGTGAGTCGATTTCGAATTCGTCAGTTTATTTACAGAATAACAAGAACATTGAATCTCTAAACCAATTCAAAGTTTACCGAGTTAGGAATTTCTCGAGCTTTGTAATTTGTTTGATCATTAAAAGCAATCAGGGAAAATGTGCTGCAATTCCCATAAATTCTGTATTAAAAACACTGTTGTCCTGTCGTTTCAGAGGAATCGCTACTATGAAAATCGCCTTGAAAAATTAAATTTCAGAAATTATAGTAGAGACGAAGGCAAGTTAAAGTTTTGAGTTTGGAATGGTAGAGCTGTAGAGCAATTTACAATAAATTAATGTTATTAATATTAATGTGTAACAGAAACTGTTTACAATCCCATAATTCCTAAAATCTTTTAACATAAAAAATATTTTTTAATCACTAGTGGTGAATAGTAATTCAATCTCCGTTTTATATCTTCCACTTTGTTGTCCTTTGCGCTCTTCCTTTCTATTTTAATAAGAGCCCAATATCTCTTCACAGGCATTAGCTCCGGACTGTTTAAAGGATTTGTCTCTTTTCTTGTCTTTTGGTTCAAATAGCACATTGTTGTATTGTTCCTCTCAAGAGCTAGTGACTGGATGTTAGGTCAGGCCCTACATAATTGGACACATTGTGAAGTCTTATGAATGGCAGGCATTTTTTAAACATTCGTTGATGTAAAATTTGGTACTTTTGGCCCGTTGTAACAAATGATTGGCTTCTTTTGGTGCAACTGCATATTGCCTGCCATACAAGAATTTTTTGGAAAATATTGAAGGCTTTGGGTTCTAAGCTTTTTTGACATTCCCTCGAGCATTAACAACAAAAAATTTTGACCAGGAAGTTGCGAAAAATATGCCAGTATATACATTTCGTCATTCATTATTCAGCAATAATATTATTTCGTGCACCGTTTTTTACCTCTACATATTTAGCAGCGTTCCTGGCTGTCTTTTAAGAATGTTTTCTATTTTTTTGGACTTTAGAAACATCATGTGGAACATTCCTTCTACCTGAAGGGATTATCTACTAATGTACAAGTTCTCCTGGTACTTTTAATAATGTTGGGAACTGTTTGATGACAAAACTTTGAAGTGTTGGTCAACTTTTTGTAGGACTAAGTTGGGTTTTGTTGAAAATATTGAATAACTTTTTCGAGACAATCATTTTTATCAGATTAACAAAACATTTGTTTGGCATTAAACAAAAACTTTTTCATAAATATACAAATCAGTAAACCAGTATAAAGGTGCAAAATTACTAAAGTCTTTTCATCATCCTTATCGAACCGACGAATTAGGAGTGTGATTTCAAATATTATAAGGTCTCAGTTTTTATCTGAAGTGGTAGTCGAGGAGGGAATTTCAAATTCGACCCAGACGAAAACATTATTTTCATTTATTTATATTTTTCGACTTTTCTGCAAATTCATACCACATACAAGATAATGATTCGGTACATGTTAACTTGCAACAAGGGAAAAACTCTAACATTTGACCTTTATTGATACGAGTAACCATAGAAATTATAAAAAATGTATCTCTTCTTCTTTTTTTCAGTTAAGCCTTAAACAATATTCGTGCCAATATAACGCTGTAGGCGTTAAAAACGTATTTGAGTTATATGACGTTTGTGTTTTTTTTTACTTTACAAATTCAATACTTGTAGCAAAAAATTTAAGAAAAAAAAATTGGTCATAGTTAAAATTTATGACTCTGAAATTGCATTGTTTATATATTTCTTCAATAATGTTATTTGGTTGTAATATTTTTATGAAAAAAAATACTTTTTTCACAAATATGTTTGTGATATGTATGAACACACTTATGTATATTAAAGTTTATTGTTTAAAAAAATCTATTGTGGGTGTAAAGTAGACAAAAAAATCCCGAATTAACGTGTATTCAACACTTTTAACTCAAACTCTTTTGGAATAATTTATACAAAAAGAAGAAAAAGATGTAAAATCACAAGATTAAAACATAAATATTTAAAAATAAACTATAATTAATGATTTATTTTAAAATTAACACAAATATACACATACATTCATATCTTTTTATTTAAAGCATATCTTTTTTAAAGCATACACGCAGATAAATGTCATTTCGCAATATGCTCATCGCAAGCACAAAATATATTTGCGGCAAACATTTATTGTTATCACCAACATGTTAATTGTTGAATTTTGTTGCTGTAATAAAATTATTTTTATTAAATTAAAAAAAATATATATTGTGATCGTAATATGTTTGACTGATTATAATTTTATTGTTATTAAACTGCTCGTTATGAAAAAACTACTGTTATTTGGACAAAATATTATTTTCAGTTTACTGTCAACTGAATATGAACAAGAATTTTTTTCAAATTGTGTTAACATATTTGAATTAATATTCTTATTATTTATATATATTTAACAAAGGAATTTAAAATAAGTAAAATTATATGACGAAAACAATTCAAATAATGTTTACATATTTTCAAAAATAAAATGAGAAGTAAAAAATGTTTATTCAATAACAAAATAATGCAAACAAAAAATTTTTTTATTGAACTAACAATATTTTTTTATTGAAATAACAGATATTTAGTGACAATAACAATTTATTGATTTGCGATAATAATTTTAGTGGCGATAACAATAACTATAGTTATTAATGCAAAATCACAATGCGAATAAACAATTTTTTTAGTTACGATAACAATATCTAATTACAATAGTATGATTCTTCTCGTTGATGGTTATCGCTTAAAGACCGATAATAGAGGTAACATTTATTTCAATTAAATAATTTTCATAAAATTGTCAATAGTAAATCGTCAAAATTAGAATGAATACCATAATATTAAATATTCTATTCCAAAATCCGTTCAGTAGAAAAAAGTTATAGTAAAAAATATAACAAATTTTATGACTCATTAAGAGTTCTGTGTGTTATATTCACGGAAAACTTTAATATATTTTATACGTCTGCGAGTGTATGTGAGAGTGTGTATGTACGAAGCATAACACCTTTACTTTACACGCATTTATGGTGGAGGGTATCAAATATTCGGTTTAGCATTCTTACTTGTTTCCAATTGACAATTGATGAATGAAATTTTGTTTATTTTTAAAACTTAAAGATTTAAATTTTTTACTGTTTGAAGGTGTAAAATATTTATTGGCATCTCAATAATTAGTTCATGACAAATAAATCATAATGAATTAACAAAAGATGTATAATTTAATTTTTAAAATATTTTTTTTTTACAAATTGAGATTTAATCAAATAAAAATCTCCATATGGGGTAAATTAAAAAAAAAGTAAATATTTGGTAAAATTAATAAAATTTTAATTTTATAATTTTTGTGGGAAATAAATTAGTAAATTTATTGAAACAATTTGGGTAACCCAATTAATTATTGGTTGTATATGTTAAATTGTAATGGAAACAAATAATTTTGGAAATAAAACATTAATTGCTGATCGGTTAAATTTATTAACATAACATGTTTCGGGGCGATAGCATGTGTAAGGAGAAACTTAGAAGAAAAAACATGAAGCAAAATCAACATCGAACATTGTTGATTTGAGATTGAATATATTTTTTTCATTTAGTTTAAATTAAACGTTTTTGCGTTTATGGTTAAATAATATTATACATATTAGAATCTTTCGATATAAATATATAAAATTATACAACGATAAATTCTTAAAATTACTTTTAAATAGTAAAGTTTCAAGAATATTCCCAAGAAACAATATGTGAAACAATGTTAAATTAATATTTTTTGTCTATGAAGCAAAATTATAAGTGATAATTCGACATTGTTTCTTTTCTGTCTGTAGTGATGTAGTGATTAATAAAAATGGTTGGTCTAATAATCGAAAAACGACTTGCGGGAACGAAAGTATGGGGTCTCATAATATAAAATTAACTTAACGAAATTTTAAAGTTTCATTCAGCCTTTAATAAATTCAATATGTTTTTTTTAACGAATATTAAATTAAACAAATATCGGCATGTTTCTGATAACGTAAACATCTGTCAAACATTGTTTACAATGAAGAATGCTCTGAGAGAAGAAGTATTGAATGAAGTCTCTCAAGTTAAATGACATAACAAACAATTCATTCTTATAACTTTAATTTAATCTAAATGTGTCCAATAAGAAAAAGATAATATTGCCTTTTTTTCTTTAGTTTATGAAAATAAATTTTTGCGATTTTACCGGGAAGCTTGCAAAGAACAAGCAGATGACTGGCTAATTGAGATCTTAGATGAGTGATGCTGAGGGATGTAAAAAATTATGTCACAAGTTGAACTGACATTTAATTGTGACAGCAAATGTTGGTGCAGAAACAGGCGCTGATAAGTTCTAAATATCCCGTCAAAACAAGCTAAGAATAATAAAGACATAAACTAAATGAACGCTATAGTACGGACGTAAAAACGTTCAAAGTAGAGTGGTCCCAAATCGCTTTTTCCGAAATAATTCTGAACTATTGAATATTTTATTTAATTAAATCGAAATTTAACATGAACATTCTTGAGGTGCTTTCCAAATGAATTGGAGAAGGACATGTATCCAGTTGATAGTGCATGATTTCAAATATATTTTGGAAGAAATATATGGTTATTCGATAAAAATCTAATTACTTACATATATTTAAGACAGATTGAAAAGTAAATGTGTCAAATTTTATGTAAGTTTAAGAGTTTAATAAGATTAAAACCATATATCGGGAAGATGCTTTATAATTTTTTATATCTAAATAAATGGAAGAGACAAATTTCGAAAGATATCCTTAAAATTGCAACCTATGAGGCACAAAACTTAGCATATTTTAGGCTAAAACCTTTTTTCTACTGATCCGATTTGGTGAGAAGTTTTCCTTATTATTGTGACCGTGAGAATATTTCCAAGAGACGAATATCGTTAAACTGAAAAAAATTGTTTAGTCGGTGCGAGAATTTATATACTTTATGTGGTCTTAGATAATTTTTGCTTTCTTTTTTCTATTTTTTGGTCAACTATTAAAGGCACCACTTAAAGCAATGACTCGCTTAGAATCTGTTCTCTTTCTGATCAACTTAAAAGCACCTAAGCTCTGACCATGTGGGATATTTATAATAGTTATGGAATTATTTCAAAGAAAATTCCGATAGGAATCTTTTCAGGACTTTAACAAAAACCAAATTTCATTGAGCTCTATCAGTTATTGTGGATAAAAGCGCGCCAACAACAGACAGTCAGACGAATATAGCTAAATTGACTAAGATTTCCATTTAATGAAGGAATATATATACATTATTGATTCTGAGAATGACAAAGTTAATATAGTCTTTTTTTACCACCTGTGGTGTTGGAGGGTTTAAAAAAGCTAAAGTTTTCTGCCTGAATTTCAAGGTTGTCATAGATAACGGTTCCTAATTATTTTACCGGTTTTGCCTATTTTTAATAGAAAACTACTCAAGACAATAAAAGACAATTTTTATTGAATTCGAATTGTTAATGCAAACCGTGGATATGTTTTCAACATCCATCTGAACAAACTGACGGACATACAGACACACACACATGGCTACATATATATGTATATTATAAAGGATCTTAGATGATTCCTCCTTAACGTAACAAACGGAATGTAAATTTCAAAATATAGCGCCCCCTTCTTACGGTAATGGGTGGTACCAAAATGAACGTTATTGAAAATAAATAGTATTTTAAAAGGGTTACTTTTTAACTACATGCAAAATTGATATTATGTTTAAGAAATTGTAAATCTTTATATTCTAATGTTATCTTTGGACATCTTTATGGAACCAACAGAAGATAAATTATTTCTTTTAATTTTATATTTAAAAACTTGAAATTATATTTTGTAATTTCTTCTAAAATATAAAGAAAAGCTTTTCTCTCATACAAATTATATATGTCGAACAGTTAAAAAAATAGACTTATGCCTTTTACCTTCTTGTGTCATATCTGTTAAATCAATATTTACATTGAAAATGTATTACTTCATCATTAGCATTATTATGAAATATAAATTCCTGCTACTTTAATGTTGTCAGCATTTTATCGGTAGTTACATACACAAACACACACACACATTTATACCCATGACATTGTTTCACATTTTCTCTCATTATGTACTTTTTTTTAAATTTTGATTAACAATTTAAACACTTTCACCTTAGGACTTTCAATATGCTGCGACCACATGTGATTGTAAAACATATTTTATTTAACATTCATTGACAATTTGATGGACAGCAAAATTTTTGTTGGATTTATTTTCTTTCTAAAGGGTGATAAAGGATAATTCTCACAACACAAATGCCTGCGCGGAATCCTAAATACCATTCATCACAGACATTATGCAAAAATTAGCATAAGTTGGTGATATTGTAGCAAAAAATTAATTACTGATTCCGTAAAAGGTCTCTTTTAAAAGCTACAGTGAAACATGGTAACATTTACTTAAAAGTACCGATTTTATAAAACAAATAATGTTAAAAAATATCATGTTTATATGGGATGCAATATGGATAAAATTAGTAACATATAATGACGACATTTAGACAAATTTCTGAAATTCGATGGAATTGGTCCATATTTAAGAACCTTTTAAGACTTAAACATTATTCCGGTAAGTGTAATAATCGGCAAATTAAATTAAGACAGTCTAAAAAATAATTATACGAAACTTCCTGATAAGGAGCCTTAAAGGAGAGCGACAGTTAGAAAAATAATCGTGATAATTTTAAACAAAATTGGATCGTATCCATATAAGAATTTTATTAGCTCAAAAAGGCTTTTGGGAAGGGGCGTAATAGGAATGCTAAAGCTAAATTTAGACCGATATTGGTCAAACAAATAACATAAATTTAAGACGGTTAGAAAAATAAATTTTGTTGAATTCACAAAAATTGGTTTTTGTTTACTATTTCTATGAGCTCAAAACTGTTTTTCGGTTAGATGCCTTATATGGGAGCTATGTAAACTGAGATTGATCAAATCAATAATATAATGAAAAATAATTGTGCCGCATTTCAATAACATTTGTCTTTATTTACTTGTTTTATAAGCTTAAAACTATTTTCTGGGGAGGAGCCTCATATGGGAACTTGGTCAAATAATGTCTCCATCACATTTTAGCTCCGTTGGGTTTATTATAGTATGAAAATAAAAATATATGACTAATTTGAGAAAATTATTTTCAAACTGCGACCTATATGACACACAGATTTGGGATGTATCAACATTTTGCATATTTTATTCTATAACTCTTTCTCCATTAATCCATTTTGATGATTTACAATGATAAAGTACAGTATCTCACAGTTAAATTTTGTTTAAATGCAGTTACCTTTTGTAGAAAAAAAATTTGTGGTTGCATCAGATATTGGTCCATAACTTTTTTGATAATAATCCGATATAACTAGTTTTAAATAGAAAATCGCTTAGGAAAACACCATGAGAACAAATAATAACTTGGACCATTATTCTTGGCCTGAGAATGTTTCCAACAGATGGACTCAGCTAAATCGACTAAAATTTTGATTTGATGGAAGAATATATTTACTCTTAGATGGGTCTTAGATGAGTCCTTCTTGGCGTTACTCAGGGAAAGATAAAGTTAATGAACCCTCATCACCGTTTTCGGTGGTGGATAACAACATTTAAAAAGGATTTGAGAAAGATTATAAAAAAACATTTGTCTGTAAATAAAAGTCATTATTCAAATTAGAAAATTTGTATCATTAATTCTGTGTTACACTGTTTACAATTATATACATGTTAACACGCAACAATCAACATTTGGAATTATATTTGTAGGTATTTATTATATGTTTATATATAAGTATTTAAGAAGTTTACAACCGACAAATCGTGGTTTGTCTGTAATTAACAGAAAGCAACACACACACCCTCATCTGTCAATCTAACAAAATACCGAATGTAACAACAACAATTTTGGTTTAATTCATTAAACGAAGAAAGCACAACAACAACAAATAAACTTGAGGTAGCAAAAGTTACAAATACCCTTTCTCACGGCTTTTGACAATTAAAAAAATGTTAAATAAAATAATCAAAACTTTTTACAAAAGAAAATTATTTAATGATAATTAAAGTTAAAAAGAAATTTAAACAATTTTTCTACAAACAAAATAATTTTTTTATGTTTCTTTTTTACATAAATTTTGTTTAAATTGACTGTGTGTAATTAAAAAAAATCTTTAGATAAATAAGGAGTGTGATCGAATAATTCCTAACATATGTTTTTCATTATAACTTTTGACATGTCAATTATGCCAAGATGAATGAGCTGAAAACAGTGCGTACTAAGACCCAACTTGGTCCTACAATATGTTAGTCTGCCGTCAAATTGTTTCCGATGTGCGTTGGTAGAAAATCTGAATACGTAGAAGGAAGGAACGATGTTTCTGTAGCAAAAAAAATATAAACCATTTTCAAAAAAGCTCCCAACACATGCGGAAGGAAAGCAGCTGTAGCTCAGTGCTATTTGATACGAAAAGTTGAAGACAAACAAGTACAAGGCTAAAAATGCTCCTGACAGGAATGTTGCTAAAATGTAGAGGCCAAAAACAGAGAATGAAAATAGAATTCAAATTTTCTCAAATGTATGCTTAATGGATCGTATATTCTGGCAGATTTTCTGCAACTTCCTGGTAAAATTTTATATCGCTGATGCTCGAGGGTTTGTGGAAGAAAAGTTTAACACCCAAAAACAGTCTATATTTTCCAAAAAGTTGTTGGTATAGAAACAATATGCAGTTGCGACAAAGGAGCCAATCAGTTGCTACAACGGGCTCTAAAAATACCGAAATTTTCATTAAGAAATCCATACAAAAAAGGCTGCTTGCATTCATAAGAATTCATAATCCACTTTTGGGCTTGACTTGGTAAGAAGCCCTTAGGTGGTACAATATATATGTTTCAAGAGAAGATAATCCTCCAAACCACTCGGAACCAAGGCCAGTTAATACTTTCATTCATAAGACTTCATAATGTATCCAGTATTTTTGTTCTAAATTGGTAAAGAAGCCCTTAAGTGGCACAAAAATAATAACGTGTTATTTGTACCAAGATGGCCAGTTTTAAAGAGAATTGGGTCTTGTTAAAAGAGAATTAAAGAGCACAAAAGGTGCTCTGTTCGGGCAAAGTGACAGGAAGCACTATAAAACGTTAATGGAGAGGTTTTCGAGAAAGTTTCAAAACTTCACCATTAGTGATTAAAACTATAAAAATGTATAACAAAAAAATAAAACTGTAAATTATTAGTTTCATAATTATTAACATATATGTATGTTAAGAATTTTTCGATCTTACTCCTTTTATAAAAAATCATAAATTTATTATTTTTATCCGCTAGACAAAATAAAAAGTAGACAAATATCTATAATTTTTCCTCTCTTTTATTTTCTGTTCAAATATCAATTACTGTGTTTTGTAGTCGAAGTAATAGAAAAACCAACAAAAAAGTCTTAAAAGTGGTAATTAATTATTGTCTTTTCTTTGTGATCGTTACCCAAAATTGTTACTTTCATTCAATATTGAATTCTTATATTTTGATTGGGATATTAAATGCTTTCAATAAATAATGTGTTTAATCATTATTTATTGTCTTTAATTTAACAAAGTAAATTAATGTGTTGAATATGTATGTATGTGTATGTATGTGTGTATGTATGTATGTATGTATGTATGTATGTATGTATGTATGTGTATATGTATGTGTGTATGTGTGAAATTGATAAAGCGTAAGAAATCAAGCGTGATAATTGTGATTGAATAACCCCGCTGTACAATTGTTTACACAGAACAGCAAAAATGTTTTATTGTGCTTCATAAAGCTGTAAATGATTCAGAAAACAATTAGCTTTGTTATTTGATCGCCTATAGCTTTTTCCTTATTTGAGCTAATTCGCAAAATGACTTAACGCATCTCTAAGCCAAACACATTTCTTTCCGGCATTAACTTTCAACCTAAATTGCCGAACTAAATGAGGAGATAGATTGTGAATTATTTTAGTAGTACAGTGGGTTCCAATGCCGAATATTTAACTCTCGTAGAGTTGATCAGGTCCTGTCATCACTTTTGTTTATCCTCTACCTCAATTAAGTGTGTGGTAATTTGAAATTTTCACCACCTGCAGCAATCTTTTATTAAGTTGGAATCTAAACCAATTGAACTGATGAAGTGTGGCAATTAGTTAGAAAGTGATAACATCCGATGCCCGCCATCGAAAGTGCTAGTATATTGGTTAGTGTAGTTGGTCCTTTTATGGAAATCCAAACAAAAGTAGACTGTTTTATTATAATGGACAGTTTGGAACCACCAGATATAACGGTACGTTAAATTTCTCATCTGGTTCGATGGCTGCTTCAGCACGGCAATAATCAAAAGCATTCATCAAAGATAAGTTTTCATCTATTGGGAGCCAAGTCTTGGATTGTTCGTGGACTTGAATATCATAGAGAATTAAAATTATTATTCCGAAAATATTTTGGACTTATATTTGAAAGCACATTTACCTCCTCAACTCATACCATTTGCATTAAGTGTGAAGTGGGAAAAAGGTTCTCAGAGAACTAGCAGGCAGTGCTTGTGCCGCTCATAAATGAATAATGCTGCTTCAGTGTGGACTCCCTCGTTAAGTGTTACACAGTGGAGAAGTATTTAGTGTTGCCAAAATGGAACCTTACCAAATTGCATTTAGATGTCCTTAACACAACATCCACTTGAGCAGACGAAGATTTTACAGATGTTTTAAGATGTTTGGGTACGAAAGACATTTTAAATTTTAAAATTCTCAATCAAGATTAATTATATTGAGTTTTATAATTCTCATCTGAGACAAGACGAAGTTTTAAACAAAAATAGAATAATTACCTAGCAATATTAAATTTAAGTTCATGTGCAAAATTGGTTTTCTATTTTAATTTTTATCTCATTTCAAAAATAATTTTCTAAAATTTTTTACACAATTATAAAATTAAACCAAAAGTAACTGAAACCATTACTTGATCGAGTTCACATATAATGTCCCTTCCAAGAATCAGTTTTGTCTTATAAATATCTCAAATATAAGCGAATTCTGTTGAAATTGGACAAAATTACTGTCTATTTGTCTTCAATATATGTTATAAATCTTATGAAAATCGGATCACATTTTGCTATAGCTTCCATTTAAGCCTCTTCCCAGAAAAGGGTTTTAATCTCATATAATTGAATTTAATTTGTCAAGCCATATTTGGTTATATAAACTTTTTAAATATGTTTTTAATAAGTGATTCCAGTTTTATGAGCAATTTCCACGAAAGTATACCATATTTCTCTGTAGTTTTTACTTGGGGCTGTTTTCCGGAATCGGTATTTCAACTGAGGAGCGAATAATTAGTTTTATATATTAACAAAACTACTGTAGTCTAGCGTAATTGATTAACATAGATTTAAACATCTTGATATTCATTATTTGATTTGGGAATTAAGAAAAATGTTATTATACCCTACACTACCATAGGTGGTCGTTGCATTATCCTAGCACCACTTTCAAGTATACCGTTCGACTTTAAATCACTTCCTAAGTCGAATAAAGCATGGCTGTCCGTGTTAAGCTTGTTTGCAAAGTATAGGTCGCAGTTTTGAAAACATCTTAATGAACGATGCCTGTTGAAATTGGTTGAAATCGGTCCATTATTTTATATAGGCCCCAAACAAATGTCCCCCGGAATGGAGTTTTTACTATAAAAATTCCTAAATATAAAACGATATTATCCGCATTTTGTGAAAATAAGTCTTATTATATTCAGTTCATTTTTTCTCAATGGCCCTATAGAACCACTCATCGAAATATCACTTTGAAACTCAAAAATTGCACATATACGTGGGTATTGTTAAAATATTTAGCCACATTAAGATAAATGTAAGTCAAAACTACTGTACGAAATTATACAAAGGTCGGTCCATAATTTTTTCTAGCTTCCATATAACCCTCCCTTTAAAACGCATAAACCTCTCATAAGTGTTAATTTAATAATAGTCCATTGCACACATAAGCATAAATAAGATAAGCAATTATACGAGGGCCGTTTATAAATTCTCCAACCAGTCATTTATAGCCGGCAATGTGATGTTGGGTATTACATAGTCGGGCTCGATCGACTATAACATTTTAATTGTATATCAATTGTAAAACCAGCAATACATTCATTAAACTGAAATGTCTATAATGTAGTCGCAGTAATATCGGGGTACACCTTAAAAATTTCTGGAATTTCTATTAGAAATTCCCATTCAAATATTTGAAACTGCCTTCTTGATTTGGAAATCTAGTGTAGCCAATCAAACTGTTGTATATACTTTATGAGATCTGAAGTGATTTTTAAGTCTTTTTAATGATTACTAATGTGACCTCATAGATTATCTTTTTAAAAATCTGAATTAATTTTGTTAAACAAGTTTAAATCGATATTAAATATTGATGAATATTTTAAGAAGAATTTTAAAAATTATTAATATTTTTATTAATAAGTTTTGAAAATTATTAATTGTGTTATTAACAATTTTTGAATAGTTTAAATATTTTGCAAAAAGATCGAATGGGTGGGGCCAATTATGAGTTATTTAATAAAAACAAAGGAAATGCTTATCTAAAAAATTTATATACTTTTTGATTACTTAAACGATTTTGCACGCATAAATTTTAAGCCCTGAAAACATTTACACTATGAAAAATGTCACGCCCAGTTTTAAACGTTTTTTTTTTTCTTTTCATAATTCATGATTTTTTTTATAAATTCCTTTATCGATTATTTGGTAACCTTGGATTTTATTCAAAGGGTCAGAAAACACTTATGCAGAAAAAAAAAACAAAACTACTTTTTTATGCAGATTTCATCTTCTATATGTTTCAAAAAACATATTGATTATGCAACCGATATGTGAACCGTATTTTTATGTACGTATGAATGTTTATATTTACCCATAAATGGCCAATGTCACACATTATAAGATGTAGTAGATTTTTTTTTTTTGCAAATAAACCTGAAAGTTGTGCATACACTGAGAGAAAATAGCTATAAAGTCTAATACTTTAGAAAAACAAGTAAGAATACTGTATTCAGATTCATCACTTACATTAATGTCTTTATAAAAACTACAGTAAAATATGGTTACATATTGGTACCGATGTATATATTTTAATGGCCGATTTATTTTGAAAAAAGTGTTAAGAATAGAATTTTCCCCATAAGATGCAATAGTTACATTATTGAAAACATTTAAATGAACGTCAGAATTTCGATAGAGTAGATCGAACGTTTTAGACTTAAAATACTATTCCGAGAAGTTGTTATATATGGTACTAATATCTAAGTATGAACCGGTAATTGGCAAACTAGATTCGTATATTAAATAAAGTTAAAAAAATTTTACGAAATTTCAATAAAATTGGATCAATTTTAAGATTCTTATAGACATAACTTTATTCTGATAATCGCAAAGAATAGAAGTGACGATTTCGAAGAAAGGAAGTAGCCTTATATGACAGCTATAGAAAAATGTGGACCTAGATTGACCAATTTAATAATATAGGAGAACCAGATCAACAACTGTTCCGAATTTCGAAAGAATTGATTCATATTTAAGAATTTCATAGGCTTTAAATCATATTCCGGGAAGGGGCCTTGTATGGGAGCTAGGTTGAATAGCGGCCTCAGCACAATATAGTTTCAGAAATTTCAGACAATATCAAAATTTTGCCTATGCCTATTGGAATCGATTTAGCTGTGTACTAAATCTGAGCCGATTTAGTACACAGCTAAATCGACTCAGATTTGATGTAAGAATATATATACTTTATGGGATCTTAGATAATTCCTTTTTGGTGTTACACATGGAATGACAATGTTAATAATCCCTTGGTGGAGAGTATAAAAATCAAAATTATTTTGGCATATGATTTAAGATCTTAAAATCCTGATGCGAAAGTTAGAAATTCGTAATATTTCGAAAAGACCTTTAACTACCAACAATAATTATTTCTCATTTAATATTTGTTATACTAACAATATTCGTCTGTTTTCTCTAAGTGTTAGTCAATACTTTTGTTTACTTTGCCAATCTCACGATTATTTACTCGCTTGACTCTTTTCTGTCTTTGCCAATGTTTTATGAGCTTTTTTCTCTTCTGCACGCGCTCATTGATAAATAACCACTTGTTTTATGGCAAAAAAATGTTTAAAGTACGTATTTCCGTTATGACTTTTTGATATGTTTTTTTTACGATATTTTTCATTTTTTTACCTTTTCAACCCGCTTTTTTCTCCCCTCATTAATGATATACGAAATGGTATAAATATGTATCGGCTAAAAAGAAGTAAATAAGCCAATATTTGCAAAATTTCACTTTTCAATAAGCTCCGACAAGTCAACAGGCGAAGAAAATAAAAAAATATAAACAAAAGATAAAAAATAAAATAACTTGAAAAAGAAGAAACAATTGAAGATGAGGTAAAAATGACTGCGCCTAAATACAAAAAAATATTACGCTAAGAAAACAACAGCAGCAGCGTCAACAAAAAAGTGCATTTTTTCATAATTTTGCCAATGTAAACAACAGTCGATAACCCATCATTTGTATTTATACCCTACATCGCCATAGGCGGTGGCGGTAATATACATTTGTGCAGATGTTTTTAACGACCAGAAAAAATCTACTTACTGCTTCTTTTAATAACGATTTGACTTTGAATCACTTAGTGAGTCGATTTAATGTCCGTCCGGCTGGCTGTCTATGTAAAGCTTGTTTGCATAGTATAGGTCGCAGTTTTGAAGTTATCTTAATGAAGCTTGGCCCAAGGACGATGCCTATTGAAATTGGTTGTGATTAGTTTATTACTTCATTTAGGTCCCATACAAATGTCCTACCGGAATGGGGTTTTTAGTTAATAAAATTCCTAAATATAAAACGATGTCAACCAGATTTGGCAAAAATAAGTTTTACGATATTCCAAAACTTTTTTCCAAATTATACGAGGATCGGTCCATTATATCTCATAGGTCACATATAGCAACCCTTCCAAATATTACCTTGGAACTAATTAATCCACATATACAGGAGTATTGTAATAATATTCAGTAAAATTCAAACCGCTGTGCGAATCTTTACGACGGTCGTTCTATAATTTTTCTAACTCCCATATAAGCCTTAAAATTCCTTTTAAAACGCATAAATTTCAGTATCATAATAATCGATTGTGTACGTAAGCATAAATAACAAAAAGAACTTGTGCGAGGATCATTCATAACTTTTTCGCAACAGTCTTTTACAACTAACAATGTGGTGTAGGGTATCACATAGTTGGACTGGACCAACTATAATCTTCTTGCTTATTTTTATCTTATGTTATGGACTTAACTATCGAAGTTCAGGTTTGTTAAAAACCATTTGCAAACAAAAAACAACAACAAATATTTTTATTGATAACATTTATTGGTCATATGGAAAATTTCAAAATTGTATCGTCCTTAAACACAAACAACATATTGGAAATGTTATGTAATTTTAAAAACATTTTCCAAGAAGTGCTTAACATATTCCATTATTTCCAAATAACTTATTGATGAAAAAAAGGGACATTTTGAAATTTAAAAAAAACCTCATTCAAGATTGAGATACCTTAACTTAAGAGGCATTACCTCTTAAACATTCTTGAAAATTAATATTTCATTAAATGTGATCTAGTTATTTGTTGTGAACATGTTTGTTTACAACACGTCGTTTTTACTTGTTTCCAATATTAAAATACAGTGGTTAACAATAAATAGGGAACACCGGGCATATATTTAAAAGCTCAATACATATCTGAAAATGAAGTTCTGAAGTTTGGGCTGGCTTGAAATGAAAAAAAATAAAAAACAGTAGTTTTAGTGCATAGAAAATGACATTAATTCTTAAGTTTATGGATGTTAAAATTAAAATCTAATTTCATACAAATATACGTAAAATGCAGGAAGAAAATTATGTGCAACATTTTTCCGAACTTCAGGGTCAAAGTTTGTATATGCATAATCTTCGAGGAAATGTTACAAATAAGTTAAGTACAAAAAGCGATGTGGGTAGGTCCATAATTTTTTCTAGCTTCAACATGACAGCCACAAAAACAACTTTCAGAACGCTATTGTCCCACATTAATGTTAGTACCAGTATTAAACACTGCACTCTTAAGCATTAATTTAAAAATACATTTATACGAGGGGGGTTCATTTATTTAGTGTAGGGTATTAAATAGTTGGGTATAAATAGTTGGGCTTGACCGGCTATAACGTCTTACTTGTTTTCAGTTTCAAGTTTGCTTCATAAATAAAAATATTAATTCAACATTGTTTCGCAACATTAAATCAATCATTTTAACGACAATTTTGATTCTTTTTTTAACAAGTATTTTTTAATTTGGTACTGTTTATATTTCCAATATATATTTCATAAATTTGTGGTCAATATTTTTCTGTACTCATAACATTTAAATGTCCATAATTTTTTATATTTCCATAATTAAATTTATGAAATTTCATGCGGAAAGTGCAAATTATAATAAAAGAGAGATAAAAAAGTACACAAAAAATATAAAAGTAACAAAGCTGGAACCACTTCGAGATACAGTTAAGATAAACGAATAAAATTTGGGATGCACTAGGTTATCCGAAGTTGGTTTATATTATACTGCACATTGGGGTAGGATCGCTTTTTTAGAAACCTATAACATTGATCTGCAATTATTTGCGTGCAAAGTGGAGTGGAAATTATTTGTTTAACCTCGTAAGAATGTAAGAATGTTATAGTCGGTCAAACCCGACTATATTATACCCTACACCATAATGTTGGTTATAAATTGTAGTTATGAAAAATTAATGAACAATCCTCGTATAAACTATTTTTTTATTATTTATTTTTTAGTGATCAGTATTTTATTGTGACTATAATATTTATTTAAAATTTGGCAGTTTAAAAATTATTTTTTCTGTGGGGTTATATGGTAGTCACCAAAAATTATGCACCGACCCTCGTATAATTTTGCGCATCAATTTTTTCTTATATTTACTTTACAATACCAACATATATGTGATCAAAGTAATATTTGGAAGAGGCCTATTAGAAGCAATGGACTGATCCTCGCATAATTTGGCACATCGTTTTAGAATATCATAAGACTTGTTTTTGGTCAGATTTTATTAACATCGATTTATATTAAGAACTTTAATGAGCTCATTCCGTGAGGGCATTTGTATGCAAGGTACCCAAAATACTGGATCGAACATGGTTAATTTCCAGAATAGAAATTTCTCACTAAAATAATTTATATAACAAATTAATTTTGAGTAGAGTTTGAGTAAAGTTTCTGTTGCGAAAACATAACTCTAATCACTTAATAATCTACTTAATAATGTCGGACTAGCCGTTCGGACCTTACAGATATATATCCATTTCACTATTCAGTTGAAATACTGTGTAATGTCATAAAATTGAAATTGTCCGAAATTAACAATTTGCAATGTTAATTTAACACTTGTAACTCATGAATATCAATCTTATGCAACATTTATTCCATATTTTTCTCCCCATTCTCCATAATAAAACTTAATTACCATCCCAAATTCATAGAAATTTAAAACCTCTTTTACATATAGAAAACCACAATTTATACTTATTGTATATTTTAGCCTTTGCAGACGACCTTTTCGCTTTATAGAAAAAAACTTGTTGTCATTTTCATTTGATTTTTTTTCGGTTACATCTGTTGTTATTGTACTTTAACAAATGTTTTTTATTTATTTATAAATATTTTTTGTCTATTTTCTTTTAGTATTATTCCATGTTAACCAAAGTCTACTAATACAAGTAAATATTTTCTATGACGGCAACTATTGGCAAGCAAATTTTATTTAGCCAAAAATATAAAACTAAAACAAGTAAACATGCTATATTCGGCTATGCCGTATCTTCAATACCCTCCATTACAAAGGTGTGTATGTTAGTACGTTATGTTTCAGCGATACACACTTAAGCCAGTATTCACAAACTTATACAACATATAGACGTTTTTCTGAAATACAGCAAAGGAACATTTAATGAGTCATAAAATCAGTTATATTTTCGGCTATAACTTTTTTTCTATAGGAACCGATTTATTTTGAAAATTTTTGGAATGATATAAAGTACTTATAACTTTATATAAAGACAAAATTTATTGACAGTATTAGGAAAGATGTTCGCTGGAACTTAGAGGTTCCCCCAGATATCGAAATGTATTTTTGAACATACTGAATCCATTTTGCTGATTTTAAATGGGAAACTTCTCAGGACTTTGTCAAATACTTAAATCGAATTTTATTGAGTTCTGTTAATTATTGCGGATGTGAGCGTGCCAACAATAGACAGACAGAGAGACGGACAGATAAACAGATATAACTAAATCGACTCAGATTTTGATTTGATGTAAGAATATATATACATTATGGGGTCTGAGATGATTCCTTCTTTGCGTTACACATAAAATGACAAAGTCTATTTACGCTCTTCACTACTTTTGGTGGTGGAGGGTATAAAAATAACTAAACTTTTATTGCAAAATGCCACCACAAACACATTATAAACATTAATGTTCCCACTATTTGCAGACATGACAACAAACGATATCATGTCTTCTTGAAATCAAACTAAAATAATAGAAAAATAAATAAAAATACAAAACTTTCATTGGATTTTTTCTGTGGTACAGATCCGAACATTTGGGTGGGGAAAAATGAGTTTCGAAATATAGTTCTAAGCAAAAGAAATTCTTTAAGTGTCTATCAACGTTTCTTATTTGGAAATCTTATGGAGAGAAGTTGTGTCGGAGAGCTTGAATTATTTTTAGTTGTGTTTTTTCATAGCTTTAGCTTAGCGTGAAAAGTACAACAATACACACTTCGGGACTTTCTTCAGGTACACAACTTATCACTCAAATTCTAACCATAAATTATTATCGATGTATCCTTACGCTGGAAATGAAAAAAAAATTATAATAATATGACCCAAAGAAATTAAATTAGTAACGGCTTTAAATTCGCTATATTACCTCCCCAATTTGATTCTCTATTCGACAATCTAAGATTCAAAACATACACAAAATTAAATACACCCTATAATTTTGTTATTTTTTTCTTGTTACACAATTGCTGTCTTTGTTGATCTCAATCTCGCAATTCCTATCTGTTAGGGTATCTCATTGTACAGTGATGGGATAAAGATAACTAGGAACATGCCACCAAAGTTGTCTAACAACGTTTGCTTAAAAGTCTTGAAGTCAGGTTATCTGGCTACATGCCTAAACACCCTCTACCGGTAACTAAAACCATTCAAAGCCAAAGTAGTGGTACAGTTTCTACGGGATTTTGCATAAATAAAAGACTTTGAACAATACCGGTTTCGTTGCGAATATGATCGTACACATAAGCTTTATATGCTCTTTCTAAGGCATCTGAACATCCATTACATTTTAAGTTCACTGACGGATTATATCTTATCCATCTTGGAATTTTTATGTTACAATAAATACATCATCTAGAGAAATTGTCAAAATTTTTAAGATACTAGAACCCGACAAAATCTCATCCCGACGAGTTCATCGATCCTCTTAGTCAAAATGTAAAAATCTATGAATTGGAAGTTTTTATTCAACTGCCTATAAGCTGAGACCTAACTCTACCTAAAATTATTTGTATCTATTGATGCTCCGAGCCCTTTACTGCATTAACATCAATTTGTATTTGCAAAAAAGGTAATAGATGATAAGTGAAGTGCAAATGTTATTTACATATATGAAGCGTTTGTTTTATTTTCCTCGAATCGAATTAGCTCTTTGCAGAACAAGCACTTAAAGTCAACATCCCATACTCTGCTGAACTGGATCCATGTGGAACTGAGATGAAGTAAACTAACAGTTAACTTGGCGATAAAGCCTACAACTGGAAGTTCAAGGCTATTGGGCATTAAAGCATATTGGATACTACCAGTTCAGTGCCGGATCTGAAAAATTATTGCATTGCGACTCTTTCATTTTATAAAGAATTTTCTTCTTTAAAGAAAGAATATACATCTAATGGGAGGCGGGGTAGGAGCAGGTGTGTATATAGACAAATCTCTCATTTGAATTATTAATTAAATGCAGTATTTTGAATGACAGATTGGAAGTAGAGAATATCTGGGAAGAATATTGTTATAAATACGGATAGCATGGTCGCGATTAGGACACTAACAGTAATGTACTACATCGAAAAAGTCCGTGAATACTGAACATTCCGAACGTAACCTCAAAGCATTTATTAATTGCTCTACATAAGACAAATGCCACTTTATTATTGCTGTGATCGCTAGACACTTTGTCATTGCCAAACATGCTATGAGAATAATGAAGTTTAGGGAGGGATATTTGCCGAAATTGGCAGGGTTAGCTCTCATAGACGAAAGCAAAGTTAGCTCTCATGAACGAAACTTCGGATATTTCCATGAATATATAGTAGTAGGCCTTTTACGACACACCCCTCTGACACACAGAACCCAAGCTGTTGTGCACTCTCTCTCTTTTTAGCTCATCTTTCTTCTATTATTTTAAATCAGTTGCTTACTATTTTTTTACCATTCTTTCCTTATTTACCATGGAACTCTAAAAAGTGGGGCTAACCTATTCTGATGCTACCCGACTAGCTAACTAACTAACTTAGCCCTTAATATTATTCAATACGGTACAATTGACTAAATCTTTTGATCTCCAAAATATGCAATAATTTTTTATTGAAAAACACACCTAATTTTATGTATTTATAAAAACATCACGTTAAGAAATTCAGGTAGTGATATAATATTCAATTTAGTTGGAACTTAACAAAAATAAAATCAAACTCCAGCGACAGTGACAGAAAAAGGCAGTGAAGACGAACATTTATGTTTTGGGGATAACAATAAGAGTTACAAACCCAAACTGACAGTCTGCCAGCAAATCAGTTATCCCGGCCGTAATTGTTTGATCATTAAGACTTGTTTCAAGTCGTTTAATAACGAGTAAAACGGCTTTAAATTGTTTGTGTAAAATGAAAACAACAAACAAAATTGAAGATGATTTTTTCTCTCATCTTTATTTTCTAAAAAATTTTGGCAAAAACTAAAAAACAAAATAATAAAGGAATATTATAATGATTATTATAATGATTATAATAATGATGATGATACTTCAACATGTGGTAAGGTGGTGGCACAACTATGTAAAGGTTTTATCCACATACCACAACCCGATTGAAAAATAAAAAAAAAAATCCACGAACAAAAACTAACAAAACAATGATGTAAATAACAACCCGAAAGACCTGTTAAAAATATTTATTGTATCTTCTTTATATTTTCGAAACAGGGATTAAAAATAAAATAAATGAATAAATTCATTTAAAGAAAACCACACTAAAGTGTCATTGATTATGTAAGATTTTTTTTTTTGCAAAAAAGGTAATAAAATATAAGAAGAAATAAGTAATAAAACAATAATTAATGTCCGTTTAAATTATTAACAACGGGATACTATGAAGTTATAACTACAAAACTACAAAATGTTTTTAATGAAAACAATGTCGGCGGCACTTGAAACATTTAATATTTCAAGTGAATCCATTTGCACAAACACGTGGCGTTTCAATGATTTTCATTAAATTCTCTCTTTTTTAATTATCTTGAATACAATGAACAAATGATATTTTATATATTCACTAGCTTTACCCGTCCTCAGTACAAGATCTCGAAAAAAATTTCACAAATCACCATGTGTATTAAACATATTTTAGGCAATGGAATTTTGTCAAATATTGGGCCAAATTTGAAAATTGTCGATGAAGTGGTCTCATTAGATATTTGATGATCAATACCTAGGACCCTACCCGTCCTATATTTTGTGTAATATAACAGTTCCTTCAGAAGTAACTAAAAAAAAATTGGAATATTCTCGCTGTTATATTTCTTTGAATATTCGATAATCAATATTTGCTTTATATGGGGGATACCTTTCTCCTGGATCCCATTGAAATTCAGTGAAAATTTTAGCAAAATCGGTCCAGTAGTTTAGCTGCCCATAAGTCCCAAACAAACAATCAAACACAGATTCATTTTTGTATATAAATAGATGCTAGCAGGACCGGCAAACTCTGTTTTGCCAAAAAGCAAGTTAAGGGTGTTCTTGGCCCTAAGCAAACCTTAGTGTTGTGTAAACTTTGCTTTGTATAAGGGTACCCTCCCCCTGGTTTTATCCGTCTTACGTTTTTCCAGTAAAACAGTTTCTTGAGAACACTCTCTGTAATAGTTTTTTATAAATTCGATTATCAATAGTTGTAAAGGGGTTACCCCACCCCCTAGTCCTATCTGTCCTAGGTTTTGACCAGTAAAAGAGTTCCTTGAAGAAGAATTTGGTATCAAATTTAAGAACTCTTTCTACTATAGCTTTTTTGATATTCGATAATCACTATTTGCTTTGTATGGAGGTATCCGAAACCTTTTCATTCTCGCAAGGCCTCAAACAAATTTTTGACTTGCCTTAAACAGTTCATAATAAGGAACCATTTTCCGATTTCCTTACAAAACAGTTTCGGCGATAATTTAATTTTAAAGTACATACTGCATTTAAAAACAACCTTGGAGGAGTAATTCTTCTTATTTCTCGTCTTTGAACTTTTACAACCTCTCCTATCATACTACTTCACCAAAGGGAGAGTGGATTTGGACACCATTGAACATATTGAACTGTCACATGGTTAGACTTGTGTTGTGTTCAAGTTGGAGAAGAATAGTTTCATATATGGTCTGATGCTTAGTCGTTTTCAGGGTCCCTTCAAAAATAAATCCGTATAAACTTAGGGAAAATAGGCCCCATTCAAGCCTCTTAAAAATAACTCTTTGAAGGACAAAAATCTCATATATAGATTGGTATTATAATAATTGGTTGAATTACGATAATTATATAAGCAAAAATCGATGTGCAAAATTATAAGTAGAAGACTTTCTGAAGCCCCTACAAAAAATCTTTTTAAGGCATAAATTTCATATAAATGGTAGTTTCACAAAAATGTACTGCACACTTAAGCACAAATTCTTACTCTTTTGTTTTTAAAATTTTATTCCCGTAAAACAAATAGTCGGTTAAGCCCGACTATGTAATACCCATCACCACAAAGTTGGTTGCTACAATATATGAACGGTCCTCATAATAGATTATTATGATACCAACATTTAGCTGAAATTTATGAGTTAAAAAAAATTCTAAAGGGTTATATGGGAGTTGGACAAAAATATGGACCGACCCTCGTATAATTTCGCAAAGCGGTTAAGGCATATATTTATCTTAATTTGACAAAACATATTTACAATTGTCACGTATATGTGCGATTTATGATGTGATATTCTCAAGGCTGGTTGTAGAACCTATGGTAAACAATGGACCAATCCTCGCATAATTTAGCGCGTAATTTTTAAATATTTCGCAAAATTATGATAAAATAGTTTTATATTGAGACATTTTATGGACAAAAAACCACATTCAAGGGGGGATGACTTTTGTATTGGCCCTACATGAAATAATGGACCAATCATTATCAATTTCAATAGATATATTTAATGAGGTATCTTAGTGAACAAGACTCAGGAAGTGATTCTGGGTGGAAGAGTATACTTAAAAGTTACGGTAAGGGGTTTTTTTCTACCCGTTACAAACATCAGCACAAACGCATAATACCACCACCATTTCTGGTGGTGTAGGGTATAAAAACAAAAAATTTTTTAATGGAAATTTAATTTTGTTTTTTTTTTTTTTTGCAAATTATCTATATACACACATACATACATACATTCATACATACATACATACATACATACATACATACATACATACATACATACATGTATGAATATATTATTTATGTATTCATGTACTGAAATTATGTGAATGTTAATAAAAAATTTAACATTTCACCTTAAAAACAATAAAAGAAAATTTATTGTATAAAATTATAACCAATTAGTAATTGAATTTTCCAACCTTCGTGATACAATGCCAACCGAAACCAAATAAAAAATTAATAAATTTCTTTCAAAGAAAAATGAAAACTTGTCAATTTTAACGAAAAATGATCTGCATGAAAAGTCAAAAACGTCAACTCATTTGAAGTTTAAAATATAGTTAGACAGACCTAAAGGTTTCGGTTTTACTAACTGCCAAAAAGTCAGACTCAAATAACAATAATAATGGATGATGGTGGTGGTGATGATGATGATTATAATGATGATGAATGTCGTGATTACTAAATATTAAAAACAAATACAAAAACTTCTCATAAATGCTCATAAATGGAAATAGTATAAATATGAAATATTCAAAACATTTACATATTCAATTGTTTATAACTTCTTGAATATTATTTTGTTTATAAAACAAAGAAACTAACAACTACAACAACAATAAGAAATTGACTTTGGATTCCAATTGCGCATGCGCGTAGTCATAAACACAAACAGCAAAAGCAACTAGAAATCAACAGCAGCATCTTGCAGATAAAAACGAAATAAACACCGGTTGTTTTGTTTTGCTTCTTTGTTTGTTATTATTGCTTTTTATGCTGTGCAATGCTTGGCAACATGTTGCTAAACATTTCGTGAATATATTAACAAAACATAATAACAAATGCCAGTTAAAAACCAACAACAACAACCAGACCACCTTATGAAAAACAACATATGCTGCTACTTTTTTCAAGTAAAAATACTACAAAAGAAAAAAATATAAAAAATTAAGACAAAAAATAAAAAGAAAAAACAAAAAACATTATTATTTCATGATTTTATATGTTTGAATTTTGGATGAAGTTTGTTTTTTTTCTTCCAACGTCTTCTGCCTCATTTCAGGGAAATATCTTACCAAGCGCACTCTCAGTTTGCAACGAACATTCAAACGGTCGAGTTGTTTCAAACGGTTTATTTTTGAAACTTCAAAAAATAAAACATTTTGAAATTTTAAAATTTCAATTTTTTCTTTTTAAAGTGGTTGGTAACATTTAACGGTTTAACAAAATTTAAATAAACAAATAATTTAAATTGATGAAAATTTAACTGAAATGTTCACAATTGAATAATAAAGTGTTTTTAATTATTTAAATAATTTCAATAAAAGTGTTACTGTGTGTGTGTGTTTTGAAACTGAATTAATTTAAATTATTTTATAATTTTTTAGTGATTTAACGCAGTACAATTTTTTTCTTTTAATAATTAATATTTTTTTAGGTAAAACTATAAAAAAATTTTTAAATTAAATTATTAAAAAAAAGTGCATACAATTAAAGAATAAATAAATATTGTGGATTTTATTACAATTTGGATAAATTCATAAATATGCAGTTGGTAAGTTTGATATAATTATTAAATGATATACATTAAAGTGCTTCAAAAGACTTTTTAGGACGATACGTACAAAAGTATTTTAATTTATAAAAAGTGAAATTTCAGATTTCTTCATCGATCTAAATCTAAATGCTACAAGGCTGTTTAAAATTATGTTTCCGGAAAGAATGTTAAAAATATTTTGATCACCAACCTAATTAATATTCATATTAAATTAAAACAAACAGAACGTTATTTTATCCGTATTTTCTGAATTTTTCTTTTTTCAAAAATATCATGTTAAGAACATCACATCCTTTTTTAAAAATCTATTCACTTCACTTTAGAAAATGTTCCATATAAAATTTTTAAAAACCAAAATTTAAAAAAATTATTGCAGTGAAGTGTTTTATAAAATCAGGCCCTGAAGGTTTTGAAAAAAAAATTTGAAATAATACTATATTTTTGAGGCATAACATATACAAATTTTTGGTTAAATCGTTTATATAAGCTTTCATTTGTTATGAATATCATTATAATCGGTAATATTTATTCGATATTTGTTCTAAAATTATCAACATAAATGGATGTGTAGCATGTTATTCCTATTGACTTAGAAAGCTGAGTTTTTAGAATAAATATAAAACTCACCTTGAAAATTCTAAAATTTGAAGACTTTCGCTGCTATAATCTTTTACATATTCGATAATCAATTGTATGGGGGATACCCCTTCCCCTGGCCCTACCCATCCAACGTTTTGTCCAGTTGTTTAAGAAAGTTGTTGGGACCAAATTTGACAGGTCTTGCTGTTGTAGTTCATTAGATATTCGAAAACCAATATTTGCTATGTAAAGAGAGGATCTCTCCCCCTGGTAATATACGTTCTAAGATTTGTCCAGTAAAACAGTTCCTTGAAAAGTTGTTAGGACTAAATTTGAGAACTCTCTGTTTTAGTTCTTTAGATATTCGATAAAAAACCGGTTGATTCCATAGGAATTTTTACAGAAAATTTTAGTTGCAAAATTAACAAGCAAATAACTCAGAAACTGTAATAGATAATTAGGAAATTTCCATTTTGGATGCACTACAATACTCTTCCTCTGCTAGTGATACTAATAATTTCATAAACTAAAATCCCACCAGCCAATCGAAAGTTACAGATTTATTTCCAAACTGCCCCATTGTATAAAATGTATTGATTTATCCCATAAAATAACATATATCGCTCATTTGCTGCAAGGTAGTCATAACTTTTAAAGTAATTTTTTTTGTAGATGAATTTTTAATTTTATAACGGAAATTTGGAATTCATTAATGAAAATGTTATATTTGGTTGCAAGAAATATGCAATGTAAACTAAACAAGTTCCGATGCGCAATCGGAATAATGATTTGTTAATGGTAATAATCAATAAATTATATATTTTCATATATTTGTTGAAATCCTGTCTGACATAAAATGGTTCACTTCCAAATATGTGTCAGATAATAAAATACATTATTTACGATTTGATACTGATGTTAAGATGAAACTTGAGAACGAATTTTGAAGTATGAAGATCTTGCAACAACTGAGCGATATGATTTAGGGGAATTTGTGATCGATTTTATATAATTTTTTATTATTTTCATTTTTCGAAAAAAGTGATTGATGGAATCAACTTGATCAAATATTTTGTCTTTCTTAAAATGTGCAATAAATTCAAAACAAAAAATTTGGAACCAGAACCAGTTATCCGATTAAAGGTTAAAATAGATATACAAGTGTATAAATACATATATAAAATATGAAGAATTTGAAAACATACAAAATTTTTATTTTCTTTATTAAAAACTTCAATAACTTTCAAAACTTATTTTATTAATTTATATTTAAATATCATCAGACATGTTTAACCAAAAATAAAATCAAATTTTTTGCATTTTAAATTAATAACATTATTTCCTTAAATCGAAATTATTCAAAATAAAAATATATATATTTTGATTTGTTTTATCAGTTTTACTCATATTAAAATATGCAAATATTTTTATATGAATATTTATTTCAGAAACATATTTCTGAAGTGCTAATAAGTTCATGAATTTAATCATATTTGGAATAGGGAAGCGCAAAATTATGTTATTATATAGAATTTTAAAATTGCTAAAATATTTAAGAAATTAGAGACTTAAGAATATTTATTGCTTCCTGAATCGCTTAAAATGTTTGTTTTTGACAAAATTAAAAATTTTATTAAAAATCATATCTTCAATATATATATTCTATCTATAAATACTGAGCCAATTTTGCTGAAGTTTCACCCAATGTACCCGAAAGTAATATAGGCTATAAATAAATTTCGATAGGACCTGAGGAAAGGGTACCTTCTACACAAATCAAACATTGATTTTGGAATATCTAAAGAACTATAACTGCGAGAGTTCTTAAATTTGGTTCCAAACAATTTCATAAGGTTCTTTTCTTTTGTAAAAATGTAGGATGAATAGGACCAGGGATTGATTATCGGATATCTAAAGAAATATTGAAGTGAGAGTATTAAGATTCTCTTCTTTCTCTTCTCATTTTCTCAAAGCATTGATGTGGTGAAAAAACATAAAACAGATTGGACCATGGTACTTTTGCAGTTAGAAGTCATAAATTTACACTGAACCAAAAAGAGAAAAATACAACGAAAAATAGTGTAGAATTGAAGAAATGTAGGTTATATATCAGCCAACGAAAACTTTATTCATCATAATGAAAATTTTTGCTAATTTTTCGTAAATTCTTCAAGTTGTCGAAAAATTGTTAATATGACTATTTGAGTACGTTAATGAAAATGCGCTTAATTTGAATAAATATTATTCAATTTGAATAATACATAATTCATATTGACAAAAATAAATACTTTATATTGATGAATATTATTCAATTTTTAAGTTAAATTTACGAAATTTTAATTAAATTGAGAAAAGAGTTACATTAAATTGTTGTAATAAATTAATACATAAAATGTTACATATAAAATATTTCACGAAAAATTCCGACATGACCAGAGGAAGGAGTACTCCTCATACAAAGCAAATATTGATTATAGAATATTTAAAGAACTAAAAAACTGTAACAGCGACAATTTTCAAATTTGGTCCCAACGACTACCTTAAGGAACTGTTTTGCTGGATAAAATGTAAGACGGATAGAATTAGGGGAAGAAGTAGCCCACATGAAAAGTAAATAAGTTATCAAATATCTTAAGATCTGCTACAGCGGGAATTTAGTCCCAATTACTTTTTTTTTAAAACACGTCGATTTGTGAAATTTCTTTTGATAAGAATGTTCTGTAAAATATTTTCCTCCTCTATGTACATCTTTATTCAGTTTAAATTTTCTTTGTCATACTTCATTTAATATGACAAAGAAAAAAAACAAAACTATTTGACGAAAAAATTGTTAAATTAACAAAAATTTCATTTAAATTAACTTCATTTTGTATGTAGAATTGAATAAAATATAAATTTGTGTGTTATTTTACTTACGATGCGTTAGTGCCATTTTTGCTTAATATCTGTTGATATAACATATGTTTCGTCAACTTTTACTAAAATTTTTTTGATTAAATTCTTCTTTTGATGAAAAACGTTTGAATAAAAATCTGTTTATTTAAAACCTCTTTTTGTCAAAGTTCTACGAAAATGTTTCGTTAATATTACCTACGGCATTTAGTTCAGTGTATATATATCAATTATTAATTATTAAATATTTACAGAATTATTTAACATACAGTTTCCATTTTGTCACTTTCCTAAAAAGCGATTTTATTCCAAAATTCTAGACGTTGATTGATTTTTTTTATTTTCGAGATCTGGGATTGAGGAAAATTTTTATGCAGCAAAGCGCAACGGGTAAAAGCTAGTTATGTATAAATAAACAATTTATAAGTTAAGACAATAATTTTAATTAAATATTTTAATTATTTTATTTCAAATTTACGAAATTTCTATTATCACACGATTAAATAAACCAACCAAAAATGTTCATTATTCATAATGACGATAATGATATTAAAAAACAAACGGAAATTAAGTGCAATAAACATTTAAAGAAATAATCATAAAATAAAATAAAATAAAATAAAATAAAATAAAATAAATAAAATAAAATAAATAAATAAAATAAAATAAAATTCGTTAATTTAAATCAAATCAAATAAAATAAATAAATAAAATAAAGTTAACTCCCACAATTAATAATAAATTTGAAGAAAAAATCACATGATTTATAAGAAAAAAAATTAAGTTTTGAATTCATCATTTATATGAACGATTTCATGCAAAAAATTTTTAATACAAAAACATTCAAAACTTTTACTTTAATGCAAAAAAAAAAAAAACAAAATTAATTATTTAAAAAATAAATAAATATTAATCAAAGTCTTTAGATTAATGATAAAATCATTTAAGTGACATTCATGAATTTTGCATTAAAATTAAAAGAAAAAATTAAAATCATAAATTTTATCTGAGTATATTTTAGTGTAAATTACGTGGGTGACTTAATAATTTTGTCAAATCGATTTGATTTCAGTTAAAATCGATTCCAAAAAATTTAATATCTAACACATGCGCAGTCTAAAAATGATTTATTTTAGAAATAATTCTGTAACTTAGGAACTATTGAATAATTTTTAATGAAATTTCACACGAACATTCTTGAGGTGCTTATCAACTGAACCGCAGAAGAAAGTTGGATCTCTAAAGTTTATCACCTCGGGTATGACGGTTTTTAAAAAATTGCCAAAATTTTATTCATAATTTGATTGAAAAACATTTTTTACATACAAATAGTTCCTATGATTATCTACAAATATATTTAAACGTACAGGACATCTCTTACAGTTTTAGAGATATTTAGTCCAATGTGAAATTTTTACCCATTTTTGGACAGTTTTTTAGTTTTTGAGCTTGGTGAGCTTGATTTTGGTCTAAAAAAATTCTTAACTGTTGTCTGGGTGCTGTAAAAAATTCTAAACAATTTTTGTTTAAGAATACCTATGTGGATTCAATAAAAAGTTATATTATTTTAAGATAGCAATTTAAAAAATTATAATTTTTCCGATTTCGTTTAAAGGTGGTAACATTTTTTCCCTTTGAAAGCAACTTTTTCCTTCCGGACTGTACACTTTTTTCCCAATTCTGAAAGAGTTTTTAATGTAAATGCATTTAAAGCAAATCTGAGAACATGGGGGGGGGAATCATTTCTCGCTATTGTTCTCGGTATTTCGTAAGGTATTTCAAGTATTTTCTTAAGCTTTTTGAGGAGAAATACAATTTCAAAGCCGAGAATTTTCAAAAAGTACCTTAATTAATTTTAAGGTACTTTTTTAAAAAGTTTTCCCCACATTGGAATTTTGGATTTTTGGAATGAAAAAGGGGGAATCTTTTTTATAGTCTTACATCTAAAATTTACTCCTTTACAATAAGAAGAGAAAGACACAATCTTAATATCATCAGGGGGATACATCGACCCTTTGCAATATAATTTCCATAAATTTTTGGAACTCATCCTTTACCAAAGAAACATTTAAATCTCTATAAATATTCTCATTTCTCATGTACATTTATTAATTTATATTAATTGTAGAAAATATACATTTTTAACAGTAAACTGATAATAATATTTTGACATAATAACAATAGTGTTTTTTTCATAAAGGGCTGTTTATAACAATAAAATCGTGAATAGTCAAACATATTTTAAAATTTATTGCGAGAACAATATTTTTTTTCAACAAAAATAATTTTATTACAGCAACGAAATTATTGTCAAAATAAAACCAATCAACAAACAATAAATGCTTGTGCGAACATATTATTGTTGCGAAGAACATATTGTGAAATGATTTTTCTCTGCGTATAGAGACTTACAAAGCATTTCTTTCGTTTCACACATGATGTTATATTTGAAAATCCACCCATTCCCTTTCCGACCACTTGGAGGTCTGTATTCCTCTCTATCAACTCGACAATTGTATTTAATTGTTGTATATTATTTTCATAGCGGTGTAGAATATTGAACTACAACAAAACCTTAATGTCCATGATACCATTATTACTGCTACCCTGTACAGCCAATGCGGCTTCACTTTCAATCGTATATAAGAAAAACTAAAACTTTATGACCAAAATTTTTGCCTCAGTCTGAATTGTGATAAATTTAAAACCAACATTAATTTTTTTGTAAATACTAAATATTTCAATTTAAATTTTTTAAAACTGGTTTCTCCTTACAAAAACTATACAGCTCCTCCTATGTGTACTACATCTGCAGCTGTACACAACTTTAATTTCATTTTAATTAACACAATTACACACGCATTCCCTTGCAATTATAAACAGAAACTTAATTTATATAGTAAAAAAATTAAAATAGGTCATTACAATCCATTTTAAAGCAAAACGCGAGTAAGATAGAAAATTTTATTCGAATATGTTCAACATGATTGAACAAATTAATAAAATTGTGAATGTTTTTCAATCATAACGTTTATTGCTTAACATACATTTTCAATGTAATAATCAGAAGATACGTCCAGAAGATAATTATAATTTGAAGTAGAAAAACTGGAAAGGATTCATTCATGAAAGCTTACACAAACATACATAAATACATATACAAATAAATATTTGTTATTTATTTACTACTTGCCAAACTTCTGCCTTTATGCAATGCAACTTTATGTTGCATGTAAAAAATGTAAAAGATGGTCATAATTAAAATTGCATGGGTTTTTTTCCATTTTTCTTGTGTGGCAAAATATAATGATGATTATGATGATGAAGATGAATTTTTACTGAACATTTTTACGTATTTTTTCTTCATTTTATTATTTTCACTTTTTTATTTATTTATTGCTGTTTACATAATAAATAAATACAAAAACAAATATTATTTGCTTTACCTTTTGAAAGATATTTTTGCATTTTTTTCTGTTTTCATTTATGGACACGTATTGGAATGTTTCCAAAAAATATTTTTTGTAATTTTATTTTACGAAGGTTGTTTTATGGTATTTAATTTTTTTCTTAAATTTACATAATTTTTTATTAATAAAGTGAATAATCATGTATTATAATCTGGACTTTAATATTATAATTTGTTATCACCCTCGCCAGAAATGTTTGTGAACATTATGTTCGTAGATACACTGTGTAATACACCCATACATATCCATTCATTTCCTTAATGAGTTAAATTTTTTCATAATATTGGCTATAACATTTTCATACTGAACCGATTTTGATGGTTTGGAATGATAACAAGGACATGCAGCTCAATGTTATGATAAAAATTTATTCTTCTCTGTTGATTTATAATTGAAAAATTTACGAAAGTTTTTATCTAGAAATTAGAAGTAACCTCAGATATCGGTCTACACTTTGAATATTTTTTATATATTTCAGTTGTTCGTATCAGGAGCATAGTTTTTCAAGGTTAATAAATCGTTGAATAAAACTATATCCTCTTTATATTAATGGATCGCTAAGTTAACTGGAGCTAGAGCATTTAATCCATTATACTGCCAGGAACTCAAAATAAAGTGAAATATAAATTGAAATATTGAAAAATTGAAAAATTGTTTTTGGATCTCTAATGAAAAGTTTGACCAAAAAAATTCCTTAAAATTCTGACCACATAGAATTTCTATTAATTATAAAAGAACTCTCATAAGTGACTTATGCTGCATATATTACCAAAATCTCAAAATTGATCTGATATTTATTGAATTTAAAGTGATTTTTCAAAGTGAGCTTTTATGAGAGCTTTAAGAAATTATGAACCGATTTTCACATAACTCTGAGATTAATATCTTCTTAATTAAATTCGAAACAAATATTTGCAGATCGTAACATATTTTAAGCGATTTGCGAAAGTGCGAATTATATAAGAAATTAAATTAAAAATTCATTAAAATAGTTATACATTTAAATCTCATTCTGGAGAAATATTTGTATGGAGTCTGAATAAAATTATTATGATCCTGCCATCGCTAACTTAAATAGACTTAATCTTTGTTTCAATGAAATTATATATGCAAGCTTGGACGTAATTAAATCGAGTCAGAAAATTATCTTTATACAAAGAGTATTTATAAATTTTTTTGCTCAAAATAATAGTGGACAAATTGATTTTAGAAATCTTCAAAAAAAAAGCAAAAATGCCCGAAATTCATAAATGAATTTTTAGCTTATTTATTAACATATAACTTGTGATCTGCAATTTTGTTTCAAATAGTAAACTAAAGGTTAAAATAAAAAATTTATTTCAGATTATTTGTGTAGCGAGGAGAATCATTTCGTCGAACTTATCGATAGGACATTATATAGACTCTAATTAAGGTCATCCTTCCTTGAAGTTTTTTCTGAGAGTGACAAAGTTCATTATATCTCGGTCAACAATTTGTAGACAAGTTTTTTTTGCAGATAACTCTAAATGCAATTTAAACCATTAACATTAATCCAAAAACAAGTAAATGAACAGACCTATTGAAGGACTAAGTAAATTTAATACAAATATATATGAGATAAAAAAATATAACTGAATTAAAAGAATACCGATTAACTTAGTACATTGACCACGTGTTAGTAGAAATGATTTTGGGTCTTCTAATGGAGGTATAGTAAAGCTTGGACTGGTGTTTGCCAAATTACATTGATAAACTTTAACATTTAACATTTTTATGAGCTTTAAAACCATTTCCGGAAGAAAGATTCTTATGTTGGGGGTATAGAAATTAGGTACGTATTTAAGAGCCTTTTAAGCCTTTAAGCAGATAATGCCTAATGACTACAGCATATCAAAACAACATACCAAAACAAATATAAATCAAAAATTCCAGTGATTTTGGGTATTGAGACTTTACCATATTTAAGTCTATAATTATTTTGATTTGATGCAGAAATATACATATTTTATGGGGTCTTATATGATTTCTTCTTGGTGCTATAAATGGAATGACAAAGTTAATATACTCTCTATAAAGAGATCAATGCGATATTGAAAAGAAATCTTGGTAAATTGAAACAGTACTGAAAAGAGGCACAAATCGAAAGGCAATTTAGTGTCTTAATCATTTGTAACTCCACTTTCCAAATTGGGGACCCAGTTTGAATGTAAAAATAATAGAAAAATGTAAAAAAAAAAATAATTTAATTTTCGAGGGAAAGTACGGAAGTATAGATTACAATGTCGTCGAATTCTAGACCTGACTTTATTTTGTTTATATTTACTATTAACTGAACAATAACTGCTACTGAGAGACTTATAATTATAAAAGGCCTTTTAAATGGAATATCGAATCAAAGTCAAGGTGCTGGAAAATTTTTGGAAAAACTTACTCGAATTTAATAATTTCGCAGAACAACATATTCGAATTGTTTGAATTTTTAGCGAAATGGGATGGTAAACTTTACTTTATTTCTAATATCAAAATTTATTACATATTTATGAACAGTATACGGAAATTTTTCTTATTCATCCAATACTTGCCAAATTATATGTAAATATGTAAACAAAATGATAATTTTATAATAAAATATTTTTAAATGTAAATAAAACAACTTCAAACATTTTTCTTCCATAATAAAAACTATTGTGTAAGATAAACATATCAAAAAAGATATGGATAAATTTGAGAAAAAAAAATTAAATTTGTTGATTACCAACAAACGTAAATCTTCATAAATTTTTTCATTGGTGTTTTTTTTTTCCTTGGTTTCATTGATAGACATATAATATGCGATATACACGAGTACCTAAATGCAATGTCAATGGCATTACATGACTATGAAAATTGAAGTTTCACTTTAAAAACACACACATACACACATACAAAATTACTTCCCCCTTGTGGGCATTCAAGAAAACATTGTAACATTAAGTTATTGACGAAAACTAAAGAGGAGGAACATAAAATTGAAGATGCCAAAAGAAAAAATATTGTTAACTTCCATAAAAAAATATTAGAAAAAAAAAACAGATACTCAAGTTTATAATGAAACTGCTTTTGCTATGTTTTTGGTAGTTAATCTAACATTTTCGCCATAAACTTTAAACTTGGCACAAAAGAAGTTATAACTGAGGATGAGTTTTGGATTTTTTTGCTGCTTTAGTTGCTGTCGTTTGTAAAGATCATTATGATGTTGGTGAAAATGATTATTAAGATGATGATGATGTTGAAGTATTTAGTTACTGTGATGTAAAACTGTTAGTTATTATTATAAAATTTTGTTACCAGTTTTATATTATGATGGATTATTTATGGGGTAATGCTTGATTCGCCATGTAGCTCGTGTTTATAATTCGCATGTTAAAATCGGAAACGTTTGGAAATTAAAACAAGTAAGAATACCCTCCACCACAAATGTGTGTAATTCAAATACGTTATGTACCGTACATTACACGCTCACAGATGTATAAAACATATAAAAGTTTTTCTTAAATATAACACAGGAACACTTAATGTGTCGTCAAATGAGCTACATTTTTAGCTATAACTTTTTTCTTTCCACTGAACCGATTTTGATCATTTTTGGAATGGTAATGATGTATATATTATTTATTATTTTGGAAATCATTCTGTTTTGTTCATTTTAAGTTCACAACTTCACGAAAGTTCTTCGCTTGAATCAGAGTTAACTCAGATATCGGTCTATATCTTTTAATATACTAAACTGATTTTACTGTTTTCAAATAAGAAACTTCTCATGATTATAGCAAATACTCAGGCCAAATTTCATTGAGC
>PYHX02000467.1:64133860-64157229 GCA_004302925.2 Cochliomyia hominivorax
TTCTGAAGCCCCTACAAAAAATCTTTTTAAGCATAAATTTCATTATAAATGGTAGTTTCACAAAAATGTACTGCACACTTAAGCACAAATTCTTACTCTTTTGTTTTTAAAAATTTTATTCCCGTAAAACAAATAGTCGGTTAAGCCCGACTATGTAATACCCATCACCACAAAGTTGGTTGCTACAATATATGAACGGTCCTCATAATAGATTATTATGATACCAACATTTAGCTGAAATTTATGAGTTAAAAAAATTCTAAAGGGTTATATGGGAGTTGGACAAAAATATGGACCGACCCTCGTATAATTTCGCAAAGCGGTTAAGGCATATATTTATCTTAATTTGACAAAACATATTTACAATTGTCACGTATATGTGCGATTTATGATGTGATATTCTCAAGGCTGGTTGTAGAACCTATGGTAAACAATGGACCAATCCTCGCATAATTTAGCGCGTAATTTTTAAATATTTCGCAAAATTATGATAAAATAGTTTTATATTGAGACATTTTATGGACAAAAAACCACATTCAAGGGGGGATGACTTTTGTATTGGCCCTACATGAAATAATGGACCAATCATTATCAATTTCAATAGATATATTTAATGAGGTATCTTAGTGAACAAGACTCAGGAAGTGATTCTGGGTGGAAGAGTATACTTAAAAGTTACGGTAAGGGGTTTTTTTCTACCCGTTACAAACATCAGCACAAACGCATAAATACCACCACCATTTCTGGTGGTGTAGGGTATAAAAACAAAAAATTTTTAATGGAAATTTAATTTGTTTTTTTTTTTTTTTTGCAAATTATCTATATACACACATACATACATACATTCATACATACATACATACATACATACATACATACATACATACATACATACATGTATGAATATATTATTTATGTATTCATGTACTGAAATTATGTGAATGTTAATAAAAAATTTAACATTTCACCTTAAAACAATAAAAGAAAATTTATTGTATAAAATTATAACCAATTAGTAATTGAATTTTCCACCTTCGTGATACAATTGCCAACCGAACCAAATAAAAAATTAATAAATTTCTTTCAAAGAAAAATGAAAACTTGTCAATTTAACGAAAAATGATCTGCATGAAAAGTCAAAAACGTCAACTCATTTGAAGTTTAAAATATAGTTAGACAGACCTAAAGGTTTCGGTTTTACTAACTGCCAAAAAGTCAGACTCAAATAACAATAATAATGGATGATGGTGGTGGTGATGATGATGATTATAATGATGATGAATGTCGTGATTACTAAATATTAAAAACAAATACAAAAACTTCTCATAAATGCTCATAAATGGAAATAGTATAAATATGAAATATTCAAAACATTTACATATTCAATTGTTTATAACTTCTTGAATATTATTTTGTTTATAAAACAAAGAAACTAACAACTACAACAACAATAAGAAATTGACTTTGGATTCCAATTGCGCATGCGCGTAGTCATAAACACAAACAGCAAAAGCAACTAGAAATCAACAGCAGCATCTTGCAGATAAAAACGAAATAAACACCGGTTGTTTTGTTTTGCTTCTTTGTTTGTTATTATTGCTTTTTATGCTGTGCAATGCTTGGCAACATGTTGCTAAACATTTCGTGAATATATTAACAAAACATAATAACAAATGCCAGTTAAAAACCAACAACAACAACCAGACCACCTTATGAAAAACAACATATGCTGCTACTTTTTTCAAGTAAAAATACTACAAAAGAAAAAAATATAAAAAAATTAAGACAAAAAATAAAAAGAAAAAACAAAAAACATTATTATTTCATGATTTTATATGTTTGAATTTTGGATGAAGTTTGTTTTTTTTCTTCCAACGTCTTCTGCCTCATTTCAGGGAAATATCTTACCAAGCGCACTCTCAGTTTGCAACGAACATTCAAACGGTCGAGTTGTTTCAAACGGTTTATTTTGAAACTTCAAAAAATAAAACATTTTGAAATTTTAAAATTTCAATTTTTTCTTTTTAAAGTGGTTGGTAAACATTTAACGGTTTAACAAAATTTAAATAAACAAATAATTTAAATTGATGAAAATTTAACTGAAATGTTCACAATTGAATAATAAAGTGTTTTTAATTATTTAAATAATTTCAATAAAGTGTTACTGTGTGTGTGTGTTTTGAAACTGAATTAATTTAAATTATTTTATAATTTTTTAGTGATTTAACGCAGTACAATTTTTTCTTTTAATAATTAATATTTTTTTAGGTAAAACTATAAAAAATTTTTAAATTAAATTATTAAAAAAAGTGCATACAATTAAAGAATAAATAAATATTGTGGATTTTATTACAATTTGGATAAATTCATAAATATGCAGTTTGGTAAGTTTGATATAATTATTAAATGATATACATTAAAGTGCTTCAAAAGACTTTTTAGGACGATACGTACAAAAGTATTTTAATTTATAAAAAGTGAAATTTCAGATTTCTTCATCGATCTAAATCTAAATGCTACAAGGCTGTTTTAAAATTATGTTTCCGGAAAGAATGTTAAAAATATTTTGATCACCAACCTAATTAATATTCATATTAAATTAAAACAAACAGAACGTTATTTTATCCGTATTTTCTGAATTTTTCTTTTTTCAAAAATATCATGTTAAGAACATCACATCCTTTTTTAAAAATCTATTCACTTCACTTTAGAAAATGTTCCATATAAAATTTTTAAAAACCAAAATTTAAAAAAATTATTGCAGTGAAGTGTTTTATAAATCAGGCCCTGAAGGTTTTGAAAAAAAAATTTGAAATAATACTATATTTTTGAGGCATAACATATACAAATTTTTGGTTAAATCGTTTATATAAGCTTTCATTTGTTATGAATATCATTATAATCGGTAATATTTATTCGATATTTGTTCTAAAATTATCAACATAAATGGATGTGTAGCATGTTATTCCTATTGACTTAGAAAGCTGAGTTTTTAGAATAAATATAAAACTCACCTTGAAAATTCTAAAATTTGAAGACTTTCGCTGCTATAATCTTTTACATATTCGATAATCAATTGTATGGGGGATACCCCTTCCCCTGGCCCTACCCATCCAACGTTTTGTCCAGTTGTTTAAGAAAGTTGTTGGGACCAAATTTGACAGGTCTTGCTGTTGTAGTTCATTAGATATTCGAAAACCAATATTTGCTATGTAAAGAGAGGATCTCTCCCCCTGGTAATATACGTTCTAAGATTTGTCCAGTAAAACAGTTCCTTGAAAAGTTGTTAGGACTAAATTTGAGAACTCTCTGTTTTAGTTCTTTAGATATTCGATAAAAAACCGGTTGATTCCATAGGAATTTTTACAGAAAATTTTAGTTGCAAAATTAACAAGCAAATAACTCAGAAACTGTAATAGATAATTAGGAAATTTCCATTTTGGATGCACTACAATACTCTTCCTCTGCTAGTGATACTAATAATTTCATAAACTAAAATCCCACCAGCCAATCGAAAGTTACAGATTTATTTCCAAACTGCCCCATTGTATAAAATGTATTGATTTATCCCATAAAATAACATATATCGCTCATTTGCTGCAAGGTAGTCATAACTTTTAAAGTAATTTTTTTGTAGATGAATTTTTAATTTTATAACGGAAATTTGGAATTCATTAATGAAAATGTTATATTTGGTTGCAAGAAATATGCAATGTAAACTAAACAAGTTCCGATGCGCAATCGGAATAATGATTTGTTAATGGTAATAATCAATAAATTATATATTTTCATATATTTGTTGAAATCCTGTCTGACATAAAATGGTTCACTTCCAAATATGTGTCAGATAATAAAATACATTATTTACGATTTGATACTGATGTTAAGATGAAACTTGAGAACGAATTTTGAAGTATGAAGATCTTGCAACAACTGAGCGATATGATTTAGGGGAATTTGTGATCGATTTTATATAATTTTTTATTATTTTCATTTTTCGAAAAAAGTGATTGATGGAATCAACTTGATCAAATATTTTGTCTTTCTTAAAATGTGCAATAAATTCAAAACAAAAATTTGGAACCAGAACCAGTTATCCGATTAAAGGTTAAAATAGATATACAAGTGTATAAATACATATATAAAATATGAAGAATTTGAAAACATACAAAATTTTTATTTTCTTTATTAAAACTTCAATAACTTTCAAAACTTATTTTATTAATTTATATTTAAATATCATCAGACATGTTTAACCAAAAATAAAATCAAATTTTTTGCATTTTAAATTAATAACATTATTTCCTTAAATCGAAATTATTCAAAACAAATATATATATATATATATATATTGATTTGTTTTATCAGTTTTACTCATATTAAAATATGCAAATATTTTTATATGAATATTTATTTCAGAAACATATTTCTGAAGTGCTAATAAGTTCATGAATTTAATCATATTTGGAATAGGGAAGCGCAAAATTATGTTTTTATATAGAATTTTAAAATTTGCTAAAATATTTAAGAAATTAGAGACTTACGAATATTTATTGCTTCCTGAATCGCTTAAAATGTTTGTTTTTGACAAAATTAAAAATTTTATTAAAAATCTTATCTTCTTCTATATATATATTCTATCTATAAATACTGAGCCAATTTTGCTGAAGTTTTCACCCAATGATCCCAATGTCCCGAAAGTAATATAGGCTATAAATAAATTTCGATAGGACCTGAGGAAAGGGTACCTTCTACACAAATCAAACATTGATTTTGGAATATCTAAAGAACTATAACTGCGAGAGTTCTTAAATTTGGTTCCAAACAATTTCATAAGGTTCTTTTCTTTTGTAAAAAATGTAGGATGAATAGGACCAGGGATTGATTATCGGATATCTAAAGAAATATTGAAGTGAGAGTATTAAGGTTTTATCTCAATTACCTTCTTTCTCTTCTCACTTTCTCAAAGAATTGATGTGGTGAAAAAACATAAAACAGATTAGACCATGATACTTTTGCAGTTAGAAGTCATAAATTTACACTGAACCAAAATAGGAAGACTTTATTCATCATAATGAAAATTTTTGCTAATTTTTCGTAAATTCTTCAAGTTGTCGAAAAATTTTTAATATGACTATTTGAGTACGTTAATGAAAATGCGCTTAATTTTAATAAATATTATTCAATTTGAATAATACATTATTCATATTGAAAAAAATAAATACTTTATATTGATGAATATTATTCAGTTTTTAAGTTAAATTTACGAAATTTTAATTAAATTGAGAGAAGAGTTACATTAAATTGTTGTAATAAATTAATACATAAAATGTTACATATAAAATATTTTACGAAAAATTCCGATATGACCAGAGGAAGGAGTACTCCTTATAATGATTATAGAATATTTAAAGAACTAAAAACCGGTAACAGTGACAATTTTCAAATTTGGTCCCAATGACTACCTTAAGGAACTGTTTTGCTGGATAAAATGTAAGACGGATAGAATCAGGGGGAGAAGTAACCCACTTGAAAAGTAAAATAAGTTATCGAATATCTTAAGATCTGCTACAGCGGAAATTTGGTCCCAATTACTTTTTTTAAAACACATCGATTTGTGAAATTTATTTCGATAAGAATGTTCTGTAAAATATTTTCCTCCTCTATGTACATCTTTATTCAGTTTAAATTTTCTTTGTCATACTTCATTTAATATGACAAAGAAAAAAACAAAATTATTTGACGAAAAAATAGTTTAATTAACAAAATTTCATTCAAATTAACTTTATTTTTGTATGTAGAATTGAATAAAATATAAATTTGTGCGTTAATTTACTTACGATGCGTTACTGCCATTTTTGCTTAATATCTGTTGATATAACATATTTTTCGTCAACTTTTACTAAATTTTTTTTGATTAAATTCTTCTTTTGATGAAAAACGTTTGAATAAAAATTTGTTTATTTAAAACCTTTTTTTGTCAAAGTTCGTTATTAATTATTTAATATTTACAGAATTATTTAACATACAGTTTCCATTTTGTCACTTTCCTAAAAAGCGATTTTATTCCAAAATTCTAGACGTTGATTGATTTTTTTATTTTCGAGATCTGGGATTGAGGAAAATTTTTATGCAGCAAAGCGCAACGGGTAAAAGCTATTTATGTATAAATAAACAATTTATAGGTTAAGACAATAATTTTAATTAAATATTTTAATTATTTTATTTCAAATTTACGAAATTTCTATTATCACACGATTAAATAAACCAACCAAAAATGTTCATTATTCATAATGACGATAATGATATTAAAAAACAAACGGAAATTAAGTGCAATAAACATTTAAAGAAATAATCATAAAATAAAATAAAATAAAATAAAATAAAATAAAATAAAATAAAATAAATTCGTTAATTTAAATCAAATAAAATAAAATAAAGTTAACTCCCACAATTAATAATAAATTTGAAGAAAAAATCACATGAATTATAAGAAAAAAATTAAGTTTTGAATTCATCATTTATATGAACGATTTCATGCAAAAAATTTTTAATACAAAAACATTCAAAACTTTTACTTTAATGCAAACAAAAAAAACAAAATTAATTATTTAAAAAATAAATAAATATTAATCAAAGTCTTTAGATTAATGATAAAATCATTTAAGTGACATTCATGAATTTTGCATTAAAATTAAAAGAAAAAATTAAAATCATAAATTTTATCTGAGTATATTTTAGTGTAAATTACGTGGGTGACTTAATAATTTTGTCAAATCGATTTGATCTTCAGTTAAAATCGATTCCAAAAAATTTAATATCTAACACATGCGCAGTCTAAAAATGATTTATTTTAGAAATAATTCTGTAACTTAGGAACTATTGAATAATTTTTAATGAAATTTCACACGAACATTCTTGAGGTGCTTATCAACTAAACCGCAGAAGAAGTGGATCTCTAAAGTTTATCACCTCGGGTATGACGGTTTTTAAAAAATTGCCAAAATTTTATTCATAATTTGATTGAAAAACATTTTTTACATACAAATAGTTCCTATGATTATCTACAAATATATTTAAACGTACAGGACATCTCTTACAGTTTTAGAGATATTTAGTCCAATGTGAAATTTTTACCCATTTTTGGACAGTTTTTTAGTTTTTTGAGCTTGGTGAGCTTGATTTTGGTCTAAAAAATTTCTTAACTGTTGTCTGGGTGCTGTAAAAAATTCTAAACAATTTTTGTTTAAGAATACCTATGTGGATTCAATAAAAAGTTATATTATTTTAAGATAGAAATTAAAAAAAATTATAATTTTTCCGATTTCGTTTAAAGGTGGTAACATTTTTTCCCTTTGAAAGCAACTTTTTCCTTCCGGACTGTACACTTTTTCCCAATTCTGAAAGAGTTTTTAATGTAAATGCATTTAAAGCAAATCTGAGGACATTGGGGGGAATCATTTGTCGCTAGTCCTCTCGGTATTTCGTAAAGTATTTCAAGTATTTTTGTTAAGCTTTTTGAGGAGAAATACAATTTCAAAGCCAGAATTTTCAAAAAGTACCTTAATTAAAGAGTAAATTTTTTAATAAGTTTTCCCCAGATTGGAATTTTGGATCTTTGGAATGAAAAAGGGGGAATATTACATCAAAAATTAATATTAAACTTATTCCTTTACAAGAGAAAGACACAATCTTAACATCATCGGGGGGATATATCAACCTTTTGCAATATAATTTCCCTGAATTTGTGGAACTCATCCTTCACCAAAGAAACATTTAAATCTCTATGAATATTCTCATTTCTCATCTACATTTATTAATTGATATTAATTGTAAACAAGTAAGAATGCTATATTCGGCTATGCCGAATCTTAAATACCCTCCACCACAAATTTGTGTAAAGTTAATACGTTAGGTTCCATAGACACACATATACCCACAAATGTATATAACACAGAAATACTTAATTAGTCATAAAATTAGTTAACTGCCTTTTTTCTACCAATTTTCATTGAGCTCTGTTAATTTTTGCGGATGTGAGCAGACAAAGAGATTGACGAAAATCGATTGAGATTTTGACTTGATGCAAGAATATATACATTATGGGGTCTGAAATAATTCATTCTTAGCGTTACACACAGAATGACAAAGTTAATATTCTCTCTCTACCACTTGTACTGTGGAGCGTATAAAAACAAAAAATATGCTTGTTATAAGCTCAAAACTATTTTCCGGGAAGGGGTCTTATATGTAGCTCCCATATAAGACCCCTTCCCGAAGTTTGGACCAAGATTGTTCATATTTATAATATACTTTGATTATAGTTAGAAAAATCATTGTGCTAAATTTTAATGGAATTGATCTTTATTTAAATGTTTTATAAACTCTAATCCGTTTTCCGGAAAATCCCGTTATAAGGGAGCTATAGGAAAATTTGGACCGATACAGGGCAAATTAATATAATATCTTCAGAACAGTTAGCAAAATAATTGTGTCGACTTTCAGTAGAATTGGTCTTTATTTACTCGAGAAGGGGCGTTATAATGGAGCTATATCATAATATGGACCCATTTTAATAAAGTTTACAACATATATTTAAAATAGCTAGAAAATTAGTTGTGCCAAATTTCAATAGAATTGGTTCAAATCTAAAAGTGTTATAAGCTATAAATCATATTCCGGGAAGGGACCTTATATGGGAGCTATATCAAAATATGGACCCATGTAAATAAAACTTAATACGTATATTTAAAATAGCTAGAAAATCAATTGTGCTAAATTTCAAAAGAATTGGTTCAAATTTAAAAGTGTTATAAGCTGTAAATCATATTCCGGGAAGGGGCCTTATATGGGAGCTATATCAAAATATGGACCCATGTTAATAAATTTTATAACATATATTTAAAATAGCTAGAAAATTAGTTGTGCCAAATTTCAATAGAATTGGTTCAAATTTAAGAGTTTTATAAGCTATAAATCATATTCCGGGAAGAGGCCTTATATGGGAGCTATATCAAAATATGGACCCATGTAAATAAAATTTATAGTATATATTTAAAATAGTTAAAACAATAATTGTGCCAAATTTCAAAAGAATTGGTTCAAATTTAAGAGTTTTATGAGCTATAAATCACATTCCGGGAAGGGGCCTTATATGGGAGCCATATCAAAATACGGACCCATATGAATAAAATTTAAAGTATATATTTAAAATGGTTAAAAAATTATTTGTGCCAAATTTCAATAGAATTGGTTCCAATTTAAGAGTTTTATGAGCTATAAATCAAATTCCGGGAAGGGGCCTTATATGGGAGCTATATCAGAATATGGGTCCATATTAATAAAATTCACAATATATATTTAAAATAGTTGAAACAATAATTGTGCCAAATTTCAAAAGAATTAGTTCAAATTTAAAAGTTTTATAAGCTATAAATCATATTCCGGGAAAGTCCTTATATGGGAGCTATATCAAAATATGGACCCATGTAAATATAATTTATAACATATATTTAAAATAGCTAGAAAATCAGTTGTGCCAAATTTCAAAAGAATTGGTTCAAATTTAAAAGTTTTATGAGCTATAAATCACATTCCGGGAAGGGGCCTTATATGGGAGCTATATCAAAATACGGAACCATGTGAATAAAATTTATAGTATATATTTAAAATAGTTAAACAATTATTTGTGCCAAATTTCAATAGAATTGGTTCCAATTTAAGAGTTTTATGAGCTATAAATCAAATTCCGGGAAGGGGCCTTATATGGGAGCTATATCAGAATATGGTCCATATTAATAAAATTCACAATATATATTTAAAATAGTTGAAACAATAATTGTGCCAAATTTCAAAAGAATTAGTTCAAATTTAAAAGTTTTATAAGCTATAAATCATATTCCGGGAAAGTCCTTATATGGGAGCTATATCAAAATATGGACCCATCTTAATATAATTTATAACATATATTTAAAATGGCTAGGAAATAAGTTGTGCCAAATTTCAATAGAATTGGTTCAAATTTAAGAGTTTTATGAGCTATAAATCACATTCCGGGAAGGGGCCTTATATGGGAGCTATATCAAAATACGGACCCATGTAAATAAAATTTATAGTATATATTTAAAATAGTTAAACAATTATTTGTGCCAAATTTTAATAGAATTGGTTCCAATTTAAGAGTTTTATGAGCTATAAATCATATTCCGGGAAATGGCGTTATATGGGAGCTATATCAAAATATGGACCAATGTTAATAAAATTTATAACATATATTAAGAATGGTTTAAAAATTAGTTGTGACAAATTTCAGTAAATTATCTTAAAAATTGCGGTCCATATGACACAAAGAGTTTGGGGTGTATCAAAATTTTGCATATTATAGCCTATAACTTTTTTCCGGTTAATCAGATTTTGATAATTTTTGGCACGATGATGAAGCACGTGTAATTGTATGCTAAAATTAATTTTTGTTTTAGTCCAATTACATTTTTAGAAGAAATTATAAGAGTTCATTTTTGAAATTTTGAGGTTGTTTCAGATATCGGTCTATAACTTCCTTGCTTATAAACCGATATAGCTGGTTTTAAATAGCAAACTGCTTAGGACAATAACAAATAATGTGGCCAAGTTTTATTGAATTCGGTCAATTATTCTAGGCGTGAGAATGTTTCCAACAGACAGACAAACGGACAGACGGACAGACGGACATAGCTAAATCGACTCAGTTTTTGATTTGATGCAATAATATATATACATTGTTGGGTCTGAGATGATTCCTTCTTGGCGTTACATACAGAATGACAAACTTAATATACCCTCACCACTTGTGGTGGTGGAGGGTATAAAAAAAGTATTTTTGACAGTAAACTGATAATAATATTTTGACATAATAACAATAGTGTTTTTTCATAAAGGGCTGTTTATAACAATAAAATCGTGAATAGTCAAACATATTTCAAAATTTTTTGCGACCACAATATTTTTTTTTTTTTTTTTTCAAAAAAATATTTTTTTTTACAGCAACGAAATTATTGTCAAAGTAAAATCAATTAAACAACTTAAATGTTGGCGATAACAATAAATGTGTGTGCGAACATATTATTGTTGCGAAGAACATATTGTGAAATGATTTTTCTCTGCGTATAGAAATTTACAAAGCCTATCTATATGAAGCATTTCTTTCGTTTCACACATGATGTTATATTTGAAAATCCACCCATTCCCTTTCCGACCACTTGGAGGTTTGTATTCCTCTCTATCAACTCGACAACTGTGTTTAATTGTGGTATATTATCCTCACAGCGGTGTATTATATGATACCATTATTACTGCTACCATTTATAGCCAATGCGGCCTCACTTTCAATCGTATATAAGAAAAACTAAAACTTTATGATCAAAATTTTTCCCCAGTCTGAATTGTGATCAATTTTAAACCAACATTAATTTTTTTTTGTAAATACTAAATATTTCAATTTAAATTTTTTAAAACTGGTTTCTCCTTACAAAAACTATACAGCTCCTCCTATGTGTACTACATCTGGAGCTGTACACAACTATAATTTCATTTTAATTAACACAATTACACACGCATTCCCTTGCAATTATAAACAAAAACTCAATTTATATAGTAAAAAAAATTAAAATAGGTCATTACAATCCGTTTTAACACAAAATACGAATAAGATGGAAAATTTTATTCGAAATATGTTCAACATGATTGAACAAATTAATAAAATTGTGAATGTTTTTCAATCATGACGTTTATTGCTTAACATATATTTTCAATGTAATAATCAGAAGATACGTCCAGAAGATAATTATAATTTGAAGTAGAAAAACTGGAAAGGATTCATTCATGAAAGCTCACACAAACATACATAAATACTTATACAAATAAATATTTGTTATTTATTTACTACTTGCCAAACTTCTGCCTTTATGCAATGCAACTTTATGTTGCATGTAAAAAATGTAAAAGATGGTCATAATTAAAATTGCATGGGTTTTTTTCCGTTTTTCTTGTGTGGCAAAATATAATGATGATTATGATGATGAAGATGAATTTTTACTGAAAACTTTTTTACGTATTTTTTCTTCATTTTATTATTTTCACTTTTTTATTTATTTATTACTGTTTACATAATAAATAAATACAAAAACAAATATTATTTGCTTTACCTTTTGAAAGATATTTTTGCATTTTTGTCTGTTTTCAATGGACACGTATTGGAATGTTTCCAAAAAATATTTTTATAATTTTATCTTACGAAGGTTGTTTTATGGTATTTAATTTTTTCTTTAATTTACATAAGTTTTTGTTAATAAAGTGAATAATTATGTATTATAATCTGGACTTAATATTATAATTTGTTATCACCCTCGCCAGAAATGTTTGTGAACATTATGTTCGTAGATACACTGTGTAATACACCCATACACATCCACTCATTTCCTTAATGAGTTAAATTTTTTCATATTTTTAGCTATAACATTTTCATACTGAACCGATTTGGAATGATAACAAGGACATGCAGCTCAATGTTATGATAAAAATTGATTCTTCTCTGTTGATTTATAATTGAAAAATTTACGAAATTTTTCGCTAGAAATTAGAAGTAACCTCAGATATCGGTCTACACTTTGAATATTTTTTATATATTTCAGTTGTTCGTATCAGGAGCATAGTTTTTCAAGGTTAATAAATCGTTGAATAAAACTACATCCTCCTTATGTAATGAAGTGAGAAAGATTGCTCATTATTCATTTTATTGATTTTCCTAGTGGGTGGAGTGACGACACAATTTTACCACTGTCTGGAATTTCTTTATTAACGTTTTTCGTGTAAGTCAAGATGGCCAGAGAGCTTTTTCATATTTTTAAGTGATTTTATTCCGCGGGCTTTACATTATTAACGTATATGTGAAATTTATCTACTTTAAAGTTATATTTTAAATTTGTACAAGGGTTATGAAAAATTATGTACCGACCTTCAAAAAATGTAGCTCAAAGTTTTAGAATACTACAACGCTTATTTGTTCTAAGTTATCTATATTTTTTTAGGATCTTTATGGTCGTAAAATCCCAATCTAAGAAAACATTTGTATGGGAGCTAGGAAATTCAATAATTATCGTTCTTGGTCCAAAATAACTATCGAAGTACTTCGCACACAAGGTTTGCATAGGGAGTAAAATAAAGTAATAATAATTAATCTGGTCAATTTCAGCATGTCTAAAATAAAATAATTCAAACAGATTTAGATTCTAATAGTGAACCGGAATATAAATATTCTGCAACTACCGAATTCAACTTTTGTTAACACTGAAATATCTGAAAAAGTAAAAAAAAATTAAAAATATATTTTTTTGCGAGTTCTTTCTATAATGAAAGCATTGCGGAAAGAATACTTGGGATTGCTAAGTTAACTGGAGCTAGAGCATTTAATCTATTATACTGCCAGGAACTAAAAATAAAGTGAAATATAAATTGAAATATTTAAAAATTGAAAAATTGTTTTTGGAGTAACATTTGCATCTCTAATGAAAAGTTTGACCAAAAAAATTCCTTAAAATTCTGACCACATAGAATTTCTATTAACTATGAAAGAACTCTCGTAGGTGACTTATGCTGCATATATTACCAAAATTTCAAAATTGATCTGATATTTATTGAATTTAAAGTGATTTTTCCAAGTATGAGAGCTTTAAGAAATTATGAACCGATTTTCACATAACTCTGAGATTAATATCTTCTTAATTAAATTCGAAACAAATATTTGCAGATCGTAACATATTTTAAGCGATTTGCGGAAGTGGGAATTATATAAGAAATTAAATTAAAAATTCATTAAAATAGTTATACATTTAAATCTCATTCTGGAGAAATATTTGTATGGAGTCTGAATAAAATTATTATGATCCTGCCATTGCTAACTTAAATAGACTTAGTCTTTGTTTCAATGAAATTATATATGCAAGCTTGGACGTAATTAAATCGAGTCAGAAAATTATCTTTATACAAAGAGTATTTATAAATTTTTTTGCTCAAAATAATAGTGGACAAATTGATTTTAGAAATCTTCAAAAAAAAGCAAAAATGCCCGAAATTCATAAATGAATTTTTAGCTTATTTATTAACATATAAGTTGTAATCTGCTACTTTGTTTCAAATAGTAAACTAAAAGTTAAAATAAAAGAATTTACTTCAGATTATTTGTGTAGCAAAGAGAATCTTTTCGTCGAACTTATCGATAGGCCATTATATAGACTCAAATAAAGGTCATCCTTCATTGAAGTTTCTTCTGGGAGTGACAAAATTCATTATTATATCTCGGTCAACAATTTGTAGACAAGTTTTTTGCAGATAACTCTAAATGCAATTTAAACCATTAACATTAATCCAAAAACAAGTAAATGAACAGACCTATTGAAGAACTAAGTAAATTTAATGCAAATAGATATGAGATAAAAATATAAGTGAATGAAAAGAACATTGATTAATTTAGTACATTGACCACGTGTTAATAGAAACGATTTTGGGTCTTCTAAGGGAGCTATAGTAAAGCTTGGACTGGTGTTTGCCAAATTACATTGATAAACTTTAACGTTTAACATTTTTATGAGCTTAAAACTTTTTCCGGAAGAAAGGTTCTTAGGTTGGGGGTATAGAAATTAGGTACGTATTTAAGAGTCTTTTAAGCCTTTAAGCAGATAATGCCTAAATACAACAGCATATATTTTTTTGTTTATATTTCAAAACAAATATAAATCAAAAATTCCAATTGCAGTGATTTTTAGGTGTATTAAACTCTACCATATTTAAGTCTATAATTATTTTGATTTGATGCAGAAATATACATACTTTAGGGGTCTTAGATAATTTCTTCTTGGTGCTATAAATAGAATGACAAAGTTAATATACCCTCTATGAAAATATCATTGTGATACGAAAATAAATCTGAGTAAATTGAAACAGTACTGAAAAGAGGCACAAATAGAAAAGAGCAATTAAGTGTCTTAATCATTTGTAACTCCACTTTCAAAATTGAGGACCCAGTTTGAATGAAAAAATAATAGAAAAATTAAAAAAAAACATAATTTTCGATGGAAAGTACGGAAATATATACTACAATTTCGTCGAATTCTAGAAACGGCTTTATTTTTTTATATTTACTATTAACTAATCAATAACTGCTACTGGAAGACTTATAATTATAAAAGGCCTTTTAAATGGAATATCGAATCAAAGTCAAGGTGCTGGAAAATTTTTGGAAAAACTTACTTTGGACTGCGATACAATTTAAACTACTCGAATTTAATAATTCACAGAACAACATATTCGAATTGTTTGAATTTCAGCGAAATTTCTAATATCAAAATTTATTACATATTTATGAACAGTATACGGAAATTTTTCTTATTCATCAAATACTTGCCAAATTATATGTAAATATGTAAACAAAATGATAATTTTATAATAAAATATTTTTAAATATAAATAAAACAACTTCAAACATTTTTCTTCCATAATAAAAACTATTGTGTAAGATAAACATATCAAAAAAGATATGGATAAATTTGAGAAAAAAAATTAAATTTGTTGATTACCAACAAACGTAAATCTTCATAAAATTTTTTCCATGTTGTTTTTTTTTTCGTTGGTTTCATTGATAGACATATAATATGCGATATACACGAGTACCTAAATGCAATGTCAATGGCATTACATGACTATGAAAATTGAAGTTTCACTTTAAAACACACACACACACACATACAAAATTACTTCCCCCTTGTGGGCATTCAAGAAAACATTGTAACATTAAGTTATTGACGAAAACTAAAGAGGAGGAACATAAAAGTGAAGATGCCAAAAGAAAAAAAATTGTTAACTTCCATAAAAAAATATTAGAAAAAAAAACAGATACTCAAGTTTATAATGAAACTGCTTTTGCTATGTTTTTGGTAGTTAATCTAACATTTTCGCCATAAACTTTAAACTTGGCACAAAAGAAGTTATAACTGAGGATGAGTTTTGGATTTTTTTTTGCTGCTTTAGTTGCTGTCGTTTGTAAAGATCATTATGATGTTGGTGAAAATGATTATGAAGATAATGATGATGTTGAAGTATTTAGTTACTGTGATGTAAAACTGTTAGTTATTATTATAAAATTTTGTTACCAGTTTTATATTATGATGGATTATTTATGGGGTAATGCTTGATTCGCCATGTAGCTCGTGTTTTTAATTCACATGTTAAAATCGGAAACGTTTGGAAATTAAAACAAGTAAGAATACCCTCCACCACAAATGTGTGTAATTCAAATACGTTATATACCGTACATACACACTCACAGATGTATAAAATATATAAAAGTTTTTCTTAAATATAACACAGGAACACTTAATGTGTCGTCAAATTAGCTACATTTTTAGCTATAACTTTTTTCTTTCCACTTAACCGATTTTGATAATTTTTTGAATGGTAATGATGTATATATTATTTATTATTTTGGCAATTATTCTGTTTTGTTCATTTTTAGTTCACAATTTCTATATCTTTTAATATACTAAACTGATTTTACTGTTTTCAAATAAGAAACTTCTCAGGATTATAACAAATACTCAGGCCAAATTTCATTGAGCTCTGTCAATTATAATGGATGTGAGTGTGCCAACAACAGACAGATGGATAGACGATCATAAAGACGGACGGACAAAGCTTAATCAACTCAGATTTTGATTTGATGCAAGAATGTATATACATTATGGGGTTTGAAATGATTCCTTCTTACCGTTGCACATGGAATAACAAAGCTAATGTGCCTTCTTCATCAATTGTGGTGGTGGAGGGTATAAAAAGGGAAAATATTTTTTTCTTTATAAGATTTTTTTCTATACAGAAGTTTCAAATAATTTATGTTAAACAAAATTTTATGTTTCTCAATACTTCTTAATACTTTATTATATAGATTGTATTATATGACTTAAGCAACAGACTTCTTTGTCTCTAACGAAACAAAAGACTTAAGCAAGAAACTTCTTGTTTTTCATTGTCTTTTTTTTATAATTTTTTGATTGTTGTTGTTTTTCATTTTTTTATAGTTAAATTTAAAATATTTATTGTTATATTTATTGTTTAACACTTTTGGAATAATATAACAAAAAATACATTAAATTGTCTTTATCTATTTGTCTTTCCATCTGTCTGTCCGTACGTCTGTATGTCTCTGACAAAAGCTTAAGTGTTTTTGTGTGACAAGAAGATGTTACAGTAGCATTATATTCATATTATTTTCATTAATTTTAAATTTTAACGACTCTATTCCAGATGTATTTGTAGTTAACAAGGTTTCCTCGCTTCTTCTTTTATTAAATTTTCTTCATTTCCCCAACAACAATAATAACAGTTAAACAATTGCTACCTCTTCAAATAAAAATAAGCTCATGTTATCATGTTTATTGTTGGTGTTGGTGGTTACATTTAGGTCTATTATTAAGGTTGAAAATGAATAAAACATTTTGTTAGTTTAATGATTTTAATAAAATTAAGATAAATATGTAATTGGCCTTAAACTGTAGCTTTAGTTAACATTTTTATTATAAAAAATTAAAAATTAAATTAAACCCATTAAATAAGTTAAAAATATTACAAACAAAGCAGAAATATGAAATATGTATATACATTTAGTAAATGTCCTTCAAAAGCTATAAAATGTTTTATTTGAATAATTAGAAAATTATTTTGTTAATAAAAAAATTACTCAAAAGCTAAAGTTTTTTAAAACTTAACGCCAAAATTATTAACTGAATAAATTATTTCAGATAAAAAGCCGTTGCATAATAAATATTATTTACCATGTAGGACTCATGATAAATAACTCGCAATATAATAAAGGTGATCCAACCTTGATATACAATGTTAACTAATTTCTTTGTTAAAGTGACAAGTAAAACATTTGAGAGACATATGCAACTGAGCAACATGTTAGAAATGTTGAGGGAAAATGGATCTATAATGCGAGCAACACTAATGCTAGTTTTTAATAAAGATATGAATTTATACGTTTATAAATTTAATTCAAGAATTGATAGCAATAAAACTATATTTTAAAAATTTAGATTTTTGATTTTAGAACAAATAGAATATAGACAGACTCTTCAAAATTAAAGGAGTTTTCTCCCTTTAGAATTTTTTCTTAATTAATATTTTATCTAAGAAGCCATTGTGAACAAGTAAGAAGTCCCACTATTTAATACCCAACACCACATGATGGTTATAAATGGAAGCTAGAAAAAATTAATGAACCATCCTCGTATAAAGATATTTTTCAATTAATGCTTAAGAGTAGAGGACATAATAATGATACTGACATTTATGTAAGATAAGTGGGTTCTAAAAGAATTTTTTTCTGTGAGTGCTATATGGGAGCTAGAGGAAATTATGAACCGACCCTCGTAAAATTTCGAACATTTGTCCAACTACTTTTACAATACCAACGTATATTTAAAAATTTAGCCCTTCAAAATGATATTTGGAAGAGGGATTCTGTGGGACCTATGATAAGAAAGCACCGATCCTCGTATAATTTGGCACATCGTTTTAAAACATTAAAGAATTAACTTGTTCCAAATTTCTCTAAAACCGCTTCAAATTTAATTCACATTATATTCATTTTCTGTGATCTCAAATCCCCATTTTGGAAGGAACAATTTCATGAGGGCTAGGTGAAATAATGGGCCTATCGTCACCAATTTAAATAGATGATGCCTTGACCCAAAATAATGGCACAAGCCAAATTTCATTAAGATATCTTTAAAACTGCGGTCTACATTTTGTTCAAATGCAAAGTTTACATGAACAGCAAGCCGGCCAGACGGACGGACGGACCCTTCACCACAAATATATGTGAAGTAAAAACGTTAATTTTTTTACATACACACTTAAACATACAGACGTATAAAATATATAAAAGTTTTAACACGGGTATACTTAATGAAACATAAAATTAAAATTACCCCCTTCACCACTTCACCACTGTGGGATCAGAGATGATTTCTTCTTAGCGTTACACACAGAATTACAAAACTAATAAACCCACTGTACTGGTGGAGGGTAAAAAAAGAATGACGCACTATGGCTTCCAATACATGTTTTCGCTATATGAGAAATAAGTTGTATTTATCAGTGTACGTGTGTGTGTGTGAGTATGTAATTTTGTTTTAATATGTATATGTAATGCAATGTGGTTTTACATCACCTGTGTATTAGTGGAAGATATTAAAAATTCGGTACTGATGAATGTTGTATTTTCACATTTTTGTAACTCCTTATTTATCAGAGGAAATTATTGAAAAATAATCAATAGACTTTTTACGAGGTCCATATAAATATTTGTCTATAGAAATGTTGACATAAACTATTTGTTATTTAAATTTCTATTTGGGCATTTAAAAATCATTTAAAACTTTTTTATTATGCCAATAAAAGATATCAATACAAACAATTAAACTTTTTACGATATCTTGCAAAATTTTCCGCTATATGAAAACAATTTTTGTCTATAAAACAAAATCAGCCCACTTTTATACCAAATCCCGGCATCACTATAAATCCCAATTCATTTAGGTCAGGGTCATAAAGAATAACGACCACGTTCAATCATACAAATGAAATAAAAATAAATAAAAACAAACACAAAATTATGTTTCTATGACATTTACATTAATACAATGAACATTTATTAAGAATTATCATTAATATTGATTAAAACATCGCTAAATGTTATTAAGAAATGAAATGGAAAAAAATATAAAAAAAACTGTCAAAACCTCATTAAATGTAACATGATATTGGAATTGATTATAGTCATCATAAATATATATTTAAATATTAATAAATGTTGAAAAAATGTAAATAATATTATACATAAATAAACATAAATATGTATATAAACATAAATTCATATTAAATATATTCACTCATTCATTCAATCATTCATATGGTGATTAAAACAATAAAGAAATATCTACAAGATGTTGAACGTCAAATGAAACATGTAGAATGCTTTATACGGCTGTGCCGAATCTTACATACCCTCCACCATTAACATTATGTAAAGCATAACGCCAATTATGGAAAAATACTACAGTGAAATATGGTAACACATTCTTGAAATCACTATAAATATTAGTACCGAGAATTGGATTTTAATGACCGATTTTATTCAAAATTCATGAAATATGAAGTCGGTTAATACTTTAGAAAATTTTAAGCCTAAAAGACTACTCTGGGAAGGAAAATATTTAGAGCAATAATTGTGCGAATTTCAATGGAATTGTTTCAAGTTTATATGTTTAAAGTTTTTTTTCTGGGAGCGAGACTTAAACGTCTCTTCCCATTTATGGAAAGGGGTATTATACGGGAGCTATAGCAAACTATGTGCTGATATTGTTCAAATTAATGATATATAAAAAATAAAGATAGTTAGAAAAATCATTGTTACGAACTTCTTGGAATTTGTCATTATTTAAGTGTTTCATAAGCTCAAATCCGTGTTCCAGTAAGATCATTATATGGGAGCTATAACATAATATGGACCGATATTGGTGCAATTAATAATATTCAAAACGATTAGAAAAGTTATTGTGGCAAAATTCAACAATATTGGTACATATTTATGCTTAAACCCAATTCCGGGAAGGGGCCTTTAATAGGAGCTAGTTAAAATAATGTTCCAATGAATGCAATTGAGTTTCTTTTAGTTTATTATTGTATTAAAATAAATATATATGGCAAATTTCAGAATATATGACATACAGATTTTAGGGTGTAGCAATTTGCATATTCAGTCTATATATTTTTCCATTGATCTGATTTTGTTGTAAATTGTTTTCGTACGATAATAAAGTATAAAACTGTCTATTAAAATTAATTTTCTTTTAAATCCAATAATTTTTTTGAAAAAGAAAAATAGGAAAGTTCCCTTTCGGAATTTTGAGGTTAGATATCGGTCTATAACTTAATGAAATGATATAGCTTTTTTTAAATGGAAAACTGTTTAGGTAGGCAAATTCCATTGAATTCGGACAGTTAATCTAGGCCAGAAAATGTTTTCAAGAGACGATTCCTACTTGGCGTTACACACGGAATGACAAAGTTAATATACCCTAACAACCACTTTCAGCTTGTGGAAGGGTATAAATATATGCAAATTAAAAGTTTCGAACATAAAATGTTCGAAATGTTAATAAATATAAAGAAATTTTTGGTAGTAGTAATTTAGTCAACATGGTCAAATGATCAGTATTTTTATTATAAAAGATCACAAAAACAATAGACAACATTTTGCTGTATTTCTTTGCTATTTTAAGAAATCTGCATGCAAATCAGTATTTTATCTGAAGAAAAAAAACGACAAGTGTCCATACAATTTATGACTAAAAACAAAATTAATTTAATGTAGGTTTCATTAACTTCTTCATCGTTTTAAGAGTTATCGAAATCGACATGTTTGTAAGTATGTTTTGTTCAAAAGGTGTGAAATTATGTTAATTTGTCTTAAATAAACTATTGTTTCTTTTCGATAGAAATATTAATATTAACTGCCATCAAATTTGTAACCAAATACATATATATTTTTTTAATAAAAATCTAATTTATATTAAATCTGATATAAAATTGAGCTTAAGGCAATTAAATTGTATTTTATGATGATTTAAATCTGAGCAGATCATTGTAAACAATAAAGTGTGCACACGATTTAATATGTTTTCGATTTCGATTTAAAAAGGTGAAAATGTTATATTTGGCAATTGTTGAATAAATTCAGTAGTATATAAATCGGTTGATAATAAAAACTCACATATACACAAATATATTACATACACAGTTGTTATGTAATGCGATTAGTCTATATAAGAGAAGAATCCCTAAAGTTCCTTTATTACATTTTATCCAATTTCGGTAAATTTCAATTTGATATAGATTTTTTCACAACTCGGTAAATTTATGAAAGGCCCTCGTATAATTTGCACTTCTTATTTATGCTTATACGTGCAATAGATTATTATAATACTAATATTTATGTAAAAAATTTTTCTTCAGGGTTATATGGGAGTTTGAATAAATTTTAGACCGACCCTCGTATAATTTCGCATAATACAATACCCACGAAAAAGTGCAATTTAAGAGTTTTAAAGTGATATTTAGAAGGGTGGTTGTATGAGAGCTATCAGAAATAATGGACTGATCCTCGTTAAATTTAGCACATCGGTTTGGAATATAATGACAATTATTTTCACAAAATTTGTATTAAATTGTTTTATATCTGGGAGTTTTATGGACTAAAAATCCCATTCCGGGTTGACATTTGTATGGGGCCTATATGAAGTATTGAATCGATCATAACTAATTTCAATAGGCATCGTACTCGGGTCAAAGTAAAAGCAAGTGCCAAATTTCATTAAGATGTCTTCAAACTGCGATCTGTACTCTGGGAACAAGCTTTACATGGGCGCCAGCCGGACGGATGGGAATTCTTAAATCGAATCAGGAAGTGATTTTGAGTCGATCGATATAATAAAAAGTGGTGGAAGGACTATTTTGTCTGTCATCTGCATATACCCCCTTCACCTACGGAGGTGTAAGGTATAAATAATATCTTTTAAATGTAATTGCCCGTTGTTGTTATGTTAGAGTTATTTTTTGAAAATGATGTTAAAATTCATCCTTAGCTCAAGGACACTAAAATCAATTATTATCCTCTTTTTATTTTTTTCCGTAATAATAATGAGAAACCATAGTAAATATTATATTCTACTTCAATTAAGGCGTCTCGATCTTCTTCTCCGGGAAATAAGGTGAACTTTGCCTTCAAATAAAACGGAGAGGAATTGTTGAAATTCAAATTTTATATTGAAATAGTAAATATGCATAATGGAATTCAATAAAATCGGGGATAAAGTAGTTTGTTTCTACTGACTATCCGACATTTATTATTATATATTTTCAAAAAAAACCAACTTGGTCCCACAAAAAATTGGCCCAACATTCAATGGTTTTAAACAGTACCAACAGAACATTTCAAAAGAGCTCCTAACAGATCCGGTAGGAAAGGAGCCCGTATAGCTCTGTACTCGGACTATTCGGTACGAAAAGTTAAAGCTAATGCTGATTTAAAAAACAAACAAGGCTCAAAAGGTTCCTGAAGAAACGCTGCTGAAAACTGAGAGGTCAAAAACAGAGCCACGAAAATTGAAGTCAAGTTAAAAAAAAATAATGAAATATTCCTTGCTCCCATTATGGATGAATCTACTTAGCTATGATAACAAAGCCAAAAATAATGAGAAATTAATTTAAAAAGAAAA